>CM025664.2:10943419-10955865 GCA_014621495.2 Entosphenus tridentatus
GGAGCAGCAGCAGGAGCAGGAGCAGCAGCAGGAGCAGGAGCAGCAGCGTCGTTGTTGTTGTCGTGCGGGAGTTTGTTAGAGGCGTTCTGCCAGGGCGGGGCGGGGCGGGGCGGGGCCACATCATCACCGCGGCCTCATAAAAGGAGCGTCTCACCTCGACGCGTCTCAGCCACTCACACACTCACACACCGCTTCGAGGCCTGCGCAGCACGCGGGCGGGCCAGCCAGCCAACCAACCAGCCAACCAACCAGCCAGCCAGCGAGTGAGAGACCACGGGCGAGTCGACCCGAGCCGAGCGAGTGTTGGAGGGCCCCAACAAAGGGGCGACGAGTTTAAGAGGCGCAGCCTCGCCGAGAGGTTTTGAGAGCTCTCGGAGCATGATCGAGTCTAACGCGTTGCACGCAAGCAGCAGTCGGTGCCTGACGGTTCTGTGACCCCGGCCCGCTCATTGTATTCGCGAGCGGTCGGTCTGGTGGCAGGGTCGAAGATTAGTCGAGCAGACCACCGACTTGGGGGGGACCTGATCCGCGAGTCATGCTCCAAAACGGCAAAACGACGATGAATCGTCTGGTCCGAGTTCTGAGCAGCCGCCACAGCTTGGAGAAGTCTGCTGCGGGGGGCCCCCTTCACGCCGCGGGGGTCCCGTGCGATGGACCCGCCGCCGGGGTCACCGGCGACGAGACGAGGAGGCAGGCGGTGAAGAGGCACCAGCACAAGCACAACCTGAGACACCGCTACGACTTCCTCCACACCCTCGGCAAGGGCACCTACGGAACGGTGAAGAAGGCGGTCGACAGAGCTACGGGGATCAAGGCAAGTTCCCTCTCGCGCGCGCGCACAAAGATCACCCGTATAGCCTTTGGCAGGTTGTTGGGGCAAGTGCTGTTTAGCGAGGTGCACCTGTGAAGCGCCCGCACGGCACGCGAGCGAGCGGGTGGGTGGCCAGCACCACGCCCGGCCGCCTTTGTCTCCCCGGTGAGCGGTGTTTACACACCGCAGCAGGGCACTAATTTGAGGCCGAGTCCACCTAGGGGAGGCCCAGGACCGGCTCGCAACACACGCACGGTGACACGTTGGGCTATTTCGTTTGTTGACACACGCGGGAGCATCGGCGAGTCGCGTGACCCCCTTATTTTCCAGGAGCGTCCTTGCCCACTCGTCGCGGGAGGGAGGAGGAGGAGGCGGTGATGATGATGATGATGACGATGATTGTTGCTGCTGCTGCTGCGACGATTTATTATAATTGAGTGGCGCGCGAGACGGGCACGTGCAGACATGTCGCACCAGTCAAACCGGCGTTATGCAAGCATCCATCGCAACCAACTCCACCACCGCCACCACATAATTAACGCTGCCTGACGAGACAGGCACCTCTGCATAGCAGACTAACGTTTCAGGCCGCGGGTCCTCTTCGGGACTGTAAGAAGGGACATCCCCCCCCCCACCAACAGTAGCTTTTCGTGTAGTTTATGTTTTAGAGTTGTGAACAAGCGCCGATTCCTTAAACGCCAGTTCCTAAAAGTTGTGCCCTGTGCTCGTTAGACGGCCGTGTCTGTTTTACATTTCGCGTTAAGCGGGTCCCATTGCTGTGCTGGGCTATGTTTAAGCTTCGTCAATGCTTATTATTGCAAGGGGGACTCTGGGGACGTGGAGGGAGGGAGGGCGGGCGGGCGGGCGGGTATGTATTGGCCGTAATGTCTCCGTGTGAATCATCCTCTCGACTTAAAGCAGACGCGGGAGGAGTGTATCGAGTCGGCGCGTCTATTCTCGGGGAGATCTGAAAGGAAATGCACGCGCCAAAATCAACAATGTTTATTTAAATCGCCGCTGGGAGCTTCTTTGAGTGTATAATTATTGCTTTATTTTCTCGCCAAAGGAGAGGCGTGCTCGCTGAACCCCCCCCTCGCCCCCCTCCAAAACCGTGTAGATTACGTTGGTCCAGCACTTCAAGTCGTAACCTTGTGGGCGAGAGAATTCCGTGTTTGTTTCCAAATTACGTTGTCATTGCTTGCGCGATTGGTTCAGTTGTACCGGTGGATGGATTGTCGTGGTGGTGGTCGTGGCGGCTTCGTGCGGAGTCCATTGTCAGTGGAAAATCATGCTGACCCTTACATATTCTCTGCGCATTTGTATATATATATTCATGGTAGTGTCATGTCAGCTCGAAGTTGTTGTTGTCACTGTAGTTTAATCCACCCCTCCTGAACGCGTCCATTCACACACCGCGGTGGGCGAATTACACTTAATATACCCGAACGCATCCGATTTATGGAAGCTCAGCAGGCGAAATTGAGCCTGGTTGATATGTTGGATGGAAAACCCAAAAGCGTCCGAGGAGAAAGCATTGCTGAGTGCCACTCCCGCATCGTAAGCGTGGGGGGGGGGGGTTCTCCGGGATTTCCCAATTCCCTTCGCATGAAAGCCAAAACACGCACGAAAGGAATTGGCCAAACATCCCGATGTAAAATAGCCTTAAGGCTCATTGAGGCTTCACCAGGTGAATACGTAGTATTGTTACGGATCAGTTGCTTACGATCTGGCTTTGTGTTCATTACACATCACTAACGACCAGGCGATTGCTGTAAATTAACAGTTTTCCCAGACAAGAGTTTGTTGATCTATTTAGCACCAGCCTCCAAGCTAAGAGCAACATTTATAAGTTGAACTGCGTGGCCAAAACTGTGAGCACCCAGAGTGCAGTTCATCAAAATCAGTTTACGCACTGTGCTTTTGCGGCTGTCACCTCGACGCTCCCCTACCTTCACGAAGCCGCAGCGTGGTGAAGTATGGTCACAATCCCCACAATCGGCACTTGCGTGGGGAGGCGTGCATCCAGTAAGGGGGGCCAGGAGTGCCCATTGGTTGAACCTGACAATTTCTGCTTTGAGAGTAGAGGGAGTCTGTGGAATCTGCCATCGTGGGCGCTGCAGTAGCGAGATGTTAACTACCTCGCCTGGTATACAGGAGGTCGTGGGTTCGATCCTGATCCCGGCGCTGACGCCTGTATATGTGGAGTTTGCGTGTTCTCCCCATGGTCGCGTGGATTTTTCTCCGGGTTCTCCGGTTCTCCCTCCACATCTAGAAACGTGCATTTAGAGTATTTGGCTGCTATAAATGTCCACGTGCCTAAGCCACTTCGTTGAGCTTTCATATGTATCCAGGTCGCTTCTGAAAAAAGAGCTACATAGCCCAGTGGGCCTTGCCTGGTAAAATAAAAACATATTTAGGTTTGAGTTTAGTTCTCGCTCTGAGCAGCTCCCATGAGTCCCCAGGGTGGTGGTGTGTTATGTTGCACGAGAGACGGAGGCAACCAGCACGAGACGTTGAGGATGATGTTGCTATCATGTGCTTCCTCTGTTCGTAACACGTGTGGCGGTCGTGTGCCTCTGCGTTGTTGCTACGAGCGTTGCTGTTTCTCCCCTCTGCTGTAATATATCAAAAAAAAGTATTGCACAAGAAGAAAGCGCCTTTGTGGGGAGATGCGAGATGTGGGAGCGGTGGCGTTTGTGGAGTCACGGAGCCACGACTGTTGTGGGTTAAAGGGGGGCAGGAGGTCTTGCGTTGCTTAACAAAACTTGCTCTCGGCTTCAGTGAGTCTGTTATTGCACGGCAATACATTGACATCACCCGTGAACTTTGGGCTGATTATTGCACTTAGACTTGGTATTTTGTTGTTCAAGGAACACCGCGTACGTTCCAACAGACTGTCAAATGTTCAGTAGAAATGGCCGGTCGAATGTGGTGGAAGAGTAGGCCAAATACTCTCTATGGGAGCGATGTTGAGCTCCTCCCCGTGGAGGCGCCTCCTACGAGCAGTGGAGTGAGCAAGATATTGGAGGGTTGCACCTTTAGATAATAAATCACATGTCAAGCAATGCCACGATTCATTTACATGTCTTGGTTGACTGCAAAAATGACACGTGATTATAATCATAAGAACTGAATCTGTTGTGGTTTCTTAACGCAGTATATTTTTTTTATAAAGGCTGAATTACATCCTGCATACTTCTGTTCCAACTCAGCCAAAGTGTGTGGGTTTTTTAAATCATATTTTAAATAAATACCTTTAACCTTTTTTCCTCTAATGTTGCACAAAACCCACCAAAAATGTGTCTTTTATGCCAAGGCATGTCTAACATGCCACAGAGGAATTGCTGCATTTATTTCACCTTATTGCTTTGCCCTAATGCTGCCACATGTTGGCTTAATATAGCCCGTTTCCCTGCTTCTGGAGTATATCACCGAGCCTATTTTGGGGCTGCTAAAGAATTCGCTTTTTTGAGATTGCTTGGAGAAATTGCTTGGCGACAGCTCGTAATAAAAACGTACCAGATGTTTACACGATTCGCTGTCGCTTCCACCCAGTTGCATGGCTTTGGACGCCACCATGGTGTAATGGCTTTTGCACGCAGGGCTTGGCAATCCGGAGGGCGCCAGTTTGATTTGAGCTCCCGATCTAAATGATAGTGGGATCGGCAGGTCACGCATGGTGGGGTAAAAGTGTGGGTGCGTCCACCTCATCCAAGACGTCTGGGCAACGTGGAAGAGTAGGCCAAATACCCTCTCAACTTCAGTGGAGGCCCTTTGGACAGCAGTGGAGTGAGCAAGCAATTGCAGGATTGCACCTCTTATCTTTTTGACCGTGGCTCTGCTTTTGTGTGTATATGTGGCTGTAGTTCAACGTCTCTGCGCTGGAGTTGGTAGGTCATGTAGAGGTGGAAACATTTGGTGCATCTCACACACACACACACACGGCGAGGACAAAGAGGCATTTGCATGAGACGGTACAGCAAGTAGGGTTTTGAGCCATGTCGTGCAAAGTGGGAGGAGAATGTTGCAACGTGCTTGGGATTTTTCTCGACAACTCTTCCGTGGTTTTTCTCTTTTTTTAAACGGACATTCAATAAACACTGAAATAGGAACTGGCCAAGCATCCCACGGCGGAATCTTTCGACAAGCGGTCTCGAGACTTGTTGAAGCTTCTCTCTGTGCAAATACAGCAATGTTTAAATTACAGCTAAAGATTCATTTTCAAATGCGTGAATCCCCAGCCAGATTAGTGTAAGCTGTTAAAATAACACGTTACATACAATGGCACTTGGCAACGTCGCATATCCGACCGTCACATATCCGCCCTGACCCACTAACTGCCCGGTGCAGGTATTAGCGCACGATGTAATTGGTCGTCTTCGAGAGACGTTCGCATATCCGACCTCGAATACCTCGGTCCCCAGCAAGTCGGATACGCGACTCTGTGCCACATTGACACAAGGGTTTATGGGGAAAAGTTCACCCATTTCTATGGCCGTGTGTGTGCGCTCACATGCGTGACGGTGGAGTGTGCGACGCTGCGCCCCACCGTAACGTCCTCATTGAGCGCCTGGTCACAAGGGGTCTGCCGTTTGAAGTGTCTGCGTCCTGTACTCATGCATCGCTCAAAGTCCTTCCCACAAACGCTTCAGTTTTTGTCACAGTGTGCACTGTATTTCCTCGGCAAGGTTTTTTGTTCTTGCTAATGTTTGCCGTACACGTCCCGGAAGCGTTTTCGGGTTGCCACGAACGCGTCGTTCGGCACGAAGGCCCGACGTTTCGCCCCACGTGCCGAGAGCTCCTTCGGGGAAAATCGCCGCGGCGCGTGGAGCGAAAACGTCGGCACGCGGCGACGTCGACGCCGTCGGAGGGGGAGGTTCCGACGTTGGCACGTTCCGGCGTTTCGAGTCGCGCGAGGGAACCCGCGCGGGGGGTCATGGAAATCTTGCCGGAGGGCCCCTTTCGCGGGGAGCGGTCTCTGGACTGTCGGACATGTGGCGGCGGTGAGGCAGGCGCGCTGCCCGTCGTCAAGGGCAGGGTAGTTGGCGTGTCTGTTTCGGACACGGCAGATGCTGGCGTATCTTCATGCACACATTTTTTTTCTTACCCCCCTCCCCCCTTCCCCCCAGCCGCAAGGTCGTGTCCAAGTCATTGGATCGGGGAAGCGTTTTTCGCCAAACGCTTCGGTTGGCGTGACAAACCGCCGTGCGGTGATACGTGAGACGTGTTAGTTGCCGCACGCTTTAAATAGAGCGGCTGACATTGTTCAATTAAATAAATGAAACTGATGGTAACCCTGTAGCGACGGGGAGAGATTTACAAACAACCCGACGGCGATAAGGGGAATTATCGTGATTCATGTTTGCGATTCGATTCACGAATTGGGTAGTTAGTTTTGCAGCCTCTAGCTGCGGTGGTCCGTCACCCACAATACAACAACATCGACACACATTGATTCTCACGCGATTTAGATTCGTGCATCCTGTCAACGTCGTCGTTGGATTAAAGTCTCCTCACACTGTGGCAGTAATGGTGGTTGTTTGGCCATACTTCACCATCCTGGGGTGGGTACAGGCCTGGTTCGGATAGCACTCCGCTCCGATGTTAGCCATGGCCGGGAATCAAACTCGGTGTAGCAGGCTCCTCGTGCACAAATCACTGACCGCCGTGCCACTGTTCCAGCCCAATCGTACATACACGCACACGCAAAAAAATTTCAAATGGGAAAATGTTTGCAAAGCTACGAGCCCAAACAGTGCTGGGGGTTGTGCGTTTTGTGAGGGGTATGAGGGAGGGTACGCTGCTTCGTGTTGTTCTAAACCTTGGTCACATGCTTGGCCTTTGAGGCCACCTAAATGGAATGGCCGCTTGAAGCTGTGATTACTGCCAAGCTCAAAGGGACTCGCAGACATTTCTCCCGCCCCCCTGTTGTGTCTGGAGGGAATAGTGAAGTGTCACTTTACAAGACCTGCATGCCAGGCCAGGCCTGTGCTTGAACTCCATATCAGGTGTTGAGATGCTGGTCTCTGGAGTGAAAACCTTCTGTGCATCCAATTCCAACTTGGAAACATTTATTTCTTTATTTTAGAAGCATTTCTTTGTTTACATTTGTAAAGTGGTCAGCGAATATTGTATTGGGCAGAGGTTGGGTATGAGTACACCACCATTGTCATCATCATATCTGACAAATCTACTGCTGGATGAAGGCCTCCTCAAGCCATATAACTTTTTACATGGCTCTTTCACACCAGATGATTTCGGATATGGGTAGAGCTGTTATATACACACACATTTAACAAAAAACACCAAAAACCATTGAGACTCTGAGATTGTTGGGTGTTGGTGAAACCCAACACCGTGGTTCCTGCCCCGCACCTCAACCCCTCTCCGTAACCCGAACACACCTGCGACCCCGTGACCTCTCCAGCCGTAACTCCTGCCCGCAAGAGGTGCAGCCCTAAACCTGAAACCAACGTCACGGCAACGTCACCAGCCTCCGCAACGGATTCGTTGCCTGGCAGCGGTCCTAATTGTGTGTGTGTGTGCTTTGTGCCATCGTGTGTTTTAATTACGGCGTTGTCAGGCTGTGCAAATAAAAGTAATGCGATGACTGACCCCCAATAACCCACTGGACTACCCTTGAAACCCCACAGACCCTCCCACCCACCACGCAGGTGCAGGGAGTAAAACATATTTTCCAGAACGCAGCCCCGGACAGCTCCGAGCTGAAATAATGCCCCGGTGATGACGATCTTAAAGGGAAACCGAAAACCGCTCCTGACGCTCCAAAAATGTTTCGGCCAGGGGATTGCGAAAAGCCGCGGGGCGTAATTGCAGGGGGGGGGGGGGTGTGGGTAGGGTTTCTCTTTGCCTCCGGGCTTATCTCCCCGCTTCTCCTGGGTGCTTTGAGGCTTCATCGTGAGCCGCGGCTATCCCAAGGGGAGGTGGAGGGGGGGAAGCTGCTCTACGCACGCGAGCCACCTGTCCGCTCGGGCCGTGTCGGGTTGCGAGGCTTGGGGCCGATTTGGCGTCGGTGTGGTTTGCGATCACCACCTGCCACCTTTTCCAAATTGTCGACTCTGACTGCAGGTGAGACGGACTAAGGGCAATTTGAGGGTTGTCCTGGAAGCAAGCTTGGGTAACCCGACAAAATAGCGCTGTTCGCGAAAGCAGGACTTGTGTTGGGCGTTGGTCAATTAAGTGAAACAATTAATTTGTATTACAATGTATTGTGTTGCCAAGTGTGGGGAAGGTGATGCAATAAATAGTATCACAGGTGAATTGCAAAGTCTCATTAAGCTGGCATGATTTATCAAGTTGCACAAAGTTATTATCTAATACCCGTGGTTGATTATGGGTAAAATTAGCTCACCAAACTATGGGCCTTCCGCAACGGTGTTTTCCAGCAGCATTTGTTTAGGCAGGGAAACTGCAGACCCGCTCTGACTTTGCGAGTCCCATCGACGGAGTGCGGCCTGTTCGGCAAAGTTCCCTGGGTTGCCACTCCATTTCGAGTTGTCTCTCTTTCATCACGTCCGATCTCAGCGAACGAGCCCCCTTGGTTCAGTCGAGGTCGACCTGCGCACTGGAGTCACTTTTGTTCCACGCAGCACACATCACCTTGACCTGCGCCTGTCTGACCATCACGAGTGCTCGCGCCCTTGACCCGGTACTCTGGGAGCCACCCAACCAGCCCGAACCAAACCCCCTCTTCTAGAGACGACTCGCCTGCTGTTTGTGGAACCCAGATAAGTGCGTGCACGAGGCTCGGCCAAGCTAAACATTTGCATGCGTGCACGCGTTAACCTTGCGCCTTTGTTCAGGGACATGTTTATTATTCAAAGAATGCAGTTTTAGCTATCTGTGTCGGCAATTCAACACTTTTTTGAAAGCTCGGCTTATTATGAGCTCCACGATCCTGGAGCAAAAACAAACAAAAAACGATTTGGCGGCCGAGGAGCCGTCGAGGTGAGAACGCGTCAAAGTCCTGCAGGGAGCGCGTGACGGGATGGCCACGTCAGCACAACCGCGAAAACCTGCGCAGTCGCGATTTAAAGAGCCCCCCCCCCGATTTCAGATGTCGCTCGCCCATCGGCCTCGTTTCGCATCTTTTATCGCTGAACCCTGCAGAGGGGGGCGAGATCCGTTGCGCGGAGTTTTCGCCACGTGCGTCGGCGCCCCCCACGGTGCCGTGCGCGACGGTTGTTGGACGTCGTGCGGCGGCGGCGGTGCCATCGCGCGCCGTCTCGTGGCGGGTGCCAGGCCCTCGACAGGAACTGGCGCCGCGAAATCGCCATGAACTTTTGAGCACGAGGGCGTACTCCGCAACGCGCGCGGAATGTGATTTTGCTTCGGCGATGCAACATTCTCATGCCGATCTTTCGCTTACGTACCCAATAATAATAAAACTGTCGAATAAATCAATAATAAATATCCCAGGGTCACATTTAATGCACCGCACACAACAACACCCAGAAGCCAGAAACTCGCTCTGTTGCTCCGTCGCGCTCGACAAAAGGTTTAATCCTGGACCGCTCTTGTGGTTCACCGTCTCTGTTTCCAGTCACAATACTTTATTGTTTTTTTCTTCTTCCATATCGTGCGTAATACAATAACGGATTACGCACGTTCCTTGCACCGCACCAAGGGTGTGGGACTGTTTGCTGTTTGGCGCAGTGGCCGAGTGGGTGCACGCCCGCGTGCTTGCGTGCGCGTGCAATCGTGCGCGACCGCCCCGAGATCCCGCACCACCTCCTCGTTGTCTCTTATCCGACGACGATGATGACGACGACGACAATGATGACGACGACAATGATGACGACGACAATGATGACGACGACAACGATGACGACGACAACGATGACGACGACAACGATGACGACGACAACGATGACGACGACAACGATGACGACGACAATGATGACGACGGCAATGATGATGACGGCAATGATGATGACGACAATGATGATGACGGCAATGATGATGATGATGACGACGACGATGACGACAACAATGATGATGATGGCGACGGTGGCGATGGTGGCGAGTTGACCGGCAACGGTTTCCATGCTCACGTCGCGGTGGCCGAGTGAGCCAGTGGACGGCGACCTGTTCTTGATAATTGTCCGTCGGTCGCGGTGATGGCCGCATCTGCTGTGCGGCGCTCTTTTGTGTGTCTCGACACGGGCCATTGTTTCCAGGGGGCAAACAACGGCAAACTGTGTGCCTCTTGGCCACCGTGACATCACGATAACGCGCACCACCAGCCCTATCCCCCCCCCCTCCCCCTCAAGTGGCGATGTTTGCACACCGCAGCAGCGACTCATTTAAAACCGAGTCAACTTAGGGGGGGAGGACCAGGACCGGTTCAGATACTCGGCACTCGATGTTCACCGTGGCCGGGAATCAGACTCGGGTTGCCAGGTTCATAGCGCAGTGCTCTTACCACGATATCACTGCTTCGACCACCTCCCAGGGCCGTCTGTTTTATGCATGTTGTTGACATTCTTTTGCGCCGTACGTAGCCAACCCTGCTAATCGGAGTTAAGGGGGAAGGACAACAAACCACACACAAAAATCAGTTCTAAACAAAAACACGTTTTCAACTTGGATTTCAAAGTGCACAGCTCCGGTGGCTTCCTAGTATGGAAAGGAAGACGTGTTCCACACGGAGCGCAGAAGCGAATATTAGCCCGGCTCGAGACCGCTGGGCCCCCTGGCACTGTCAGCGAGCGCCTAATTAAGGGTGGTGCCAATGCCAAACGGCAGGCGCCAAGCCCCACCTCGCGGTGCAGTGGCAGCAGGAAACGCACCGTCTCCGCCACTCAGCTCCGTCGCTATCTCCCAAACCGGCATGGCATTATCGTTCCACGACCCTCACTGACCCTCGCATTATCTCCACGGCCAGCCATATATTTAGACAATTACCCGTTGCCTGCTCCGGGGGGGAGGGTGGGGGTGGGGGGGGGGGGGGGGGGGCGTTCGGGCGCTGATAAGGAATTCACCCTGGCATTGGCTTCATTGGAATTTGGGAATGCAAGGGTCAGGCCTTCGTGGGGGGGAGCATTGTGATGTGCCTAATGTTTAACTGGAAGAATGCCGTGCTCAGGATTACCATTATTGTTTACCCATTTAATTTTAAACAACGGTTAATGATTGGAGCGTGCAGGGGGGAAAGGGGGGGAATGACCGAGTGTGCTGCCAGGGTCGGTGGGCCACCTGACGGGGTTGGAGGCGGTCTGCAGGGCGCCTCCATGCACCCGAATCGCCTCGCCCGATCGCGCGCTGCACTTGACGGACGAAATGTTAAAGCACATGCCGTTCCTGACAGCTCCAATTACCGCTCGTGACAGGCGGCCCAGATGTGCGTGTGTGCCCGCTGCGACGCTTTTCGTGCGCCGCTTGCTGCTACTGCTGCTACCGCTGCTGCTGTGGCAGCTGTTGCCGAACAGGTTGGGCTTGTGCTGCAGCGCCAAATATGAATAATAATGATAATGTGGTAACGCGTTTTCCTCGGGCAGAAGTGCAATCCTCCCCCCCTCCCTCCCCCGATCGTTCCAGCTCGCGCGTTGGCCGTCGGGAATGTTGAGGTTCGCCGTCCCCCGTGTCTCCATTGCAGGGTGGTCCATTTCGAGATGCCCCACTGGTTTCTGTGAATGCCCCTTCTTTATTTACCTACGAGTGAAAGATGGCAAGCATCCACGTCTTGCAAAGAGAGGGAAGAGTGTTGACATACGTGAGGAGCGTGTTGCGATTGATGGGAGAGATGCAGACGGTTTTAATTCATGTTGTTGTTGTAGTCTCCGTACGTTTACTGTCTTCTATTAGTATTTTAGTGGGGTGTCTTTAAATGGATTAGCCTTTATTAGTGAATATTTTGAACAATGAGTGATAGTTGAGCAGAACTGTAGGACTGGCGTGGTGCCCACCCCCCTCATGACAATGACGCGATGTGCCCCCTGGCACACGTCTGCACCTGCAGTAAGTGTACACGTGGCATTGTGGTCCGCATGAATTGTTTAACCAGTACAATACAGCATTTATATATACAACAACAAAAAACCTCACCAAATATTCAGAGAACAATTTCACAAATGGGTCAATTACTGTAGCGGCGGTGAAGTCATCGTCGGTGAGCGGACCGACCCTGCGCCGTGAGAAAACGATGAGCGGGGCGAGGTGTTGCGTCAACGTGCGACGATGGTGGCTTGCTGGAGGATGACACGTTGCCCCCCTCGCTTTGTTGCTGCGACCAAACAGGTGGCCATCAAGTCGATCCGCAAGGACAAGATCAAGAACGAGCAGGAGTTCAACCAGATCCGGCGCGAGATCGAGATCATGTCGTCGCTGCGCCACCCGCACATCATCAACATTTCCGAAGGTACCTCGTCGCACGCACGCACGCACGCACGCATGCACGCACCAACGGAGTGGCTCCAGGGTGTGCAGGCGGTGCAACTGAGCCGGGGCCGGAGGGTGCCAGTGGCCCAGGTGTGGGGCAATAAAAAGAGGGGGGGGTAAATTAGACTTGGGAGGGGGGCCCCATCTCATTCCGAGCATCGGGAGACCACCGCCAATGACGCCGCACCGCTGACGCATCGACGAGCGGACGGAGCCGTCGCCGCCGCCCCCCCCC
>CM025664.2:10955965-10981898 GCA_014621495.2 Entosphenus tridentatus
GGGGGGGGGGGGGGCAGAAAAAGGCTGCCCCCCCCCAAGGCGTCGCTCGACGCGCCGCGCTCGAAGCTTCCGCAGCGCCAGGCTTGCAACCAGCGTCCTCGATGCCGAGAGAAGCGCACCTTCCCACCTTCCAACCCAGCTTAAATAGACGCTCCAAGCGTGGTGGTGTTTCATTCAGACGCTGTCTCCCCGACAGACCTGGTCTTCACCTGAGGGCGGCTGCTTGCGCTGTGGCAGAAACGTCGTGAGAATAATTTTATTATGTTTTATTTTTATTATTTTATTATTTCCATTCTACGTGACTTTACCGAAAGAACCAAGAAGCTGCCACTCTGTTGTGAGCGGAGTTGCCAGGAACAAGCGTTATGCTGCTCGGCTAGAGGACGCTGTTGTCGCCGCGATTTAATAAAGGTACGGAACTAAGACGAGTAGCTTTCAATGAACTTAACAGTCCTATGGAGGATTTATTGTGAGGTTATTCCTACTCTGTTGATGCCCTTGGATGGAATAAAAAAATATTAAGAGTGGTCACAACAATGTTGGCCAAGCCAGCTAATTCAGGAAGGTTATTCATTCACCTTCCATCTATGATAATGATTAACAACAGAGGCATTTATTTACTTCACAAGAGTCTCGCGACTCTTGTCGAGGGGGCGGCAAGGGGCGGCACTCCGCTTCGGCGCGATGTTTGGCCAGTTCCGCTGAAGGGTGTTTTGGAAGAAAGAGAGCAAGAGATAGAGTTGAGCGTGTCCGGTATTTGGGCTACGTCGTCACGGCCGCGTTAGTAGGGGGCGGCTTTGCTGAGACATCGTCGCGGAATTTCGAGTGTGTGGGAGTGATTCGGGCTGCTGCCCGGTCCCTGTCGCTTGATTACGAATTTTAGGAAACACCGCCCGATAACAAAGATTTTAGTGAACACTTCCAGCGATGCGTCATTTTCTATTTTAAAGCTTTAGCACCGATGCCACGCTACCGTTGCAGTGTGTGACGTTGTTTACCTGCGTCAGCCGCACGCGCAAACATGGGTTCGTGTGGTAATCTGGGGGGGGGGGGGGGCGCGTTCGTGCACCTGAAAGATGAGAGGCGTGAAAATTCCGGTGTGCAGTTGGGTAATGACAGTGTCTGTGAGCTCAGTGCTGTGGCAGGTGACAGACGCACAGGGAAGGAAAGTGACGTACAGGGAGGCTACTCTTCTGATCGCTTGCACCCCAGGATCAATCCGAAGATCTCATATTCCCTCTGTGACGATGTCTCCTATAATCGCCGGTTACTTGGCGGATAATGGAAGTAACCCCAGAGGTGACCGCCAATTCGTCCTTTTTATTCGCACGCTGCTGATAGAAGTGGTCGCACGGTGGGCACCAGTTTGATTCCAGCCCTAGGTAACATCCATGCACGGATAGGCGCAGACAATCGGATTGGGCAGAGCTCGCCAATCAGAAGTCTTCACTTGTGCCCGGTTGTATAAGGACGCCTCTTAAACACGAACTAACCGTGACAAATCACTTTTTTCACGAACAGCTGAGATCGGTTACAACCCACAACGGCAAATATTTGTCGAGTCACACAACTCCATCACGCGCCGCTTAGCGGGTCACGCTCTCGACCAGCGGAGTCGGTTTTTGTTGTTTGTAAGGGCCCTGGCTTGCGACGGCGATTGCTTCAATCTGTGGGCATTGTTGGTACAAACCCCACCACCTGGGATTGTTCGCGGTCCTATTTATAGAGCCCCCAACCGCAACCCCACGACACCACCAGCAACGCGGCGTCTCAAATGTTAGCCTACAGATGCCACACTCGCCGTGGCTGCGGTGATGTCGACTTAGCCCTATCGACGCGAATCCTGGCTCAAGAGTCCAACCGATGGCTTGCGCTGCGGCAGCAGCCGCTACTAAAACTAAAGCGAGACAAGATCGTTCTCCCTGGCTGGGTTTACTGGAATAGGAAACGAATTCCGACCATTGGTGTAACGAGTTGCTACGGCGTTTGAATGTTATACAAGGTGCTCGATGCCAGCTGGCAGATGCAAACTCGGCCTGGCCTAGCTCCCTGCTACGTTTGACAAACATCCAGGTTCTTTGCTGCACAAAGGTGTGATGCTCTCAAGCAGCAGGAAGGCCCATCTCCCATTATGCCTTGCATGCGTGGAATGTGGCGAAACTACAATGCATAGCCAACACACGGCCGGTCCACTGCTGGATGAGGGCCATGCTGTTCTTGGGGGTTATTTTCGACCATGCTTCACCACGCTGGTCAGTCCGAGTTGGTGAAGGGTATGGTGGTTGGGATGGACGATGTTTTCTCAAATGTCAAATTAAGACTGCGCTGATTCATCAATGGAAATCTTTACTTACCCGTGATTCATATGAATTTATCAAACTTGTTTATATCTCGAGGAGTGGGGGAGGCCCAGGGGGGGAATGGCAGTACAGTGTTTAGCTTAATTTTATTTCTACGCAATTAAACAGACTCTTACATCATAACCTAAATGTTCATCCAGTGCAGCTTGTCGGTAGTAGCACAGGAGAGACAAAAGTGGCCGGGTCTGCGTGGTGCTCATCACGTGACCCAACCCCCCCATGCCCCCACTTCGAGAGAGAGCTGTGTCAACTAAACAGGGGCTTCCTAACAACACCTAATCCAGAAGCATTCAAAGCTACGTGGGGGGATGGTTCCTGTTGTGCGTGCGCGTAGGTGTGTGCTCGGATACGGGCGCCGCTATTGCGCTATTGCGTGTTTGCGTGCGTGCTCTAAACGTCATCGCATTTGCTTGCCGCGCAAAGCAATTGAAGCGCGCAAGAAGGTGGACGGGGATGGCTTTTGAGCAAATGTATCGTGGTGGGGAAATGTCAACGATGAGTTCGCGCCTCCGCCGCCACCCGGCCGCTGAGTCGTGAATTTGTTGGAACGGTGGGCCGCACAGAGGCTTCGCGCGCTGGCAACCCGCCAAATTCCACCATGCCGTTTATTGACTCGGTCTGTTGGGAATTGTTTTGCACGATGAATAAATAACTTGGGTAACACGTCGAGTGAGAGCTGGGGGGGGGGGGCGGCGGCGGGGGGGGCGGGGGCGCAGTGACGCGATGGTGCACCGCCAACAAAATCGATTGGCGAGTGATTCGTTAACTCATCCTGGCCACCCCCATCACCTTGACAAACCCGCAGTGACCAGTATGGTGAAGTATGGTCAAACAACGCCCATAACCAACACAGCAATGGGGGGGGGGGGGGTGCCTTCACCCAGCCGTGAATAGACCAAGGAGCCGTGCATGTACATTGACCGCAATCGCCCCAGCTTCTCTTTGTAAGCCTCGTCAGTGGTACTGTCCATATATAAAGCTGGGCCGTAAAATGCTAACGGTGTGTTTTATCCGTAGTTATAATTGTGTTTGAGTGTAATTGGCATCGTGTACCGTGGTCTAACGATCGCCCCTTCGTGCGTCCCCCGGCAGAACGGAATTGTCCACCGTGACCTCAAGCTGGAGAACATCCTCCTGGATGAGAAGTTCAACATCAAGGTACCAGTGGAGGGGAACCTCTCGACATGTCGAAACTTTTGCCTGCATTTTTCTTATCTCGCGACATCTGAACGTCTACCGTCAACTCGCTAGGATTTTATACAATGAAAGTGGGGGGCCGCCCAGCTCCCCCCCCCCCACAATTATTTTTTTGCTGATGGGCCCCCAATTGGCCCCCACTACCACTTGGCGACAGTGGAGGTGCTGGCCCATGAAGGCTTTGTGGGAAATCTTGTCTTGGTTCATCTTTGCTGCCAGTCATCTCAGTCTGCCCCGTGACCCCGTGACCCCCTGCCAGCGGGCGTTCGAGCCTTCACGGTGGCCTTAAAGTGCTCACAGCCTGGCACGAGGGCCGTGGTGACGTCACCGCCACTTAGTGGCGATCAGTGGTTGTTGTTACTGCTACCAAAGAGGCTTTCGTCCGGTGGTGCATTGTTGTTGTAGATGGGAAGTTAACGCAAATGTTTTTTTTATATTTGTTGGTTGGATGTCGTAACGTTTCATTTAAATGCACTCAAAACTTCCATCAATCCGTGTGCTTGGCATGACAAACACGTCGATTGGTATGTTAATTATGTTTTTCTAATATATGTTAAATAAGTATGAGCGGGCATGCATAGCAAACTAAATCATTATTAAATATGTAATGGCCTGTCTGTCTGCTATCTGTGATAATGAACTAATGAACACCATGTTGTGAAAGCGAGAAAAGAACATTTATCACTTTTTGGAAGTTGACTAAATCCCCCCCTGCCCCCGTATACATCTACCATTCCTATCTTAAAATAAAATAAACCACTTTTGCAAATGACAGACGTTAAAGTACCGGTTAACAAATAAAGTATGCTCAGGTGTGGTTCAGGTATTGGGTGATTCTTCAGCCCCTGGGTTCTTGGCCAGCAATGCAAAGCATGCAGCAGTTGTTATTTTTAATCAGTCTCTCCCTGCAGGGCAGGTGACTTTAAGCGTTAAAATGACCACCTTGGCAGGAACGCTGCCGTGCAGTAATGGTTAGGGCCACTGGGCCTGCGGTCTGGAGATGTACGTGTGCGCGTTGAACTTCTTTCGCGCAGTACGTA
This sequence comes from Entosphenus tridentatus, assembly GCA_014621495.2. Classification (NCBI taxonomy): domain Eukaryota; kingdom Metazoa; phylum Chordata; class Hyperoartia; order Petromyzontiformes; family Petromyzontidae; genus Entosphenus; species Entosphenus tridentatus. The sequence goes on from CM025664.2 coordinate 10,960,563, forward strand.
GCCAACCGCGCTCATCGGAGGGGCTGGGGAAGGACAACAACACTAAACACAAAAAGCAGTTCTAAAGAAATTAGTTTTCAATCCAGATGATTTAAAGGTTTCTTAACTCCAGTGGTTTCCTAATATCGGAAGGAAGAGCATTCTAGACGGCCGCAGAAGAGCATCTGAATGCACGCGATGCAGTGACCGGCTTTGTTTGATGGCCAGCCAAAAGCTGCTGCTGCTGCGAGGATGGCTGGGGGTCAAAACAATGGCGTGGGGTGGGGGGGGTGATGGGGGTCTCTTAAAGCCCTCCCGTCGCCTCCGTCCACCCAGCAGCATCACCCGCGCACCGCCACGGTTAGTCTGCGGTGGGATAAAGTGTGGAGTACGCTCCCACCTCTTCCGAGACGTGTGGTCAGCTGGACGAGTACGACCATAATGACCCCTCTCATGGGGTTGTGGGCCCTGCGACCAGCAGTGGCATGTGCAAAGTGCGGTAATAGCGGGGCCCTGCACCATTTACCTTTTAGCCCGTGGGGGTGCCCGGCCGAGTTTAAACATTATAGCCACGATCACTGCCTCCTTTCGCAGCGACGCCTCAATTTCAACAAAAAAAAATGGGGTTAACGACTGGGTGAGAATTCCTGGTCTGCTGACATCATTGTGGTGGGGGGGGGGATAATGAGCTTAGTTTCACTCCTCCCAGGGGTTTGTGGCCACGCTCACGGCTCGCTTATCGACAGCCGCTCTTAGCAACCGACCGGCTGCAAGACGCCCTTAGAGGTCGATCTCCAGAGCCAGTCCCCTCCACCGCCATCCCCCCACCCATCCCCAAACTTCCCCGCCGACAACATCCAATTAAGAAAAATGCAATTCCTCGTGCGTGTGGCTTTTGTATAGCAACGTATAGGCCCGTGTCCAGATCTGATAGTCTGACAGCACGGCCTCGGGGATCGGGAGTCGTCGGGGGGAGAAGCTGCACGGATGTCTTCCGTGCCTCCGCTGAATTTAAGGCGAGCTTCGAAATGGAGAATCGGCCAAAATAAACAACATGAATATGTACGTTTAATTTCTTCCTCCCGGTAACGAGTTCAGAAGTTGCAGTCGCTTGGCTCTCGCGTTGTAAAGCAGATGACGCACGCGCGACAAAATTAAATCGCAGACCCAAGCGCCCCATAAACTTGTTCGGGGCTGTGAACTGTAATTGAGGCAGGATCAAAGCCAAGCTGAACGTCTTCATGATGACAAATACAAACTCGGTGTTTGGCATTTCATAATGGCACCTGAGATATGAATCCGAGACGCTGACATGGGCATAGAAAATTGTTAGGAAAACTGAAGAGCGCGCGACCAAGTGTGGCGAGATGCACACTCAGGGTTGCACGGAGAGAGATGAGAGATTAAATGCAGGACAGTGACATTATTGAATCAAAATATTTATTCATCCTGGAGAAATCCGATGAGCTGTGAAGCTCTTTCTCACAGATGTCCAGTAGGGGCTGGTCAGAAAACTACAACAACGAGGAATACAAACACACGATAAGGAGTGCAAAGTGTGGGACATCGGACGAAAGTAATTGTTGCCTGGGCGGGCCGCTACAAGGGGCGATGGCCGGTGGTGAAGACTGCCCATGGAGTGGCAGCCAACTGAGAGAATGTACCCGAGAGGAAGCAAGTCCACCGCGGAGATGGAGAGATACATTTGGCTCCTCTGTTTGTGTTCATATGTGGATGCCAGATGGATTGTCATATCACACACCCATGAGAGATTGAAACGGCTTATGGAGGAAATCATCCAGCAATGGATTGATGATGATGAATATGATGGTTGACCTGATCGTCCACGTGGTGCATATTTGTCCAGGGACTCATGTGCGCGGTGTGATCAGAACAGGGCCCTCAAGAAAAATAATCACCTGCATTGCTTCGCGTTTCGCCCCCGCCACATGGAACAGCCCTTGGGCTTTTGGCATACTTGTCCGCGTGGGACTTTCCTTACATGGTCACGGGGCAGTGGAGGGCGGGGGGGGGAGGTGGAGACGCAGAAATCGCCCGTGGCGACGGCTCACGGGTTACACCTCGCTCAGCCAGGAGCCACCGCGTTCCTCCGTGGTGACGGTGGCGGCGCGTCTCCTGGTGAAATAGCAACGCGGCAGAATGCACTGCGTGGGTTTGTCGCCGTTGCCCTGCAGAGCTCCCTGGGGCTTTTTGCCCGCGTGCCGTTCGACGCAACGTCCCGAGTCTTTTTGCTACACGCGTGTGCTGGCAATTCTTGAATTCGGATCCCGAACAAGCTCCCGGAACGTGGTGCGAAACGTCGGGCGTCGTGCCGACCGACACGCGAAACAACCTCGTCGAGGAGCCGTAGAGGCAGGCGCTCACAAGCGCGCCTGGGAGGGCGCCACCGACGCCACTTTTGTCTGCGGTGGCCTCCTGGTAGGGAAGACGGCTTAGGGAGACATCGAAATAAGAAACGCTCACAATCCTGCAGCGAGCGCCTGCCAGAGCTCTCTTCCGTGGCTATTTTTCACTGAACGCATTACGGTAATTAATTATTGTTGCCTGCGGGCCTCGGAGGAGAACTGTCGTTCCCCTGCACCTCCGGTTAGCACGGTTGGCTGCGTATGGTGTGAAAGAAGTTAAATACGTACGTACATTGACTCCTTGCACAGTGCTGTTGTTAATGGCCACAAGACAACATTGTCTGTAATGTGCCCTCCTTCGCAATAATGAAAAACATGGGCGCCAATTTCGCATGTACCCTTTCGAACATCAAAAAAATGCGGTTATGTCAGTTATCTTGATTTATTATTTTTGCGCTCACGCATTGGCGACGCCTGGAAGGTGCTCGGCTTGTGTGCGGGCACGTGCGACGCGGCGCCGTGCGGATGAGTGAGCGCTCGGGTCTGTGCCTGTGTGCGTGCAGATCGCCGACTTTGGGCTGTCCAACTTGTACCACAAGGACAGCGTGCTCGACACGTTCTGCGGGAGCCCCCTGTACGCCTCGCCCGAGATCGTGCATGGAAAGCCCTACTGCGGGCCCGAGGTGAGCAGGACGATGCCACCGCAGCCACCACCACCGAGCCACCGCAAACACCAGGCCACTGCAACCATGCTCCCACAACCACGCAGCAGCCACCACCACCGAGCCACCGCAAACACCAGGCCACTGCAACCATGCTCCCACAACCACGCCGCAGCCACCACCACCGAGCCACCGCAAACACCAGGCCACTGCAACCATGCTCCCACAACCACGCTGCAGCCACCACCGCAATCACCACACCACCATGCCACCGGAACTCTGTTTCGGCCATACCACAACCGCACCATAACCACAGCGCAACTGCACCACAGCCAGAACACGGCTGAATATCTGAGCCGGTCAGGCACCCCAATCATTGTGTGGCTACACCGCTCGGAGTATAAACACATTTCAACCAGATACTCGTAATGGATGCGCCACCCAACTCTTGACGTTTTAAATTACATTTCTTACGAAGTATTGCACATCGTTACTTTACCTTTGCACGTCCTTTGATCACGCATGGTAATAGCCACCCTAACGTGTGCATGAGACTGCAAGTGCAAATTAGAAGTTAACTCTCTCTCTCTAAATGAATGCGGACATGATTAAGGGAAGAGTAATTAGGCAGCATTCACGGTTCATTAAGGGGAGCGGAACGAGCATTAGGGGCCCTTGTACATTGCCGTAGCGGCGTGCTTTTACAGGCCAATTAGAAAGTAATTGCAAAGTAATTTACCAAGGGACTGCACTAAATGATGCAAGGTGTGATGTATCATTAACTTTTCTTTAAAAAAAAATCCTGTGGTTTGAGCTGAGATGGAATGGATTTATTGAATCCATCTGTGTGGATCTTTGATTATGACCTCCTCGCATCCGTGGGAATTCTCTCGGTACACGAGGCCCACGGCCGATGTTTTTCCGTCACTGCGGGCATCTTGGCTGCACTAATCGGGTACTGGAGGGGAATATTTTCCACCACCGAGCAACGCCACGCTTCTAATTTGTTTCATCTCAGTCATTCAGTCACTGCAAGGAAGCTCTCGCACTGACTGAACTGTGTGTGTATGTGTGTTGAATGTATGGCCCTTGCCAATGGTATTTGAAAGTCCAAACTGGCCCTTTAATACTCATCGAGTTCTCCACTCCTGTCTTAATGAATGGGTTGATTCCATTTCCTGGTGAAATTTGACAGCCTCAGCTGTTTTGAATGTCATGAGGACGACCGGAATTGTGCAGGAATACGACAATGATGTTTTTTTACGCCACGTTGGCGAGATGTTAACTACCTCGCCTGGTATACAGGAGGTCATGGGTTCGATCCCGACCCTGATGCCTGTATATTTGTATGTTCTCCCCGTGGTCACATGGATTTTTTTCTGGGTACTCCGGGTTTTCCCTCCACATTTAGAATCAAACTGCGTTTAGAGTATTTGGCTGCAATACATTTCTACGTGATAAGCCACTTCGTTGAGCGATCGTTTATGGACAGGTCGCTTCTTTACAGCTCAGTGGGCCTTACCCGGTAACGTAAAAAAATGTTTTTATAGTTTTTTACAGTTTTTAACAAAGACTTTCACAAACGTGGTTTGGACATTGCTGAAAAAGAGAGGGCGGAGGGTGGCAGTGAGCGTGTGGATCGGCAGCCGTAAAAAACACGGTCGCGTGGTGGTTTTTGTCCGTGGCGCGCTTTCGCGAGCAGGTGGACGCCTGGGCCCTCGGCGTGCTGCTCTTCTCGCTCGTCTACGGCAGCATGCCCTTCAACGCCGACGACTTCTGCACGCTCATCAAGCAGATCTCCACCGCCGCGTTCCACGAGCCGAGCGCCAAGTCAGGTGACTGGCACGAAGCAGCCCCCCGTCCTCCACGGGCGATGCGTTTTATTCTCCCGTCGTATTTATGTCGTGGAGAATGGTAATCAGGAGATGCAGAATTGCTCCTGTCACATTTGTCTCTGCGTTTAAAAGTAATATAATTGAGTTTACACAAGCCGTTTGCCGCACGGCCTTCTGGGAGCGCACCTGATTGGCAGCACTGGGGTGCGTTTACGGCGGAGCGCCGGGGCCGCACTTTGCCGTGCGACGACGCGAGCCTGACCGCGACGACGCTCCCCCCCCCCCCCCCCCCCCCCAGGAGCCAGCGAGCTGATCCGCTGGCTGCTAACGGCGGACCCCTCGCACCGCGCCACCGTGGAGGACGTCGCCTCCCACCCGTGGGTCAACGTGGGCTACGGCAGCTCCGTGTGCGACTGCCCGCAGGCCTGCTGCCGCCGCCAGTCGGCGGAGGCCTCGGCGGCCGCGGGCCTCTCCGAGGGCCGGTGCAGCCACGCGTCCAAGCTGCTGCCGGCGCACCAGAACGGCCTGCAGAAGTCCAGGAAGGAGAACGACATGACGAACCCTCACCAGCGGACGCCCTCCCTCAAGAAGCCCAAGGGCATCCTCAAGAACAGGACCGGGGAGAGCGGCCACCCGCGGGACGCCAAGGAGGCTCCCGCGGGACACTCGCCACCGTCGGGGACGCCATCCGACGGCAGAGCGGAGAAGACCTCCGCGGACAGACGCGAGGGGGCGGAGAAGCAAGCGGCCAAGATGCCGCGCAAGGGGATCCTGAAGAATCCTCAGCAGCGGGAGTCCGGCTACTACTCCTCCCCGGAGCGCTCGCTGTCCCTGGAGATGCTCGACATGGAGAGCGCCCCGGATCCGTTTGACGACGCGAGTTCGCCGGCGCCGGACGAGCGCCACGTGGACAAGCGGCTGCTGGCGGAGCGGCAGGGCAAGAGGAGCTCGAGCGACCGCAGCCTGGACACGGGCGGCGGCGCAGTGGCGTCGTCTCAGCGCGCCACCGTCTCCATGGAGGACATCCTGTCGGAGGCCTCGTGCGGCGGCCGCCGCGACGAAGACGGCGGCGGGGGCGAGCCGCTGTCGCGCTCCACCATCACGCTCAGCAACGACAGCATCCTCTCCAACGAGTCGTTCGACCTCCTCGACCTGCCCCGCCGCGACCTCGCCCGCTGGAATCAGCGGCGCAAGAGGCAGCAGCAGCGGCAGAACCAGCAGCGCGTGCGGGCGGCGCGCTCCGTGGAGGACCTGGCGGCCCCGGAGAGCCGGCCGCGCCGGCCGCGCTCGCTGGGCACGCTGCTGCTGGACGCCGACCCCCAGCGGCGGTGCCATTCGGTCATCGAGAGCTACGACGGGGAGCTGGACTGCGACGACGAGGGCCGGCGGGAAAACCCGACGCTGGGCAACAGCCGGTGCTACCGCGTGCGCGGCGTGGCGTCGGGCGGCAGCGCGCGGTCGCTGCTCACCGAGATGGCGGACGTCACCGAGCAGTACCGCAGTGCCGCCAGCCACCGCCAAAGGGTCCTTTGTTGACGTCCGAGCCGGCGTCGACATGTTTCGTACTCTCTGGGAATTGATCGATGTTATTATTCCTAGGTAGCCGGCTGGTTCCTTTATGGTACGTTCATTTTGTTCGAAATGGAAATAATACATTTCACGCGTTCGAGTGAGACTCTTATTCCTCTGGAAGAAAACGATGTCATCCTCGTCATGTGCGAAAATAAATTCAAGAATGTGCACTCCGGAGGAACAGCTGATGATAAGAAAAGTTGAGTACGGTTATTTCACAGCTTAGTTTATTACTTGAATGAATGACTTCATTTTCGGAGCCGAGTTAGCTCGCTAGCAACGGCTAACAACCACGCCTCGTGCGTACAACATCTTGACATCGCGCCGACGGCGAGACCTCGGCTCACGGCTGGACTTTGTCTAGGAGGCCGCATTGAACGCTTAGAAATCTCAACGACAGCAAAGCCACGCGAGTTGGAACGTGCGCTCTGGACGTTGGTTGTCAGCTGCAGTCGCCCGCCACCAAAATTCGGCGTCGCACGAGCCTCGTCTGGCGTCTCGTCGCACGGCACGGCGTCTGCACCGCGGCAAGGGACCGACCAACCGACATTGACCAGCGAGCGTCATCGTTTGTGAACATTGCGCAACGCGTACGCTCTGGTGTGGTCGCAGCGTGGCGATCGGCGTCGCCCAGCCAAGAACTTCACGAAGCCACCTGCAAGAGAAGTGCTCTCTCCCCTGTACATGCAATTGAAAGCACACGGAGGCTTTGTTGTTGGTGGTGGTGGTGGTGGAGTCGTTGCCATCATTAACTTCGTTAAAATTAAGGAATATGTATACTGGGCACGACAGGATATGTTGATCAGCTATTTTGAGGGAAAAAAACGCAAAAGCTCGCTGTTCTGTAGCATTATCTCTGTTAATTTATTCTGCGTTTAAGCTATTGTTGTCTAAGCTTTGATATCAATTAAAAAATACCAACGGGAGCCAATTTGTTGGATGCCCCGAACAGAGGAAAATCTTACATGATGTTAAACTGACCTAAATCGGGGCTTAATTTCAGCCGGAGCTTTCAGGGCCAGAGCTTCAGAAAATATTCCCGGGATCTGGTTGGTTGGGGAGGGGGGGGGATAGGTTTGTGGTTGGGATTGGGAGCCCCCCTGGAAAATATCCCATGAGAAATTAAGCCATGGCCTTAACATTGCATTGATGGGGCATTGTAACGATATGAACATTGTGTCCGCACGCAAGGTAGCCGTGATTTGTTGTGGTGGGTGGGGGGGAGAGGTTTAAGCAGATGAGTGAGACTCCCGCCGGGTTTAAAGGGCAACTTGTTTTTAGGGCCGATGTGCTTCGCACGTTTGGCGATGCAGCGGCCCGACACAGCTGCAAGCGGCGAGCGCCGCTGCTCGTGGTGGCTTCAGGCCAGACGCGCCACCGCGCCGCAGCGGCCGGGCCGTCGCGCTCATTAAATTATTTCCTCTAAGAATCGTGACGCTCGTCAACGTGCGAAACAACAGCATCGGCGCTGAGCTGCTTGTAGCGTTCGGTGGTCGTTGTGTACAAAAAATAAAGTTTGTTTTGGAATTCAGCGCTGCCATACCTTTCTGCCGCTGTCGTTTTATTTCCACACGGTCAGTCGCCTCGTCGATTCTCTGATCCAGTTGGTGGCAATTTCAGAGTGCACAGCCGACCTCGGAGAGTGAGGTGTGAGCGTGTGTAAGTTGTGTGAGATTGTGTGGATTCGTGTGTGTGCGTATGTAAGAGTACGTGTGAGCGAGTAGAGAAATTGTGTAGGAGTTCGCGTGTGTGTATGAGATGGAGTGAGTGAACGAGCGTGAGTGAGTTTACGGGCTGTACGAGGACGAGCATTGCCTTGGAGAACAAGACCGTCTCTTAGCTGTGGCCACGTCGCCTCCATAATCACTGCGGGCGCACGCACATAGACCACGCAGTAGCCCGTGGCCAATCAACACGGGCGATCTCCTTGTGATCCAACAACCCTGACGCCTGTGCGCGGGAAGTAGCGTTTCCCCTTCCACACCGGTTGTGAAGTGCCATGGTGAACCCAGGTCTCATCTCACGTGACAACGCGATCCAGGAAAATTAGATCCTCAATCTGTGCGGCAGCCCTCTGCAGGAGAAGGGCTGTTGGTGGACGACCGTTCCAATCGGAAGCGAAATGCCTTGTGCCGACCACCGATCATCACCCTATCGTCCTCTTCTCCCCAAGCCCAACTTGAATCGACGGTGACAAATTGTCTCCTTGACCTGCGAGTGTCCTGCGAACCGCTCGATGTTAAATCCCAATCGTGCAGCCTCTCCATGCGAGCTCGGAAAGCGCACGCGGGTTCGGCCACGTGCGCCGGTGCGGATCGTAACCGGCTGCCTCGCGACGTCGAAATGGAGTGGCGGCCGCCGCCATCTGGCACGAGGAAGGGCGGCACGGGGAAGGGCGGCGCGCCACAGCAGCCAGCGATCGATGGCCAAAGACCTTCACGATTCTCGCATCACGTGGGCAGGGGACGAGCGAGGTCGACGATGGCTGAGCAGGGACCGTTGGTGATGTTGGCGTTGTTGTTGTTGGAACGTTCCTACCCGCCGCTGCTGGACATCTGTGAAAAAATGAGCTTCACGGCTCATCGGATTCCTCAAGCAGTGTAAATAAATATTCTAATTCTGAAATGAGGGCGAAGAGCCGTGGCGGCCTGCCGACTCTCGATGAGTCGCCGTGTAACTAGACCCAACCCCCCTCCACAGCGATTCAGTATCACGATTTAATTGAGTCACGGCTCAATTCAATATACAGTATACAGAATTCCTCCCGTGTTTAATTTCTTTCGCACCGTACGTTGTCAACCGTGCAACGTCTGATAAGTATCGCGGATCCTATTATCCGCGAGGTTAAACTGGTTAAACATCGCAGATATCCGCGAAAACCCGCTTTGCTGTGCATTGTGGGTAAAACCGTGGATAATAGGAAGAGCTATGTTCGCGGACAATAGGAGCTTTGTCAGACCCAGCAGCTGCCACTGATCATGGGAGTTGTGGATAATATGGCTGGGGTTAAGATGAGCTCTGCAATTGAATGATTTGTATTTATTTTTCTCGCTCTCTTTTATACAATTTAGTTCACTCCATTAGCCGTAGAATGTAACAGGCACTCCGTTCGCCTATCACTTAAAATAGTCAATGCGCACACCAACAATACAAAGCATGTGAGCTGAGACTCGTGTGCTAATGGGATCAAGCGACTCACCGTCACGTGACTAAACTTACGCATCCGTGCTGACCCTGCGTGACTGTCATCTCGTCCGTCTGCACGTGACGTCAAATACTTCACCGTCCGCGCACGCGGCTTGTTCGTCGGTGGAGAGGGTGGGGGGTTAATCGAACGCATCGTGACGGAAAGTGCTCGCGCAGAGGGCGCGTGCAGACTTCAAAGGAGTCGAACGACACTCGTACAGCCTTGGCAAACTGTTGGGGCAGGTGCTGGTAGCGAGCACCTATGAAGGAGGGCACGACATACGAGGGGGTGGGTGGCGAGCAGCACGCCCGGCCGCCTTTGTCTCCCCAGTGGAAATGTTTACACACCACACCAGCTACTCATTTGAGGCTGAGTCGACCTAGGGGAGGCCCAGGACCGGTTCAGATAATCGTCACTGGGTGTTGGCCGTGAGCGGGAATCGAACTCGGGGCGCCGGGTTCGTAGCTAACCGCTACACTACCGCTCCCCCGCACACACAAAAGACAAAGATCCCCCGTGTAGCCTGAACAGACTTTGGGGCAGGTGCTGTTAGCAAGCACCTACAAAGGCCGGTACGGCACACGAGGGGGTGGGTGGCCAACACCACGCCCGGCCGCCTCTTTCCCCAGCGCGTTAACCACTACACTACCGCTCCCCACACACAGACAACAACCGCCATTCGCCACTAAGTTGCGGTGACGTCACCACGACGCTTGTGCCAGGCCAAGTGCACCTTGAGGCCACGTGAAGTGTCGAACGCCCGCTGGCAGGAGGTCACGGGCAGACCCAGCAGGTGCCACGGGTCGACTGACCGAGATGACTGGCTGATGCACCACCTGTGCCCCCTATTGTACCAACTTGCTGTGCTTTAGCCACCCGGCGCTCCGCTCGTTGTTGTGAGCGTCGCTCCTCCACCCTCCGTTGTTGTTGGAGGGCGACTGCCTCCAACACACACACAGACACACACACGCGCGCAGGTGCGGCGGCGTATTAAAAGGTGGCATCCACGCCAAACCACCACCAGCAACCAGCAACCACCGCTCCGAGCCCGCACCGTCCCAGCGCCTCTCTTTGTCCTCTCCCGCATGATGTCACACTCGATTGCGTGACATCCCCCCCAGCCCACGTGTCTGCCCGTCCACGTGTTTGCACAGGTGGTCGTCGTCTTGCAGGGCCCAGAGAATGGTTGGGGTCTGGCAGGTGGAGTGAGATTGGCACCGGCTCAAACGTAACCTGTCATGTGACTTCAGACTCTGTATCGCCCCCCCCACCACCCCCCGTGACGTCCTCTCCTAGGTAGGCTCAGCCTGAAATGAATGCTCGACACAACAGGCACTGCGATGGTTGGCATGCCATGGTTGTAATTGGCGGGTAGAGGTGTGGTAAAGAGGTTTAGTGCGGTACACCTCCTCTGCTGGACCAAACGAAACGTGATTCACGTCTAAACTAAGACTAAACAATTGTTTTTTTTCACCAGGTAAGACCCCACTGAGCTATGTAGATCTTTTCAGAAGCGACCTGGATGTTGCAAATGATAGCTCAACGAAGTGGTTCATCGTGTGGAAATGTAGAGCAGCCAAACAACTCTAAACGCGTGTTTGTAAACGTGGAGGGAGCAACCGGAGGACCCGGAGAAAAATCCACGCGACCACGTGGAGAGAAACATGCAAACGCTGCTTACACAGCGGGCGTCATGGTCGAGATCGAACCCACGACTTTCATCACACCTGGTTAATAAAAATGGTATTAAAATAAAAATAATAAAATAAATATTTTATTTTGTTTTCATTTTCTACCTATGTGACTTTACCGAAAGAACCAAAGAGCATGGATTCGTGCAGTCACGAAAGCTTCAAATCAAGAATGTTTTGATTACAACGTTAACAAACATACATCATTGACTGCTTCGCTCAGAATCAATCTTTTCTCTCATCGATCCCTTGCCCCATCGTCTCTCCACCACCGGGCTTTATCTCTACTTCTCTTTCCTTACACTTTCGTGTCGCAATCGCCAGACTCGGATCTCACACCTGGCACGCAACGCCCTCGAACAAATACACAGCAATAATCCACGGCATTGGCCCTGGCCCCCTTTTCACCGTAATTTCGCATTTCAATTTCGGTTCATTAAAATCGTCGGCAGACAACAGAGGCCCCAAACTCATGGCAACGCTGAACATACATCAGCCTACTTTCATGTTTTATTCGAAGGCGCGACGGTGTGGATTGAGGCCAACGTCGTTGAGCGATTACATTCCTTCCTCTGCCTTTTTTGTCACAGGTAAGAGCGTGGACGCAAGCACGGGCTCGCACAAATTGATTGATGTTCAAAGTCTGCGCGGTGGCATTGAATGAGTGGAATGCCTAGGCTTTTGTCCGGTTCAAGGCGGTGCACGCAACACTCACAACACGAGTTGTTTGCGTTCAAGGAGGCTGCTCGGGGGACAAAAGGGCCGCTGAGGCAGTCGCATACCTGAGAAGGAGCACCCTTGCCCGTGCCAGGTGACTTTTCCCACGCACGCCACGCTCGCTGTGTTTGTCCTTGGGAAATGCGCCTCCGCGGTTTGAGTTGAGAAATATTTATTGGCGGAGCATTTGAGGCATTTCCCACGCGCGCTGTAACAGGAGGAAATTTTTTTTTACGAAAGAGATTGGGGGGGGGCGGTGGTACAGTGGTGAGCGCGGGGCACCACAACTCTCCACAACCTGAGTTCACTTTCCAGGCTGTGGCTCACATCAGTGGGGAGTGATTCGCTAAGTCAGTCCCGAGGACCACCCCCGCATTCACCTACCTGCATGGACTAGCGTGGTGAAGTATGGTAACACAAAAAACAGTGAATAACAACGGAATGGGAGGCATTCGTCCATCAATGGATTAACAGACGGCTGTGCAGGTTGGTCCAGATGTCGTGTGACCCCCGATTAATTTATCCTTACTGGAACACATTCCTGCGGAGGGAGCTGGGTTGCTCGGGTTGCTCGGTCAATGGCAGGGTCAACGGCGGCGTGGTGTATTCCGCAAATATGCCTGACTGTGAGGGTGGGCACAAGCCGGCGTGAGTAGGTTAAACGTTGAGTTTTATAAGGGCACCACGGGGTGACCAACCCCTCCCCACCCAGCCCCACCCCTCCCACCCCCCACCCAGCTACCCCCTCCCCAGCCCCTCCCCACCCTCCCCACCCAGCCCCTCCCCTCCCTCCCCACCCTCCCCACCCTCCCCACCCAGCCTCTGCCAACCCTCCGCTCCCCACCCAGCCCCACCCTCTCCACCCAGCCCCTCCCCACCCTCCCCTCCTCACCCAGCCCCTCCCTGCACGACGGACGGACACAATAATCCCCTGTGGGCTGGTGTAACCAGGAGGTTCCTACCAGTAAAAAACATTAAGTTTAAAAGTTTGAAATAAAAAACTAACTCTTTATTACTGTCTCAAACTGATGACTTAAGTAACTGATATTTACACAGGGATCATTTACTTGAGTGTGCGTTTGCTTTAGGGTCAGCAAACATTCTTCTGTGTCACCAAAACATATATTAATCTGGCAATGGGTGGATTGAGACAAATTGGAATGTTTGTAATTCTTGTGAATTAGTAACGTCGAACAAAATAATGTACGGATGTTTGCCATTCCAAGGCTGGAAAAAAACCCACCCCACAAAGTTCCGTTCGTGGGGGGGTTGTTTGACCATACTTCACCACGCTGGTCAGTGATGAGGGGGTAAACCAGGCTCCGTTCCGATAGCAGTGGCCACTCATGGTAACTGTGGCCAGGAATTCAACTCAGATATCCGGGTTCATAGTGCAGTGCACTATCCACTGTGCCACCGCTGACCCGCTGGCATTTTATTTAGATTCTTGGCGAAGTTTGCCTGTTCAATAACTCAAAAAGGTCTCTACGTTCGTTCGTGAATGAGGCTCATTTCTGCTGCCTTGAACAATGAAAGTTGGAAGTTCACTCTCAAGTCAGATGTTTTACGTATATTGAGACTCACACACGCACGCACACACGCATTTAGGTGCGCGCGTGTGATCGTGTCGACAGAGTTACGCATACAACAACAAAAAACTCCTTTATCATTTAAAAAGCAAAATAAGAAAGAAAGTAGCCGGAGTGTAAAGACAAGACGTCACAATCTGGATAAACGCATGCCATGCAAATCGTGGGCTTTGTGGAAATCCAGGCCAGTGCCAACGTGGTCCGCGTGTGTGTGGGGGGGGGGCTCTTTTGTGTGCAGGTGATGACAGCTTCTGAGAGTCCGAATGCGAAGTGCGTGGGGCTGTCAGTGAACTCGGCGGCTCGTGGCCGCTCGCCCGCTCCCGCTCCCTCGTCGAGTTGCCAGGCAGCTGGTGTCGTCCCGTGGGTGCTCTGAGAAAGGCTGAGTAGCACTCGTCAGGCATCAGTGCAAGCCGCAGCACCCGTGCGGTCCATTAAACCATCAACTCTGCTCAGCGACTACACTCGTGACGTGGTTTGTTTTAATTTAACAAGCGAGTTTGTTTCGACAGCAAGTGATTAGCCCACGGGAGTCATCATCGGGCCTCGCTAAAGGAGATCGTTGTCGTGTTAGGAACAATTAGGGGCCGCGAGTGGTACCGGAGGTCACGGAGGTCACGAAAAGCGTGAATTTGAATAATGTTGTTTTCTTTAGAAATCGTGGATTGTCTGCCAAAAAATGTTTCATTAGAAAAGGCGTTTCCTCGATGGGGGCAGTTTTTTTTATCAGACTCAAACTGCCGTGCGTCATGCGGTGAAACTGCTGTGCCGATAGCCATGGGGGTGAGGTGGAGGGGGGGGCAGAGGGGGGTCCTTTACGCAACCGTGCGCCCCACATTTCAATTGTTTTCAATAGATCCTATATCAGAATCAATGCAACATTCCTTTTTATTTTACAAAAGGATTTAGTTTATTTACTTGGTTAAGTTTTTAAAGGCATTTGAATTTATGTAAAAAATATTGATGCATTTTGACAATTAGGCTTTCACAAACACAACTGTCGACAGTTGCAGAACATGCTTGCCAAGTAGGAAAATCAATTGATTTTGAAAAGTGTTGTGTAAAACGAATTACTACTGGCCGAGACTAATTCGAGAATCTATTGAAAGTGAGAGAAATAAAAAATAACTTTAACCGCTCTGACAGCGACAGGCTTAGTGCGGCCTGGAAGCGTATTATTAAGTCATACACCTTAATTAGCAACACATACTAATTACCTGTGATTAACATTGTTATATAATTACAATACCCCCTCCCCCTTTGCTCTCTGCACCTGATTGGCTCACAGTGAAGACCAGAAGCAGGTGGACTGCTTCACAGTTCTGGCAGATCGCCCGATGATGCTGATTTGTCGTAATTACCAGCGAAACGTCACGGTGCTCAGATTTTATTATATCACAGTTGCGTAACATAATCACGTGACTGGAATGAATTACAAATACAATTTTTAATTTAATAATAATGTGGTAAAATGATAATCACAGACCGCGGTGCCTCATGAAGACGGGAGGGAGATGAAACGCTGCCCGAAATGAAAGACCGACTGGGTGGAAAAGTCGCGTGAC
Source organism: Entosphenus tridentatus (assembly GCA_014621495.2). NCBI lineage: Eukaryota > Metazoa > Chordata > Hyperoartia > Petromyzontiformes > Petromyzontidae > Entosphenus > Entosphenus tridentatus. The sequence continues at coordinate 10,975,723 of CM025664.2, forward strand.
TAAATTCCAATTCCAGCTACGACAATTCTCTTCAGAGCGAAATTAGAATGCAAGCCAAGGGAATGGAATGCGTCGGAGAGGATGCTCACCGGGGAGATGGAGAGATGAAATGGGCTTATGGTGCAGGGTGGGGGGATGGTTCGCTGCATCGCAATGATTACAGCGTGGGGAGGCATTCATCCAGCAGTGGATGAATCGTGAGTGATGCTGATGATGCAAGAAATCACGCGTTCTTTTATTTTCATTCGATTCTGAGTTCAATCTGATAATTTCGTTCACAGATATATTATTTTATCATAAATCCCCGGGGGTACCCTTGAGCTACTTGGGAGACGCTCGGCGTTTGCTTAATCTGCCTCTTGTTCTCTTTCTCCTCTTGTGCCTTAGCGCTGCTGCATTGCGAGATCTTTAGTAGTAGGGTTTTACCCTTTTATCTGGTACAAAAACTGACACCTTTATACAAGGAATCATGTTTACGATAACCACAACATAAGCAGCCAAAATGCAAACAAAAAAAACCTCTGATAATCATAATGATATGCACTGTCCTTGAAGTTGATTGGTCCACACCCGAGACCAGATTACGCCTTTTGGCGTCATCTGGTCCAACGCCAATGGAGACTAGGCTCTAAGAAAAGCTGTCTCGGGTGTGGACCAATAAACTTCACGGACAGTGCATATCATTATGATTATCAGAGTTGTTTCTTTTTGTTTGCATCTTGACTGCTTGTGTTGTGGTTATTGCAAACATGATCCCTTGTATAAAGGTGTCCATTTTTGTACCAGATACAAGGGTAAAAACCTATTACTATATTATGATACTGGTAAAGGAGGTCTCATAGTGCGAGATCTTTATTTGCGTGCCCCGGGTTCCACCGCTGGCCGCAGTCAAAGCGGCCGCCGTTGTTGTTGTTGTTTTGTTGTTGTTGTCGTTGTTGTTGTTGTGCTCGGGGCGAACGTGGCCGTGGGGACCGTCCGCCCGGCTCCACGTCGCCTCGCGGGTTTGAGCCGAGAGGTCACCGCAAGTCCATCGCGCAGACCAACAGTTGGGCATCTCCCTCCAACAGAATATTGACCCCGTGGATGTCCAAAGTCAGCGGTCCCCCAGCCTGTGGTATGCGTACCCCTCTGAATAATAATCATCATCAGCATCATCATCGTTGTCGTCGTCAGCCACGGTCGATCCACTGCTGGATGAAGGCCCTCCCCAAACCGCCAACCTCCCACGACCCTGCGATGCAGCAATCGATCCGGCACCTGCACGTGAACTTCGTTGCATCACTCCGCCCCGTGTAACTACAGCGGAAAGACGACATCGCTCACATTGAGTTAATTTCTACGAAAGCTATTAGGTGATAACTGAACGTCGCATTGTGTTAATTGCGTGTAAATGTAAGTACAATGCAACAGTTGAATCACCTCCGATGAGCACGGTTGGCTACGTACGGCGCGAAAGAAGTTCAACACACGTACAGCACATTTATTCTGAAGCTTTCCACGGTCCGGTTACGCTCTCCGCGAAAACAAACTCGTTTTGCGAAATAAATAATTTAATTTAGCGTATTTGTTTTTGGCGTGACCATCCTTTCTACCACTTCGAGTTTCTCTCGTTATAAACTAATTAAAATAAATCCGTCATTATAATGATCACGGTGGAGATTGGCGATAAGTGTAATGTTTGTGTTGGGGTTCAAGTGTCACAGGTGTATAATGTCACTTCGATTGACAACCTTGTTGCTGTACGTTACATTCGGTTTTGCTTTGCTCGACGATTCCTGGACGCGACTTTGGAATGCGGGGGCACGGGAGGTCACAAGGAAGCACGCGGGCTGCCGACGTAAACGTCTATTTTAGTGAAAACTTTATCGATGTTGCGGTTACATCGAGTTTCAGTGCAGAGAAGATGTTTCAGGGTGGCCTCTGCGTGCGTGGACACCCGCAATAAACACGCACGCACAAAACAAAGATTCCCCCCCCCCACCCCCCCATAGCCTTAACATACTTTTAGGGCAAGTGCTGTTAGCGAGTGGGACTTATGAAGGCCGGCACGGCACACGAAAGGGTGGTTGGCCAGCACTATGCCCGGCCGCCTTTGTCTCACGAGTAGCGATGTTTGCACACCGCACCAGATATTCATGTTTAGGCTGAGTTGGCCTAAGGGGAAGGACCAGGAGCGGTTCAGATATAATCCATCGCTGGTGTCGGCAGTGAGCGGGAATCGATCTCGGGTGGCGCAACGCGCAACGCGCGATCCACCACAAAGACAAAGATCCCCCGTGTAGGCGTGCCACACTGTTTTGGGGGCAAGTGCTGTTAGCTGGTGCGAAAGTCGTTCAACCACCACGCACACGCACATTACCCATTATTTTATTTTTCGGAGAATGTGATTGTGCTAAGCTCACGTCACGCCCATTGTGAGTAAATGTCACACACTGTTTGGGGGGCCGGCTGATCACGTGGCAGGGTTTCTTGTCGTAAACCCTGCGGGGAGAATGACATCAGAACGCGCGCACGAACACGTGTCGCATTACGAGGCTGACGGCGAGCATAGAGACAGGAGGAGGTCTGTGGATTATCCCCATTATATAATGAACCGATTTCTCCAAACGATGATCGGTTACATCACGGAACTAATCGGATAACACCACCGTGTGTGCATGTGCCGCTGGACGGGAGGTGGTGGCCAGGGCTTGATGATGTTTGTTGGTATCGGCCGCGACATGCTGGGTGTTGCTTTTTGGAGGATTTCCTGCCTTCAAAGCCAATTAACAGACAAATGGATATTATTTATTCCATGCTGTGTATAATTGGTTTCAGTGATTTTTAAATCAGCTAGTCGTGTATAGATGGGGTTGTCGACTGGACTCGGTTAGTGGTGTCGGATTGGTTGTGGTGAAGGATTTGGTTGTGCTTTAGACTTGTGTGGGACTGTGCGTGTTTAATCCCACAAAAGTGTCAAATTCTTACAAGACACACAAAGGCACACGGACACATAAATACACAAACAAACGTGGAAAGACAACGATTCTCCCAATAGCAATGAAGGCTGTTGGCGCAGACTTAACAAGCAGCCTGTGAAGGCCGGACCGGCACACGAGGGCGCGGTGTGGCCAGGACCACAACCGGCCGCCTTTGTCTCCCCAACACCGATGTTGACGTACCGTCGTGTACTCACGTGTGAGTCATGGAGCCAGACCTGAGGGACCGAGTGACATCAGCCCTCCGTGTGAGCTCATAATGAGACCCAGGGCGCTCGTGTTCCTGCCCTAATTGTGACAATCTGCTGCTGCTGCTGCTGCTGCTTCTGCCGCTGCTGTTTCGGCTGGAGACAGCAGAGTTCAAAGGAACCCCAGGGACAAACGCAGCAGGGTGCTTCCCGCCTGCTCCACTGAAAAAGTGCTGCTGTCGACCAAAACACAAGCATGCGGTTTTTATTTAGAAAATTTCAAACTGCCCGTTATTCTTTTTGTTTTTGGTTAATGTATATACGTGTGTATATATATATAATTTTTTACCAAGTACTGGCCCACTGAGCTATCTATATATTTTTCAGAAGCGACCTGGCCACAAATAACAGCTCAACGAAGGGGCTTATAACGTGGACATTTATAGCAACCAAATACTCTAAACGCAAAGTTTATAAATGTTGAAAAAAATCCACGCGACTACGGGGAGAACACGCAAACTCCAAATACACAGCAGGCGTCAGGTTTGGGCTCGAACCCACGACCTCCTGTATACCAGGCGAGGTAGTTAATAGCTCGCCACCGTGGCCCATCTTCTGCCCCTTTTGAAATCCACTGCTGGATGAAGGCCTTGACATGCCATGAACATTGTGGGGAGGGCAACATCTGTAAACAGGCGGGTGGTTTGTTTGGTATGTGTGTTCAGGTTTTGAATGTACACATTTTAATCATGCACGTGCATTTTGCCGTGCTAGTAATAATAATGCACATTTTCACCATACTTTACCACACTGGTCAGTGTGGCTTGATGGAGGAACAGCCCACGACTGGTTCAGATACCAATCACCTCTGATTGCAGCCGCTACCAGGAATTGGATCCAGGTTTCTGAGTTCGTTGCGCAAGTTGTGAACCACCGTGCACTCATCATCACGCCGCTGTTTTTCTCAGCATTCAGTAATTCACCTAAATTCACGCCGATGCCGCATCGCTCCACGCCACTCCTGTTTACACGAGAACACGTTTACGCTGCCACGACTGTTTCCTGGAACGCGATGAAAACGTGACCGGTGAGATCAAGATTATTGTTATGAATCTATAAATGTCCCGAACGCCCCGCGGTCAAGCGAACAGCGCAAACATTTGAAAAAGCACGAGCTAAGTCTGAGATGATGCCCTCTTTCATTCCCTCCACTACCCCCCCCCCTCCCCAACTGTGATCGCGTTCGGATTTTGGAGAGAGAAAAAACCACGCCACTTTGTCGAGTTATTTATATCCGTTGTAAAAAAAAATGTTTAATGAGATCCCCTCAATCTGCATCATTAAGCCAGCTGCGTTGACAGGCCTGGCTCCAACTCCTCTGAGATGGGGGGGGGGCAGTGGTGGATTTTGGGGGGGGCTGTAATGGTGATTCACCGCGCTAAAGAGGAGAGTGAACTTTGGTTGAGTCAGAGGGACAATTTGTTGGTGCAGGGTCCACCCCCACCCAGCACCCAGCTAGGGCACACACCCCGGTCGTCGATATACCAATCATCGACATCGGCTCGGAGAGTGGCAGTCGCCCTTTCTGATGTTTCTTGTTGTTGTGTGGTCTCGTGGGGGTGTGGCACGGGTGTCGGTAATCTTAATATATATTTTATAAGAGACAAAAACAACCCCCACCCCTCCCCCCCCCAAAGACAGCCCTGATATTCCCGAGGCCGCCGACACAATCGAGCAAAACAACGTTCCCGCTGCCTTCTTCACCTCACCGTGTGGTGTTTTATTCGCCGATGAAAGAAGGGGTCACCGCCACCTGGTGTCACAATGCCGATTGCCCTGGCGCTGAATCTCTTCGGCGTCGGGATGGACAGAAGGCTTGCCACGACGCTGCCCATACTGCGTTACAAGAGCGACCATTCAAACCCCGTAATGCCACGCGGATAACTGAAGGTCATTATCCACTCAGTAGTAAAAATAACGTAGCAAAGCGTGGAATTGGTTCTATTTAAATCCCATTGTCACTGTGCGACAAGGGCGAAAGCTGCTGCTGATGCAATATGTATCGTGTTATTATTTTAACGCGCGTACTTTATTATTCCTTGTTGCGCTCTGTTGTCTTCTTTTTGTGTAACGCTGGGCTTGCGAAGTGTAATTATAGCAGGCGAAGAAGACGCAATGCGAATGGCTGCAAGGCGGGAGGAGTAGACGGAGGTCGAAGGGGGGAGCTGAGGGCATGTGGCCGAACGAGATTCGAGGACGGTGGATGTGACGAGAGGAGAGGAACCGAGTCCGGAAACTCGTGGAGATAGCAAATCCGAGCAGCTGACCACATGTAACAAAAAAAAACGACCTTTGTCTTAATTACTTTTATTTATTTATCCAGAAAAGTCACGCTGAGTCGCGGGTCTATTTTGTTCGGAGGTTCGTGCATTGGGTTGTTATTTAAAGCCAATGAATAATGAGTTTTATTTTACATCTGGCAGGAAACCGGAGCACCCGGAGAAAACCAATGCGAGAGAGGGGTGGGGCAATACTCTATCCCCGTACAGATGGAAATAGATGGCCATCGGTCCACTTCATGTACTGCCTTCTCTTGGCGAGCCAGGGTATGTAGAACTTCCTCGACGCCCACGGGAAAGGCGTTTCACAACATTTGCCTGGTGATCCACCAACCCTGACTGCTGCCTTCACAGTGCTGGGCTACAGACAGCCACGTGCAGCGTAGACACCACCACCACCTCCACGACCACCGCAACCACCACCACCACCACCACCGTCGCCACCACCACCACCCCACCACCGCTGCCACCACCGCAATTACCACCGCGACCACTACCACAATCGCCACCGCCACCACCGCAACTGCCACGACCACCGCAACCACCACCACCGCTACAATCGCCACCACCACCGTAACCACCACCACCACAATTGCCACCACCGCAGCTACCACCACCAACACCACCACCACCACCATCACCACAATCGCCACCACCGCCGCAACCACCAC
>CM025664.2:10981908-11011699 GCA_014621495.2 Entosphenus tridentatus
CCGCCGCCACCACCACCACCGCCACCGCCACCACCCGGCTACGAAGAATAAGAAGACGACATAAAGCACAGACGTTGATGTGCAGCCAGGCTGCGACATCGAATGACGATGGCTTCTTTGTGTTAAAAGTCAACGCCCGTATACGTGCATGCGCGTGCGTGTACGTGTGTGTGTGCGTGTGTGTGTACGTGTGTGTGTGCGTGTGTGTGCGTGTGCGTGTACGTGTGTGTGTGCGTGTGTGTGTGTGACTCAATCGACCTCACAGTGGCGGACAGGGATGATCCAGCGAGGGCAAATGTCATCGTGAGGGAGCTTTTGTCTCGGAGTCAGGGGCGAGATGCGGGAGAAATTTTCAACAAACGCAGCCACAAAAGGAATGAAAGGTTACTGCTGACGGAGTCCGGGGCAGCGGTGATATCATTCGCGTTTGATATCGTTGTTTTGTTTTGTTTACATCACTTGTTTTGTCTTTCGACGTGACGTTGAAAGAATGCACTGGAAGGTTGGGGAATTGCGTTGAGGAGGCAGCAAGAGGGAAAAACGCGAACGCGAGAGGTTTTAACAACATCATTCAAACTGCTGAGCAAAGGACGCGGCCTTGGGCAGGACGCGGCCCTGGGAGGGACGACGGCCGATTAATACAAAAAGAACGATGGAGAGTGAGAGCCAAGGGGGTGGAACGCGTCATCGGAAATTCCATCCTCGGTGAGAGATGGAACGATGAAACCGCTTCGTGTGTGCGCTAAACGATCACATTGCAGGATCATGGCAGATATCGGCGGCTTGGGGAGGCTTTCATCCAGCAGCGGATTGACCATGTGATGATATCATTGTGCTGATGATCACGGACCGTGTGAGCTCACGAGGACTGGGGAAGGAATCAGTGCCCGAGTGAGGGACCGCGATCATCCCGACCGGAGATTTCAAATTGGCCCCTTCAAGTCTCACGCGGCGTGCTCGACTCAATGTGCCAAGCAGCCAGACGAGTTAATTATATATATGTGTGTGTATATTAAAACAAAAACTATTTATAACATCGCAGAGGCACATGGTACGCGCAAGTACGCGCCCGACTAAAGCAGAAGTGATATCACGAAGCAAAAGTGGAAGAACATAAAGAATGCGATGAGGTACGCAGAGTGAAAAAGTCTTTTAAAAAACAGGGGAAGTTAGGAGGGAGGGAGGCAGGCGAAGGAGGGAGGCAAGGGAGAGAGGGAGGGAGGCGAGGTAGATAGAGAGGGAGGCGAGCGAGGGAGTGAGGGAGGGTGTTCGTCTCTCTGTGCTGTGGCGACGCTCGGGGTCTGGCAGACCCAGCGCACACTTCTCAGGAACACCGCCGCCATGCATCGCGCAAGGAGGACGCCTTCACGAATGTTGGGGACTCGTCACGTCACGCAGCCTCTTGGCACCGTGAACGTGGCAACGGACCCGCGAAACAGCAATGTACGGCGATTGAACAGCAAGCACTTGTGTACATATCTCATCAGCATCATCATCATCTTCATCATCATCTATTCTCAATCTCTTCTCCCATGGCCTGAGTTTGTTATGACCATATCCACTCACTCTTGAACTACAACTCCTCAGCCAACTCAACGTCGTAAATTCGCCACGTGCAGCACTCTCTGGAGAGTGGGGGGTGGGGGGGGATTTAACAAAAATGTTTTACACCACCACATGAATCAAACCGCGGCGGCCCTTTCTCTGCCCGACAAAAATGCTTCGCCTGACATGATGCACACTCCCTACAAACCCCCCAATTGCCTCTACCGTTGAACGTTGACGCGAGGTCACGTGGTTGGCGTTCGCTCGTGTCAAGTCCACGAGCCGTCTACCCCCGCCGCTTCCATCTCACGGGGACGACGCGCGTGGAGCGCGGTGGAGTGGGAGAGCTCTGGGCTCGGAGCCATCCTGAGCGAGTCCAGGATGGCTCGGAGCCACCCTGAGCGAGTCCAGGATGGCTCGGAGCCACCCGGAGTCACCCTGAGAGAGTCCAGGATGGCTCGGAGCCACCCGGAGCCACCCTGAGCGAGTCCAGGATGGCTCGGAGCCACCCGGAGCCACCCTGAGCGAGTCCACGATGGCTCGGAGCCACCCTAAGCCACCCTGAGCGAGTCCAGGATGGCTCGGAGCCACCCGGAGCCACCCTGGGCGAGTCCAGGATGGCTCGGAGCCACCCGGAGCCACCCTAAGTGAGTCCACGATGGCTCTGAGCCACTCTGAGCGAGCCCGCTCTGTGCCGATGGTCTCCCGCGCGTTGCTGCGTGAGCGCGTCACTCGAAGGGCGAAACTGCGAGCGGTTTTGTCCGGTCAGGGTCGCATTAATTGTGCTCATAAACCATGTGTCGTTACGACTATCAGCGTGAAGCCACTTTGTGGGATTTACAACGGGCCGAAAAAGGGGCATAAAATCTCATTTCACTCGCTGCCGTGAAGGTCTCGCGAAATTACAACCGCAAGGGTTTTTTTTACTTTCATTGCACCTTGTCCCGTTGGCAAAGAGACCATAACGCGGTTGGTAAATGTAGGAAGGGAGCGAGATAAAGGCGCAGCCCTGCAATGTCACACTCACGCCACTGCTGGCGGAAGGGCTTTCAATATAGGGGGTCTCAAGAGTTCCTCTCGCCGGTATTTGGCCTACTTCTCCACGCTGGCTTGACGCTTTGGACAGAGGTGGGAATTCCAACACTTTGCCTCACCACGCTGGAACCTGCCGATTGGCTAACCCATGTGCACTGCTCGACGGACAGAGGCGAGGGAGCTTTTGGAGAGTTGGTCCACCCATCGTTGCAACCGCCACGTCAGAAGATCCGAGTCGAACCGGTGACGTTTGCATTGCAAGTCCAGTGCGTCCCTGGTGTTTAGTATTCGCCCGTAAAGAAAATCTAATCGCCATCTAATTGTGTTTAATTGGTCTGACAAAAAAGGCGCCTTGGCTGCATCTGAGAGTCGAATAATAAATAAAATAAAAAAATTCCCAGAGCATTATTTCGTCACGGCCTCCACAACCAAGAAGCTGCTGCTGCTGCTGCTGCCAAGAAAAGTTATAAAAGGCTTGTTCGGTGGCCAAAGATGCAGTCGATTTCTCAGCGCCCAGGCCAGTTCCAACAGAGATCCCACATCTCGCTCCTAGGAGCGCCTCGGGTCGTTCACACGAGTCCGAGCAGACAATGGGGCATCATCGCAATGACACATCTTGCCGGGGGCTCAAGCCGAGTTACATTTAATGATTCGCCTTTGGCATCTTACAAAGGGTTAAAGAAAAATTAAAATACTTTTTGACGTGAACGCCAAAAACAATAATATTACTTGGCGTTCTGTGTGATCTCATGCACACACTCCACACACAACACGCACCACACACACCACGCATACCCCACACACACTACACAGACACCGCACCTCCGATTATCACGGTCGGCTACGTACGGTGCGAAAGAAGTTCAACATACATACACTACAGACACACGAACCACACAAACCACACAATATACGCATGGCGTAAGAGGGTGAATCTGGTTCGGGGGGAAAACATGGTCTTTTTTAGGCCTTATTCCTGTCTCTCTGTAAATTCCGGTAATTTCCAGACGAGATGCACGTGCAGGACTGCAGCAGCCTCCAGGAAGCGAGTGGAGACAGGCGAAGCGACACGCTGAGAAATGTTCAACAACAGCAACAATAACACCCCCCCACTGAAACGGGGTATTATTGGAGGACGCGTGCCTTGGACCCCTCCAGAACGCCTCGCCGCCTCTCTCGTTTTGGGTCGATTAGTTCTGTCCATCGCCATAAGTGGGGCAACGCGGTGGCCAGATGTTAACTCCCTCGCCTGGTGCACAGGAGGTCGTGGGTTCGATCCCGACCCCTGATGCCTGCTGCTGTATATTTGGAGTTTGTGGTGTCTCTCTCTCATCATCATCACGGTGGCTAGGAGATGTTAACTACCTCGTCTGGTGTACAGGAGGTCGTGGGTTCGATCCTCACCCTGACGCCTGCTGCTGTATATTTGGAGTTTGCATGTTTCCCTCCCCGCGGTCGCGTGGATTTTCTCTGGGTCCCTCCGGGTTTCTCGCGACATTTAGAATCAACACGCGTCTAGAGTATGTGGCTACTATACATTTCACGTGTTAAGCCACTTCGTTGAGCTATCGTTTATGGCCTGGTCGCTCCTGAAAAAGAGCCATATAGCTCAGTGGACCTTACCTGGTAAAATAAAAAGTTTGGTATAGTGTGCATAAACATTTAATTGACTACTTTTTTTTGGTGTGGCCAATTTACTGGGGTCTTTAAAGAAACAATGGGTCCACCCCCGAGAATCGTGTGTCGCGAAAGCGGGAAATTCCCGGCAAGCCATACCCAGCGCGATGCGGCTCGTGATACCGGTAAAGTCACCGAGCTTGCCCATAAACATCCCATCCCGCAGGACTACGTGGTAACTCATTAAGTTACGCCATTCCCGCCCCCACCCCCGCTATCTATTGTCATGTTATCAATTTATTCGAAGCATGGAACCGTCAATCGGTAGAGTAAACGAGTTGATAATCAAACAATTTGGTGATGCTGCTGCTGTTGCTGCGTTGGCAGCGGTGCACAAACAACAAAAATCAACAACAACAACAACACATTCGTATGTATATGTATGATGATCTTCTTTCGCACCATACGTAGCCAGTCCTGCTAATCGTTAATGGCACTGTCTTAAAAAAAAGTACATTTCTATCAAATTGAATAATCGGATATCCCAGCTCGACCCTCGGCCCTTGTTATCCTCTGCCTCGAAACTCCGCATCCTCCTCGACACAAGCAGCGCGGCGTTTGCCCGCACGCGTCCTCCGTGCGTCGCATCCGAGCCCCGCTGTTTTCACTCCGCGGGGTAAAATTCCCGGCGCAATTTTTTTGTTTTGGCGCACGACTTTACGCGCCACGTTGTGACCTCGTGTCGCACCACGCGTGGGACTTGTAGTCGCTGCAGTAGCCGCAGTAGCAGCAGGGAGTAAGCAAAGTTATTTCAGAAACTCTCAAATATTGCAACGTTTTCCCGAGAGGACTTGTCCGCTTTCACATTATTATTTTTCTAGGATTTACAAGAACACGTTGCGTGCCAGACGCCGACAAGCGAGGTAACAATTGAAGAGACGTTTCAACCGCCCATGAAACCGAATCCCGAGGTTCGTGGCCTCTACAGCCCCCCCCCTCCGCTATCAATGCCTCCTACGGGGGCTGGGTAGTCGGAGGAGCTGCTGCTGCGAGGCGAATCCCACCAGCAGGATCCAGGCCCATTGCCGAGGAGCCACTGTGCAACGTGTCCACGCATACCCTACGGCGCGTGCATCCACGCGCGCGGAAAATGTAACAGCATGTATGTTGAACTTCTTTCGCACCACCGTACGTAGCCAACCGAGCTAATCGGAGGGTGCTGGGGAAGGATAACAGTGACACCCAATGCATTTCTTGTCGTGACGATTAATAATGCGACTCACGTGCGTACGTCGTGATGCAGGGGACACTCTAAAGCTGGCGCCACGGTGGCGAGATGTTAACAACGTCGCCTGGTGTGCAGGAGGTCGTGGCTTCGATCTCGATCCTCATGCCTGCTGTATATTTGGAGTTTGCGTGTCTCTCTCCCTGTGGTCGCGTGGATATTTCTCCGGGTCCTCTGGGTTTCCCCTCCACATGTTTTAACATAGCTTTAGAGTGCATTTCCACATGACAAGACACTTCGTTGAAATATCATTTGTGGCCAGGTCGCTTCTGAAAAAGAGCGAAATAGCTCAGTGGGCCTTACCTGGTAAAATTCAAATGTTAGTTTAGTTTCGTAATACTCGGAAAAAGGTAATTATACCCCATTTTTTACTGAAAATGTCTTCCTTGTTTCTGAGAAGCAGAGAAATCTGGGCTCAATTAAATGCCAAGAAAAACATGTCAGAGAAGCCACGGGGAGTGGGGGGGCTGATATTTAAACAGGAATGTCGTACCGGCTATTTCTGTGAGTCACATGTGCTTACCATCTAAACGTGCGTTTTCAGTGGTAAACATTTTATTTTAAAGTCCTTCCTCTTTGAACCTTCAGGTGGTATTTATTGTTCTCTCGGAATCATGTTACCATCCTCTCCGTGGCTATTACGAAACACGTCTTATTTCAGGCCGTGCTCACAAGCAGAGTTGGAATGTTGATGATTTTGGGACAATTTGAACTCGTGAATTATGAGAAAGTGGATAATCGACGAAGTAAATGTGACCACAATTTGTAACGGGCACAAAACGAGTGTGGAGAGGCACATGCTCGGAATTGCATAAAGAGAAACCCGTGGATTATAGAACGCGTGCAAGATAGAAACGTCATATTGACTATAATAGAAGGGCTTTTTTTGTGTTAGATTGCGAAAATATCTAAATGTTTGCGCATGCTTAATGTACGTTGACTCATCCCCCCCCCCCCACTTTGCGCAAGAGTGAACAAGCGTGTTCACTACATCTACGCCTCTCTATAAGGAACAAAACAAGTGGATTTCTCCACAGATCTGGCTGTCGCCTGATGAAGCTAGTTGTAATTACTGGCGAAACATCGTACTCAGATTGTAAATGTTGTGGCTTGGCTCTCCAACACACCGGTTAGTGCTGTACTAGTGACGAATTGGCCACGTTCTGTTCACGTGACAACCTTTACTAGTTGGCAGTGTCGGGTGGTGGCAGGTTTTAACGACACATTTAAATATTTACGCGATCTAACCCAAACAAAAACCTCTGTCATGGATGATATTGGTCGCGAAAGACGACGTGTTAAACTGATCAACTTGACTGTTAAGAAAGTGGGCTTCGGCTGGACACGTTGTCTGTTGAACTTCTTTCACACCGTACTCGTTCTAATCGAAGGGATGGCGGCCAGTGGTGGAGACGAAGGCTTGCGTCGGTAAGCAAAAGAAGTAACCTGCCCGATAAGATATCCAGGGTGGAGATGGAGTAATGCAATTTGTTTTTTTATTTCAGAAGCTAAAAGGAAAGTTGCGTGGAGGAAGCCCTCCTGACACCGTCCATCTGTCGCGAGGGTTGTGTGACCACTGGCGTTAGCTCTGGCCGTCGAGCTTCGTGTGCGTTCACGGTTCATTCATTTCACGGCCACGAAGCCGCGTGTGGCCCTGCAAGAGGAGGGCTTGAGCTGGGCGGAGATGAGCTCAGTGGCGCGCAAAACAGATCTCTGGGCGAGAGCTGTGGGGGCGTGGAGCGGGCTGAGTGGTGGGGGAACGCCTCGTTATCTCGGCAAACTCCGCTCACCTTGCCACATCAAATCCGAGCACAATAGGTCGGGGGAGGGGGTGGGGGCACGCTTCACTTGCACCTCGCGCTCATCCGCTCGCTTGTCGGCTCATTTGCGTGGCGCGCCCACGTTGTGACGTCCCTAATTTCCATATCAGGAACCTCGCTCGAGTGCGCGGCCCCGTGAGGGATTTCGCTGCCGTGCTGCGCGCCTCTCCGATGCATTTTCTGATCGCGTCGCGCGTTTGTTCGGCACGATGTCCTCCCGCATTCGGCGGGGAATGGATTTCTTGCAAGAAGCTCCCAGCGCGTGGAGCGAAACGTCGGACACGGCGCCGATCAGTGTCGCGGTAATAACCCCGGACGTAACTCGGTTGGGGTGGAGCGGTGGCAAAGTGGTCAGCGCATTGCATTGCGATGACCTTACTCGTTTGAGTGTGACTCCTGCTGACACGGCTGACATGAGTGGCGAAAGATTTATCAACTGGTTCTAGGCATCCGCCTTCGCCAACGCGCGCTGACCGCACCTTGGTGAAGTACAGTCAAGTATTCATATTTTTAGTTTTTTTCGGTAAAGTCACGTAGGTGAAAAATTAAAATGTATAAACATTTTTTTTGTATTTTTTTTTTTACCTACGTGACTTTACCGAAAAAAACTAAAAATATGAATACTTGCAGTCACGAAAACTTCAAATCTAGAATTACAGTCAAGTAACCCTTGTTGCCAATGGGGGGGGGCGGGCTCAGATGTTTTCCACCAGCAGTGTTTTTGGGCTGCTGCACGTTACGTTGCGTAACTCGGTCGCGAATGTTATCGCAGCGGGCTGGTGAAATCAACGCCGGCGAATGTTGCTCTGACGAGGCTCACGTTTGAGCTTTGACGTTCTTGAGTTGGGAGTGGCTGAGAGTCGCCCCCCTCGCGTGCGGGGGGGTTTCTCTGGGTCCTCCGGTTACTCTCCCACGCAAAAAAAAAATCCAAGCCCTCGTGAATTGAATTGACCAAAGAAATCTGATTGCACAGGGACCCTTTTCAGAAAGTAACTTGAGATTCAGTGAGGCTTATCTGGGGAAATTACGGGCATTTTTTTGTGCTGGAATGGGGCATTTTTATTTTTTACTGCTACGATTTTCAAAAAATGCTCGACAATTATATCATTCACGAATTGCTTTTCACATTTGATCGCGATTCCTCGCGTGAGGATGGAAGAGTAGGCCAAATAACCATCTAGAGGGGCTCTCGGGAGCTCCCTCTAGTGGAGACCCTTGCGCCAGCAGCGACGTGAGTGGGACATTGCAGGGCTGCGCCTTTATCATTTACCGTAGCGATTGGAGAAGTGGAATGTATTTGAAGGCACGTGTTGTCTGAAAGCAATTCGAGTGCTGCTTGTCAATGGCAGTACAACAAGTAGGTGGTTGCCCTGTCTGTCCGACGCGGAGATGGAGCCTTAGGACTGACTTTGTTTACACGAATTGGCGAGCACCTTCATCCAGCAGTGGATTGATTGCGGCTGATGACGACGACGATGATGAACATGACAACGCAGGTCACCCATCCAAAATTGGTCATATTTGCGCGGCTCCGTTGGGGTTTGTTTCACACGTTGGTTAAAATAAATAAATGCTGCTGATGATTTATTCTTAACATAACCGGAATAGTCAGCATTCCACTGAACGCGTTCACCATTCTTATTTGTCTACGTGAATATTAAACGAGGGGAAACAGGCTCGGGGCGATTGTGTTCTAAGACACAATTAGGAGCCGTACAAAAAAATCAAGGACAGTATTGCGCAAACACGGGAGAGGAAAATAGCCCTTTCGAGAGCTAATTTTAAACCGCGGTTGCCAAATCTGGGACCTCCCAGAATATTCATTGTTGTTACCCTCATGCTGAGAATGGTGGCAATGTTTGTGGTGACCTTTAGCAGCGTTCGCTTATCACGGGTGTGAACAGTCGCGGAATCTGGTAAACACAGTCCGAGTCGCGACTCTGATTAGCCCACTAACCTACAAAGCGCGGTGAAGCAAGGGGTCGGTACGTACGTCGTCAGAGTAAGTTGAAATAGGTCAGATATTACGCGTGTCAACAGCACCTGAGGTGTAAAAACCGAATGACATGTGTTTAAAAACATAAAACTGATCATCTACTCGTTTGAAAAGGTTATCACAAATTGCCTCTTGTTTTTATGGGCAATGCGTGCGTTGTTTTTATGGGCAATGCGTGCGTTGCGGTGCAGCCCTTTCGCCAGTCAGCTGCGGGGTGAGGGCCGCCCCACGCCGTACGGATCGTGGGGGGGGGTTGTTCGATGATCTATAAGCCACACACGACGCTCGGTGCGGGGTCTGGTGAATGTGCGGCAGCGGAGACGTGGGAGCATAGAAGTGCAGAACAACAGCCGATGTGCTGCACCTGCAGCGTGCACTGCGGCCCACTACGTAGCACCACGGTCGACAGAATATACTCCAAACAACCTGGATTTGGAGGCAATTGCGTCAATTCTTTCACATAGCGAAAAATAAAAGCGTGCATTTTTAGACACATCACATCAGCCACACGACATTTCTGGGAATGCGTAACTTCAGCAGCGTTGGTTGAACACAAGCAAACCTCGGGACCGGTTTAGACATTTCAACGTCTCATCAGCGGAATCGGGCTCGCTCGAATCAATGCTGGTGAACTGCCAGATAGGTATAGGCAAGGACCCTCTTTTTTTAGAGATATGGGTCCTGGTTTTATGCAAACTATATAATACAAACACAACGTAATCAATACCATAATTGTGTGCATTATAATTTACAAAATAATTCAGCAGAGCACGCCTCTTTTCCCCATATCTGTGCTGCCCCATTGAAATAAATAATGTTTAACACATCCCATCAGCCACCACAGCCTTCAATATTTTTTTGTCAAGGGACAGATTTGTGAAACTATTTTATTTTAAACTATTTTAGTATTTTACCAGGTAAGGCCCACTGAGCTATCTAGCTCTTTTTTCAAAAGCGTCCTGGCCACAAATTTGATCTCAACGAAGTGGCTTATCATGTGGAAATGTATAGAAGCCAAATAATCTAAACCCATTATTCTAAATGTGGAGGGGAAAACCCGGAAGACGCGGTGAAAAACCCACGTGACCACGAGGAGAACACGCAAACTCAAAATGTACAGCAGGCATCAGAGTCGGAGTCGAACCAAGACCACCTGCGTACCCGGCGAGATAGTTAATATCGTGATGAGGGAGTCGTATTGCCTGCTTATTCAATTTTTCAATTATATTCTCCACAACGGAACAAATCATTATTTGTTCTGTGTATTATCGGTTAATAACAAGCTGACAATACATGGCAGTGGCCGATTGGAGCACTTTCCAGACTCAGCACAGCTTAGCATCTGAAATGTGGTGACATTGTGCTCATTCCGAGTGATTTTGTCACGGGCCACGCTGGCCATGTAAGTAGTCGGAGTAGTAACAAAAGTAATATGACATGGATTGGGCTGACCAGCCATCGACGGTCCCAGACATACCAGTCAGACAAACCGGGCAGCAAAGATGGAGCAGTCATCATCCACTCAGACGACCAGCTATGACGAATACCATGAATTTGCGATGTACGCGTTTATTTATATTTAATATGATTACATTTCGATGTAAAGCTTTCGTGACTGCAGGGATTCATATTCTTGGTTCTTTCGGTAAAGTCGCGTAGAAGGGAAATAATAAAATAATAAGAATAAAATATTTTTTTCTATTAAATATTATTGTTTTTGGATGACAACACTCATAAGTACGACAAAATATATTAGTAAACGCCACGGTGGCGAGATGTTCACTACCTCGCCTGGTATACAGGAGGTTGTGGGTTCGGTTCTAACCCTGACGCCTGCTGTATATTTGGAGTTTGCGTGTTCTCCCCTTGGTCGCGTGGATTTTTTCCAGGCCCTCCTGTTTTTCCCTCCACATTGAGAAATAGAAGTTTAGATTATTTGGCTGTTATAAATATCCACGTACTAAGCCACTTCGTTGAGCTATCATTCGTGACCAGATCGCTTCTGAAAAAGAGTTTCTAGCTCAGTGGGCCTTACCTGGTTGAAAACTAAACAAATAATTGCGTTTAGTTTTACAATGCTGATTTAAAAAACAAAAATGCCTGCGTACAATTGTGCAGAGTGCGGTGATTTTTTTTTACCGCACTGCCCACGGCCATCGTTGGCTGCGTTGGACTGAGCGGAACGCCGTCGTTGCGGTCAGCAGAAGGAGACCAGACAGCGAGGAGACCAGACAATGGATTTTACGCAGCTTCGCGCGTTCGCAGACGGTGAGTGTGCAAGATGCCGGAGAAAATCCGAGTCAAGGGCCGCCTCCAGACCAGGCAGCGCGATATTTTTAAATCCTTTATGTTAAGTTCACTTGCTTGCTTACGACCGTGGAAATCTTTCGGTCGTTTTTTAATCCACTTCCCGTGATCCAATCGAGCTGACATTTTCCACACAGACTCGTTGTGCGTGACAATTAATGTTCGTGAAAATGTTTTTCCAAAATTTTACACTTTTTAGGACAAAAAATTTATATTTAATTACCAATTGCTTAATGCTGCCATGCAATCATCTGACCCATAGGTGGCAGCCATCTCAAGCCAGAGAACGAGAGGACTCTAGCCGCCACGCATATAAAGGATTTATAGTGAAAAACTTTGTTTTTACGGGTTAATTTTTTTCTTTCGCAGCTCTGCGGCTTTGCCGTCCGTTTGTTCTCCTGACGTCAGCCCGCCACCCGCCACCCGCAACGCCAACGTTGGAGAGACATTCGCCGGGTTCGGGGGCGCAAAAGAACGAGCCGGGGTTGAAGGTCCGCGCAAATATGGCGAAATGCAGAAGCATGTTAAGCCACGAGCTTGTTTGCCCGTACTAGGACGGAAGCTGTAATATTTACGAAAAAAATTGAGCAGAGTATAATTGTATCTCGTGTTCATTTTATGGCAGTGAATCTTGCGCAAAAGTACGTCATCAAACACTTCACTGCAGTTCACGGTAGCATTGTTTTAATGGCAGTGAATCTGCCACAAAACGAAGTCATAAAATACCTCACTTCATGTCACTGTAGCACTGTATATAACTGACCTTCAATTTGTTCAAATTCACTGCTCTGATACTTTATTCCCTTTTGCTTTCGGCCGCTGGGGTTGGGTTGAAGTAAATTGGAATTCGATACAATATCTTGAAAATCACCGAGAAATTTCTATTTTACCGTAATGTATAAGCATAAATGAAACTTACATTTTGTCTCAAGTGTGAAGAAATAAAGACACTAAATACACCTTTTTGCTGCGTATAATTGCTTATTAGATTAACTTTCAATAAAGAAACGTCAAACTGAAAGCAAAAATGTCTTTCTGCTCGACCTTCTGCGTGAGTGTAAAAATCCACCTGCTCATGAATATTAATGAGGGGGTGCGGCATGTGGAGTGACGTCACGCGCGTTACACACAAACATACATTCTTGGCTCATTATAGTAGTTAATAGTTTTGGGATAAAAGAGGCATAGTTTAGGGATCAAAGAGGCTCAAGGGACACGGGATTCATGAATAAATAGGGGTGAACCGAATATCAACTTGAATTCAGATCTTAGTAAAACATAGAATGGCAATTAATACATATGACATCTGATTATTCCCCAAATACATCTTGTCTGCAGCTCCTCTCGTGTCACGACATTTCCATCTTGTCTCTTCTCTCGCCACACTCCTTGTGCCCACGTTTCTCTAATCTCGCTACGTCCGTTGTCTCTATCTCTAAATTGTACCTCTGGCAGAATGCCTACGGGCACGTGTGTGTCTGTGTGCCTTCCCGGCCTTCATAGGTTCTCGATAACAGCACTTTCCCCATATCTCCATTGAGGCTATACGGGCGGGGGGGGGGGAGGTCTTTGTCGTTGTCGTTTCAACACGAGGCATTATTCCAAAGGTGATCAAAGTCTGCTGAGCAACGAGCAATACGGGGGAATGCAATTGGCACGGTCATTTAGAAAACAATCCTCAAAGCGGTTCGTTAATGAGTTACTCGCACCAGCAATCCACAGCACTCTAAATTAGACACACGTGGACCTTTCGTCGATGCGGCAATCGTGGGTTTTCCCGCAGGTGCCCCGATAAGAGGCGCACGGGCGCACCTGGTGCATAATTCAGCTGTGGCACCGCGGGTGCGGAAAAGGGCGCCAGGTTTTTCGTTTCTGCGTGTTCAGGCGAATGCCACACACACGTGGCGTGGACACGGATCCCCCTCTTCCTCTGCGTCGGTGCTACAGGGGTGATCCGATTCGCACGGTTGGTTACGTACGGCGCGAACGAAGTTCAACGTGCACACATAGATGCCCGGACAAAATAATCGGGAGAAATTATGCAAAAAAATAAGATATTGCTTCAAAGCCCCTAATTGCCGACCACCGATCTCAACCAACGCTCATTCAAAATGTCAACGCACTCCCCTGTAATGTGTGGAGATGTCGCTTTCTCAAAATTCACTCACCTGTTGAGAAGCTGTTTGTTGTCCTTCCCCCGCACTCTCCGATGAGCACGGTTGGCTACGTACGGTGCAAACGAAGTTCAACATGCGTATAGAAGAGAGCAATAGGGAATAATAGAGCGGGTTGTCTATTAATTAATCATCCTGTACGCTGAGAGATGCAGATTGAATGTTATCACAATATATAATTTGTGATAGAGACATCTACAAAAAAATTCTGCCAAAATTAATTCATTAAATTGCCCAAACATCCCAATCCAGGACCCTAAAACACACAAACACACACACATTTGAAACCAGTAAAGGGTTTCACAGACATATTAACAAAATATATTAAGGATTCTTGTAATTTTTTCAAACATTTAAAAACTCGTCTGATGTGTTGTTGGTCCACCCTGAGATGTCCAGAGACCCAGGGCTGGAGGCCAGTGGCAGAAGTCCACGTGGGGGCCCCTTTCTTCATTCATTTAAAATGAAACCGGGCCCATTGCTGGGCCCTCTCTCGTGTGAAGCCCAGAGAAAGTTTCCCTCTTTGCCCTCCCCCACAACCCCTCAGTAACACATTTCTCCGGGTATCACACCGTTATCAGCAAAATAAGACCTGGGAGTCTGAGTGGGGGTTTTTCCCAAAATCCCCCTCGCATCAGACAACGAATTCAAACGTGGCACAAGGTGCGGCTACAGATCTTGTCAAACTTGTCTCGAAGCCAGTCGGTATCAGGACCAAAGGTTCGTTTCCGCCATCTGCTGCTCACGCAGCACTGCCAATAAAGCGATGACTGGTGAGAATCAGACCTTGAAGATCATGCAACGTGATTGTTGAAGGGGCGGCTCGCTTGTTTGCCAGTGTTGTGGTTCTCGCCGGCGGTGGCGGCTGGGTCTGTAATGGGCCGTTGGAGGCGGTGGGCAGACTGAAAATCCACTTTAACAAAATGTATATGCAGTACTTTCAAATGAATACAAATCTGTGGATACGTTTTTTTTTCATTTTAAAAGAGCAACCAGTTGCATTCTGAAGCCGGGCATATTAAAATATACAAATTTATATTCTCATATATGCAAAACCATTTGCAAATATATGCAAGATGAAACGCAGGCCAGAACGTACGTGAGAAGATTGTCCGCAAATTGCTTTACATTATAAACACGACGCTTGTTTACGATTCACCACCGCTGCCTTCCCACAGAAATCTTCCAATTTGCCAAGATTGAGGTCTGCGATTCAGTTGACGTGACCCCAGAACACACGTTTCAAAACACGCGGTTCGATGTATCATGTATCGTGTAGTGGCGAACTAACCCATGAGCTGATGCATCTCACGACGCTACAGTGGTGGTTGATTCTTAACCTTTACTGCAGCCTTGCACCCGTTTGGTTCTCAATCATAAACACAAATGTATAATGTCAATAAACACAGAGGTTTGATGACACGAAGTAGCTGTACTTACGTGCCCGTGTTTAATTTGTGTTTTTATAATTATTATTTACCAGAAAGGGCATCTCGCACCCACAGAGGCGGTGTAGCCTGCACCCTAGGCCAAAAACCACTGCTCTCAAGGATCCTGCTGTACTCATCCTCTGCAATGTTGACGACTTCGTCTTTAATTTTGCTGCAGCTGCTTCTGCCGTGTTCACGCACCACGGATCTCCAGCAAACTGGCTAAACGGGATCATCCGTGGAACGAATCAAAATAAACGAAACTTAAACTGATGCAACCTCATGCTGGTGATTGCTTGGCTGAGCAAGGGGCGCCCTCTGTTGTAAATAACACAAGCACGTGCGATCTGTACATACACGGCGATCCATTTATAGATACCCCGCTGTTAAGCGTTTCAGCATGGCATCCTGCACACACAAAACGTTGTCCTAATTTCTTACAGCTTTTCGTCCGCTTTCATTTTCGTTCTGAACCGAACTTGTGTTGCAAAACTTTCGATGCAATTCGTAAAAAATGTTTTGGTCCACGGTATTCAATCATCTGTTGGGAAGAAAATAAGACAGTCATTAGAAATCAGTGGGGTGTCTATAAATGGATCACCACGCACTATAAACATGTTCCACGCTTATTTCCAGGTAAAACATTAAATCAGTTTTTTTTAATCAAACACCGCCGATTGGACTTCCACACCGATGTTATCCTGGAATTATGTTTTTAAGCGAGCAAACGTTGGTCCGGTTTTGACATTTCTTGGTTTCATCAGCAGTCGCACCGTATTAATTATTCAACAAATACTACATCCTAATTCTACAAATGAACTTTAAAAAAAAACTTCCTTTCCTCCACTCAACAGGGTCCCATTATGAAGGTGGCCTGCTTCCTGATGAGACCAAGAAGGTTGAACCCAGTCCCAGAGTCTGCTTGCTTAAACAATGCTGTTTGCAAAGCATTTGAGGGCCAATAAGCTGGTGAACCAACACTCATCGTATTGTTATGGGGAGAGGCACACGCCAATATTATTCATAATAAAGTTTTTTTTTATATATGATTAAAATAACCTCCCTCTGATCTTCCTCAATTTAAGACCGGAAACAGGAGAACTTCTTCACAATTCTGACAAATCTCCTGATGAAGCCGGTTATAATCACCAGCGAAACGTCGTGCTCACAATTGCCAATGTTGTTTACTCTCTAACACACCGGTGTACTGAAGTAGTAACTAATTGGCACGTTTTGTTTCCGTGACATATCTTACTAATTGGCTGTGTCGAGTGGTGGCGGGTTAATGCCAAATTTATATTTGTGTGATCTCAACCCAACAAAAAAACCTCATTGTGGAAATCTATTTGTTTTATTTTCTTACCCACAATGCTCGATACTAAGACTGCATTAATCTTAACGGCCGGTGGCCACAGTGGTCGAGACTAACGATGCGAAGTGACAGCAGCTAAAGAAGCGAACACTCCCACTGCAGTGCGTTCACTGCCACTGTTATTGCTGCCACCGCTGCAGCGTGTCTACTGCAGTGATATAGCAATTGCAGTGGCTTGTGGTCAGGTCCCAGTTGGATTTACCGCCGTGCATCATTCATCCGGATAGATAGACCATGCCTGATGACTCGCCAACAATACGTGAGCTTCTCTTACATCGTGGCCATATCGATGTGGTGATTACAGGTCACCTTCTTAGATTTTTTTCGGTAAAAAACCAAAGAGTATGCATCCTTGCAGTCACGAAAACTTCAAATCTAGAAGAAGGACGCTTGTGTTGCGCCCGAAACGTCGTGATTTAATTTATTAAAACATTTTACCTACGTGACTTTACCGAAAAAACCCAATAAATATGAATCCTTGCAGTCACGCAAATTTCAAATCTAGAATTACCTTCTTAGAGTTGAAGTTTATTTTATACGTTACGTGGATGATGGTCCGGTCTAGTCAGTGCTATTTTACACGGGGAGATCCGTGGTGCAGTGCGTGCGCACAGCAGCAACAACAACATCAACATTGCAGTGAGCGAGTTACACGGGTGCTGAAGGAATATTGCACAACTAGATTTAATTTGAAAGAAGAAGAAGAAAAAAACACTCAAAACAAACATCGCCATGCATGGTTGAAGGAGTCACGGCAACACACACACAAACAGAGCGGAGATGGATGAACAACTAATCCCGTGTCCACGACGCTCAGGGGTAGCACATCCTTGGAAACGTTCTAAAGTCTCTCCATCACGGGATACGCTCGCTCACACCCCCACCACTGCTCGCTTTTATGTCACAAAGCACACACATCACCTGCACCCCCGTTATCCCACCCACCCACCCTGGTCGAGGCGAGAGGGGATGAGTCACTGGCCAGGAATGCAGCCGCTTGTTTAGCGTCGGGGCTCTGAACACACGAGGGCCCTCGGGCCCAAAGCAACGAAAAAAAAACCCTGAACGCGTTGAGCAAACTCGGAGGGCTTTAGCGGCTTCGGCGCGGTGACGTCACCGGGTCACGGTTGGCAGACGGAGGACAAAGAGGGATCTGTGGGCCATGCCCACGCCCGGGCATCAGAGTCCGTGACGAAATGAGCCGGCGATAGGCGCTGGATTGACCGTTAATCGATGGGTTTGCTTGTTCAGTACGTGTGCTGTTGCTGCTGCTGCTGCTGTTGCTGTTGCATGCGTGCACGCGATGAACGAGACGCAGTGAGTGTGATGATGCGTGTGCGAGTGAGTGTGGACGCAGCGGCCAGAGCCGGTCCTGGGCCTCCCCTAGGTCGACTCGGCCTCACACGAGTACCTGGTGCGGTGTGTCATCACCAGCACTTGGCAGATAAATGCGGCCGGGCGTGGTGCTGGCCACCAACCCCCAGGCGTGCCGTGCCGGCCTTCGTAGATGCTACTCGCTTACAGCATTTGCCCCAAAAGTCTGTCAAGGCTACATGCGCGACCTTTGTCTTTGTGCGTGAGCGTGTGCTTTTGTTTGATTTTCTAGCTGTGCATTGAAGATACAAAAACCCCAACACGTGTGTCAGTAACACTGCGCGTGTGTGGCCACATTAAGAAATAAATATATATGTAGTCGGTGACGTTTCGAGCAATGCACCTTCTTTATAGCGCACAGTGCATCATATCTTTATAGCAGGTAAAACGCACCTGCAGTAATCGCTCGCGTGCCTTTACAGCCCAGTATGAGTCATTCGTCTTTCACTTGAGTAATTTGTGCTGCTGCTGCTGCTATCGTAACGACAGCGGTCTCTGTTTGTTGACATCTCTCTGTGTGGCCGTGCGTCTACGTGTGCGAGTGAGCGCGCTGCTCAACTAACACCGAGGGAGTCGAGGTGGCATCACTAACCGCGCTCTTTAAAAAAAATGTTTTAAAACGTTGACACCCACTTAATGAATCGATGACTCATCCGAGATTCTCAGACAACGCCTCCTAACATACGGAACGCGGTCGTCGAATTTGTGGTAATTTATCATTGGACCTTTTTGTTGTTGTTGTTGTTGCCAGTATCAAAGTATGAAAAAATAACGATAGGTGGTACCCTTTCTGGCAATAAAGCAGGTGTTAAGATATTGAAACACCAAATACGTACTTGTGGTGAGCGTGCAGTTACGAATGCCACGATAGTGCATTGTCTTTGTCCTGACACTGGTGAGACGAGACCATGAAGAAGGCTCTCTGTGGTGTCATCAGGTTCAAAGACAATGCGTCAGATATTTTGAGAGCGTGTTTCTGTCTTTATGCTCATCGCACGTGCTGTGTGTGGTGAATGCAGCAACTCGATTCCCTGCTAAATGTTTCTATTTGGTGTTTGAACATCTTAACACAACTCCTGTTTTAAATCTTGACTTGGAGCTTTCGTGACTGCAGGCATTCATATGCATTGGGTCTTTCGGTAAAGTCACGTAGATAGGTTAAAAAAAATGCATAAGAAACAAAAAATACGAAGTTTCGATCGCAACACAAGCGGGCATCTTCAGGCGGACGTCTTTTCCTGCAGATGACCTCTTGTGTTTAGTGATCGAAACGTCGTAGTTTTTATATTCTCGGTTCTTTCGGTAAAGTCACGTAGAAGGGAAAAAATAAAAAATATATAAATATAAAACAATAAAAATTCTCATATCGGTTTGTTGTCGCTGCAACTCGCTGACCAGCCCCAACTGGACGTCTGTGGGGGAAAATAGCTTCATAGCTCATCGGATTTCTCCCGGATAAATAAAGATTCTGATTCAATTCGATTACACTGCCTTGCATTTGTTCTCTCGTGCACGTGGTCCTCTCTCAGCTGCAACTCCGAGCGTGCATCTCGCCACGCTTCTTCAGTTCTAGTTCCAACTTTCTCTGCCCATGTCACCGTTTCTGGTCCACTTCTCACGTGTGATTATTAAATTCCCAAACACCGAGTTTGTACTTGGCACCATGAAGACTTTCAGCTTGGCGTTGGTCCTGTCTAAATTGCAGTTCACATCCCTGAACAAGGCTATGGGGCGCTCGGATCTGTGATAAAACATTTTACGCGTGCATGGGGAGCGGTGGTGCAGCGGTTAGCGCGCTACGCTACGAACACGGCGACCCGAGTTCGATTGCCGCTCACGCCCAACACCAGTGACGATTGTCTGATCTGGTTCTGAGCCTCCACTAGGTCGACTCAGCCTCAACATTAGTACCTGGTTTGGTGTGTAAAACGTCACCACTAGGGAGACAAAGGCGACCGGGCGTGGTGCTGGCCTCGTGTGCCCTGTCGGCCTTCGAATACACTTGCCCCGAAAGTCTGTTAAAGCTATACGGGGGATCTTTGTCCTTGTGTAAGTGTGCGAGCAGGGGCAAGTTTTTTCTCCCGAACATTGATTGTATGAGGTCATCAGCCCAACATCTGGCAGTGTGCCCTCTGGGTGCAGCACCTATAACGTGTGGGCTGACCTCACCACCACCTCACCACCAACACCACCACCACAGCAACAGCAGCAGCATCCTGGGATTAGCGGCGTGAACAGCTCCGCGTGGCTGACTTCACGCCACCATCATCACCACCACGATGATGATGCCCCCGCTACCGCCACCCACGGCGGTTGCCTCTCCGTCATCCTCGCCGCACCGGATCGGGCACCGCGCCCCCTCATTCATTCCTCGTGGTCGCGACCGCACCGCGCAACGCTCCAGGGGGGGGGGGGGTCGAGTTACAACCGTGGGGTAGCCCCCCCGCGTCTTCCTCGCAACTCCCTCCGTCTTTAATCTTTGGAAGTGCGCTGAATGGGGAGGACTTCCACTTTGTTTATCGGCTCAATTCCCCGTGACTGACGTCCTTCGATTACCTTCGCTTCCTTTTCAAGAGGCGTGTACGTACCGTCCGTCGAACTTCTTTCGCACCCTACGCAGCCAACCGTGCTAAACGGAGGTGCGGGGGAAAGTCGACAAACTGAACACAAACAGCAGTACTGTAAATATGTTTGTTATTCATTTTTTATTCCATCTTTTTCCAATTATGATTCCAATTGCGCTCATCGGCGTTTTCCCTTCGAAGTGTCTGAAGCCAGCATTGCACCTCCCTGTGTCAGAGAAGGTCTCTTGGAAGACAATCTTCTCACGGGTGTACAGCGCTTCTGATGACATTTCAATCGGCTTCATTATCCAACTCGGGCCACACCCCAGACAGTAGACGCAATTGAGTTTGTTTTTCTCACGTCAATCAAACCAAATTGTGGCACCCCCAAAAATGAACTCGTGCGCGCACCTCGTAAAGCCACAAATTCACTCACAGTAATTACGACGGCGTGATACGTGCAGCGATTACGATATTTGGAGGATTGAGGCTCTCCCACACAAAAAAAAAGCCCAGGCCTTCGTGAGCCGTGTCAGTATGCGCCGTACAGTACGGTACTTGCATGGGCCCGTGATTGAAAGCGTCTCTGTTGTGCACGCGCACCACTGAGCACTCCTTGAGAAGTGAGAGAGGCGTGAAGGGGCCCAAGGGCTCGCAACGCGTGCACACGCGAGTGAATCAATCCTCTAAATCCTCGTTCACAGCGCAGGCCCGGTGACTCAGAGGTCAGGGCACTGATCCGACACTGCTGACAGCCCAGGTTCAAATCCAGGTTTCAGCCTCCTGTAATTAAATTGAATTTTCTCGTCTAGTGAGTTGATAATCTCAGCGTGTTTAGTCCATGTCTGTACGTTGAACTGCTATCGCACCGTACGAAGCAAACCGTGCTAATCGTAGGTGTGGGGGAAGGACAACAAACTAAACACAAAAAGTGGTTCTAAAGAAATTCGTTTTCAATTTAGCTCCAGTGGCTTTCTAATATCGGAGGAAGATGCGTTCCAAGACGGCCATGGGTTCAAAGCAACTATTTTACTTGTTGGTACCACATGGCCAAAACCAAGTGAATTATGCAAATAATTGTATTTAAGCATGTTATCAAATAATACATTAGTTATTTGCCATGAATGGCATCACTAAATATTTACCACCACCCTTGGTGCGAAAAATCTGCTCTGGTCCATGGATTTGGTCACCAAATTACTGCACAAAAAATATAAACCATCACATTACATTTGTTTTTGCACTTAATTTGGATGCAATTCCAGCTCTTGAGCATTATAAATGTCGAATTGATTGTCACGCCATGAAAATGACTCGCAGTGGCAGAGTGGGCGGGAAAGTGCTGCCCCCTACTGTGCAGGTCAGAGGTCACTAAGGGATTTCAGAGTCAGCTCTGCGATATCCGCTTTCTCCAACACGATGGCTGCACTGCTCTGTGAGAGATCGGAATGTATCCTTCGTCTCACAACACATAGTGGGGTTGGGAAAAAGACGTCAACACATAAAAAAAAATCTTCAATCACCATCCATAACGTGTTTACGTACGAGAAAATGAAAATATACATCTTGCCCGAAGGGCGTCTCCCGCATACTTAGGCACATATTTTTCAGTTGCTGACCTGCCCCGAGCTAGTGCTCGCCCGCGTGTACGAGAGCGTGTTTAGTGTTTATCGTTGCCAAGTGAGCGACATCTGTTCGGATAATTACGGAGCCCGTGCCATTTCTCTGATGATGCCTCTAGCCCGGTACACGTGTTCATCACAAACGAGCAGAACGTAATCAACGGACGATGCCTGTCCATTGGCATTTCCAGAAAAGGGCCTCTAACCATCTCGGCCCCTTTACTCGACAGCCGGGCTGCAAACACTCCATGGACGGGTGTGAAATTCCTCGGCAAAAACGGATAAAAAATATATATATTTTCTGAAATTTCCGCCCAAAAGGAAAGGTAGTTTTTTTTTTGGTTCTGTTTAACGTCTGCACCTGTTAAAGCAAAGCCGCAGCTCGACACCTCTCTTGGGATAAACAAAAACAAAATTCATAGGTTGGTTTAAATGTATTTATTCATCACGTGTACCTGCCGTGGTGGCATTGTGGAATGGTGAGCACTTTGGACTCTGGACTTGCGATCCAGAGGTTGCTGGTTCAATCTCCCGGTGTCTGCAAGTTTCCTAACTGCCCACCCTAACCTTCGCTTCTGTCCACCCACTGGTATGTATATATAGCACAAAAACACACCTGCAATGTATAAACTGGTATTGGCCAAACGTCTCAATGCTGAACAAAACAAGATCATAATCTTGATTTAGGCTTGAGGAATCCGGTAAGCTATTAAGCTTTTTCACAGATGTCAACAGTGACCTGCAAATTACTCAATTGGGATAACACAACGGCAGCATTGCCCCCTACTGCGGACATTTAGCAGCACCAAGTATTGAGACTCAGCGAGTGAAAAAACCGTAAATAATTGTTTTTTATGTGAACGTGTGCTTTTGGAACAAACACTGCTAACTCTTCAGACGGACCAAATCGCCTACAGCACATTCCATCACCACCAGACCAGGTGCCGGGATATACAGCCGGGCTGTCAATCACACGGAACAAAGACAAAGATCGCTGTTGGGGCAAGTATAGTTAGCAAGCACCTATTAAGGCATGGGTGGTGTGGTCATGTACCATGCCTGGCCGCAATTTGTCTCCCGAATGGTGATATTTACACAACACCATGTACTCATTCAAGGCTGAGCCGACCTCGGGGAGTCCCAGGGCCAATTCAGATATCACTCTCCACTTGAGACCCATGGCAGACGAAAGGCAAAAAGTTGCCACGTTCGTAGCAGACTGCGCTAACCACTACACCACCGCTCCCCATTACCACACACACACACCTGCCAACAAAGACGTGTGGTGGTTTTGCCCAGGGCGTTTTGGATTTGATGCAAGAGACCGAAGGGCTAGACAAATCTATATGAAATCATTATACGATGCAGTGTTAGCAGAATAGTTTCGCTGAGTCTCAACGCTCATTCTCAGGAGGGTCCTGCCACACTGCAATGTTTAGCGAGCGCGCAACGCCGTCTTTGAGAGCGCGTTGGTCGAGATGCCGCCGTTCATTTCGGCGGTGGCGTCAATTTCTGCACAGAGACAGCTATTGTTTTTAAACGGCGGGGCGCTTGTGATGATAACGTGCAAATAAACATAGTGTTATCAAGCCATAAAACACACATTTTCAAAGTTTACTTATGTTAGGAATGCGATGCTGCCATGGTCCAATGGTTAGAAGGCCGCTTTTGCTGAGGTCACCGGGTGCCTCTGTCCACCCAGCGGTATAAATGGCGACACGATGATACATTGACAGGTCGCGAGTGGTGGGGTAAAGGGTGGATACGTCTCCACCTCTTCCAAGACGTCTGATCAGTGTGGAAGAGTAGGCCAAACACCCTCTAGAGGGACTCTCTCGAGCTCCATCGAGTGTGGGCTCCATCCACTAGCAGTGGCACAAGCAAGCAATTGCAGGGCTGCACCCTAATCCTCATCGTGATGTTTTGGCCAATTCCACGAATTAGTATTTAGCAGTGATTATGGGATTTGCACTCGCTGGTTGACGCTCACGTTTTAAATGTCCAATGTTAACCTATTAGGAAAGGATCCTTCAAGCACAGACCAAATCGATTCGCTCGACACTTTAGGGACCTCATTCTATCGAGTCCGCCTCGCTGCTTGCGTTGTCGGGCGCGTGTGAATTTACGGTCGGACGTGAATTCCTGCGCAGCAAAAGACGGTTATTTCATTGGCCTCTTGCGGCGATAGCCTGTAAACAAAGCGTGCGGCTTTATTGTGCTATTCGGCCGTAAAACAAGCACACACACACACGCACACGAAAATAAAGCATTCCGAAACATCACTTATTGCAGGGATAAAAGTACCGTACAAACAGGATGGGCGGTATCGCACGCCTCGCGCGCGCTTACGGGACGGGCCAGGTGCTCGTTCGGGAAATCTGCGGCACGGGACAACAAGACCCCCCCCCACGCCTCCCCTGTATACCAATGGCCATGTATTTATATTTGACTGCCTGTCAAACGTGATTCATGTCTTGGTTTTTAAACGCACGCACACCTTGGGTCGATTACAGACCTAAATGAAAAGCGAGCGTATGTTTTGCTCCTTCTCTCTCTTTCTCTCGTGCACGGCAACACTCACACGCGGGGTCTTTATTTGTTCGACGCATTCTTAGTGAGTTAGTTAGTTGGTTAGTTAGTTAGTTCGTTCGTTAGTTAGTTCGTTTATCAAGTTTTTGAGCCAGCTGGCCTGGATTGGGCAATAACTTTGACCACTTTTCACCCAGGCAACTGCAGAGCACAGACGAAGTGTTTCTAAACCAACGTCAATACGAACAATAACATATTTAAGAATCACAGTGAAGAAACAAACAACATATATGCTATTTCAGAGACGAATAACAAATATAAAATGTTTAAAGCTTAAAATCTCATCAATAGTTGCAGTACCCAAACAGGCACGCTTTCCCACCGAGGTCCGAAAGTGATGATGGGTCAGCTGTGTCGACCCGTTAATTTACAACGTGTGGTCACGATAACCATCGTACAGATGACCCACGAGAAATTAGACTTCAGTGTGAAGTTTCGTTGCTATTAGTTTGTTAACCCGAGAGAAAACCACAAAAAACGCAATATATTCATCGATTACATTGCCTTGAAAGGAAAACGTACTGTATATAATGGGTGATAATCGAGCATTGGCTCGCGTTACAGAATCCACGCTTATGCATGGTTGTTTATTCCTGGTTATTTTCTCACTGCGACACTCTTGATTTAAAAGCCAATACATTTTCAATTTAAAAGCCATTTAATTGTGACCCACCATTGCAAGACGACGCACAAACACGAGGAAGACTTGCACATCTGGAAAATTTGAAGGCAAATGGTTGTGGAGTCTTTTTTTATTGGTTGGTGACAACAAGGCTCTAAGCCAGAGGTGGCGTAGATGGTGGCAGAGCTGATGAAGCCGGTTCATCGGGAGAGACAGTCTCCTCTATTATGCATTGTGGTCACCCACCCATCCGAGCACTATCCAGGCTCAGTTGGTGAATTGGTCATAGGCCCACACCGTCAACACACTTCATGAATCTGCATAGAATTGCGTCACGACCAGGGCGAATGTTCTCACTCGATATTTTATGGAACGCTGCTACTCCGGCTGGCTTGGGAATCGAGATTTTATCGTAGCGTAAGGCACTACCGATAGAGTGGAGGTTATGCCTACATCAATAATAGTGCTTTACGATCGTACCCTACATTCCTGCGATCCTGTGCACAAGTATCATGAGGATAAAGAATAAAGGCGAGATGGATGTGGCGTGCCAAAATCATTCACGGAACAGTTCACGCTGAAAATGAAGCCCTGTTCTTGCCACTGATTTGCGGCGTCAGTGGCAGCGCGTGGTCGGAATGGTGGCGAGAGAACACGAGGGGGCATTCCGCACAGATTGGCCAACATTTACTGGAATCGATTACTGCCGTGGAGACGAAGGGCCGTAATGACAGGGGGTGTCGCTGTTCAGAACAGGAGCTAAATTCCTGGGTAGAGCGGCCGGAAAGTTCGGGGCACATTAATGGACGCCAGACCGAAGAAATACATCCGAAGGCAAAGCAGCCGCTTTTAGAGAACCTCACACTCGTGTTTATTTGGCTTGGATTACGACATTTCTGCGGTGGCAGAGTGTTTTCTTTGTTGCGTCCTGTTTAAAATACTCAAACGGTGTTGCTGTGGGAAAGAAAAAAAACCCAACAAAAATCTGGCAACTGGTCCTTTTCAATGTCATAGGCGTATATATTTTTGGTTTAATAAAAAAAACGTTGCAAATATATTTACTGTATTCCAATTACATGTTTTTGGTCATTAATTATCATCAGCAACAGTAGCAGCAGTTTAAGGCCTTGCTGGGCCGCTGCCATTTCTTAAGGTCTTGCGACGGAACAATCCAAATAGGTCCCACACACGAGCTGGCTTCATCATGCCCCCTGCCTTGACTGTCACTCCAGCATAACATGCCTTTGAGACCTCCCCCCACCACCTACACATTCCACAAGTAGTGACTAATCCCATATCTGCATTTTCCATAAATATGCTCAACCCCTCTGTTGATATGTAAATTCCTTTGTCAAGGCGCTCTCCTCCTCTAACCCAGCTTAAATATACGCTGCCAAGCCTCGTGGTGTTCATTCGGACGCTGTCTTTCTGACAGCCCTGTTCTTCACCTGAGGACGGCTGCTTGCGTTGTGGCCGAAACGTCGTGAGAATTGTATTTTATTATGTTTTATTTTTATTATTTTATTATTTCCCTTCTACGTGACTTTACCGAAAGAACCAAGAAGATGTCACTCCACCGTCAAGTCTCGACCACTGGATAGCGGTGTCCACCCCAACACCCACTTGCTTAACAGTCGCTATACTAGAAGTGGCTTGTGCAGGACACGTTCACTCATCCGCGTGTTCTTCTTGGTGTCACGGCGTCATTTGCTCCGTTCCCCGTGCCATTGATTCAAACCCCCTGCGAAATCGATACATATTCACAACTGGGGAAGGGGCGGGGAGCGTAATTGGTGTTAGTCCTCTGGTCTAACACTGTTTGAGTTAGGCTCTAAAGAAAGCTGTCGCTGGTGTGGACCAATCAGTTTCAAAGACAACGCATCATCATTTCCTACCAGAGCATGTTTTTTTGTTTGCATGTTCACCACAAGTATGTGTGGTTAATGCAGACATCCTTGCAAAAGGTTTCAGTTTGGTATTTAAACATCTTAACAGAAAGGGTAAAACCTATTCTTATATTATATCTTGATACTGGAAAGGCAGGTCCCATGATGAGAATATTTGTTTGAACATTGCACTGCCGTACTTCTCGTGGCTGCAGGACTCACGTGAACTAACTACATACAACGTATACACGTCCAAGACAATCACGCAACGATCCATTGCCGATATCACGAGCATAAGAATCAACTTTAA
Organism: Entosphenus tridentatus; assembly: GCA_014621495.2. NCBI lineage: Eukaryota > Metazoa > Chordata > Hyperoartia > Petromyzontiformes > Petromyzontidae > Entosphenus > Entosphenus tridentatus. The sequence continues at coordinate 11,009,457 of CM025664.2, forward strand.
TACAATTTAATCCATGAATTGTTACACCGCTAATGTTGATGAGCCTTTTTTTCCTCTCTCCAAAATACGCACATTGAGTATATGATAAATAAGGGTTAAAGGATACGCTGCACGTGTGTCATATATGTAATTCGCATGAGCGTCTGGGTTATCAATGAAGTAACATGAGGCTCCTGGCAGCGAATCACACGAGGAGGAGGGAGGGGGGCACTCACTCGTTCCGGGTTCCTGTCTCGCGCACGAGCGAACACAACAACAACAACAACAAAATCCGACACCCACAGTGGAGCGATCGGATAAAACATTTAAAACCAAATCAAACTTTCGATCATGAAAAAGGTCAGAATCTGTATTTAAACTCGAGGAATCCGATGAGATATGAAGCTGTTTTTCCACAGACGTCCAGTATGGGCGAGTCAGCAAGTTACGGAAAAGGTAAAGCCAAACGGTAAAGGCGCAGCCCTGCAAGTGCTTGCTTACGCCACTGCAGGCGCCAGGGCCTCCACTAGAGGTCGCTACAGCGAGCCCCTCGAGAGAGTAATTTGCCTCCTCTTGCAGGCTGGCGAGATGTTTTGGAAGGGGAGGGCGTGCCCACACTTTACCCCACCACACGTGAGCTGCCAATCAACTAACTGTGGTTGTACCCATCTATGTACCACCGCTGGGTGGGCAGAGGCGGTAGAATTCAAGACCCGGACTGGCCATAGGGCAGCAGTCCATGGGGTAAATGCCCCGGTGGGGCGGTCCATTCCAAGGGCCGCCGGTATGTGTGGGGAAATTGCAAAGTGATCAGTGTATTTTTTATATATATTTCATTTCCGCTATTTACACTCTCATTAAATCCCATATTCGGGCCAATGAGATAGCACGGAAAAATAACACTAATACGTCACATCACAAATCTAGCTAGTAAACGATTTGTCGCAAAACCCACGCAAAAATAATCAAGGACAAAAAGGCGGCGAAAATACGAAAAGGTGGGAGATAAAAAATTATGGGAGATAAAATAAATAATAAATGATTGCTCATATCTCTAATTTGTGCCGGTGTGTTTTCAAATGCCTGGTTCGATTGTTAGACCCAGCCCGCCATTGGACTTGCCCCATTGTTTCAACTGCCACGCCAGGAGATCGAATCGAGCCGGCGGCCTCTGGATTGCAAGTCCAGTGTTGATAACCGGTACGCCCCCCGTGGCGGCTTTCACAATAATCCGTGGGCAGGCTAAAAAATAATGATCCACCCGATAGGAAGCCTGCCCCTTGAGACAACGTCATGTGTGGACCAAAGGCTTCAAAGAGACCAAAACTCCGGCCGCAAATTTTTGACGTGCGGCACAATCTCTGTCTAGCCGCACTTCTCATACGTCAGGACATGTCACGTTTGTCAAGTTTTTGAAGCTAGGCTATGTGGGAAAAATCCGTGCTCTACAATGTTTGTGAGCATTTGATGAGGATACAAAAAAAGAAACTAATATCCCACTGAGAACATGATTAATACAATAAATAAGCAGAGCGGGTTGTGAAAAACTGACTATAATGCAAAGCACGTCGGCCTCATTAACGTGTTTATATAATTTTAGATTTAATTATTTTTAAAGGCCTCCAAATTTGCTTCTAAATCGACCACGAGACGGCTGTTAACTGCCCACGTGTCGACCTTGGCTCATTCAGGCAAGAATTGAATATCGCATTGCCAATTAGGGCCCGTCACTATTATTACAGTAATTTAAATTCTTCCTTGCAAAAAAAGTGTTGCTAAATGATTTGCCTCACTAAGAATTAATACTTTTTTTTTCATTAGGGTCCTGGGATGTTTGGCCAATTCCACAAATGAGCATTTGGCTTCGGTGTGAGCCAAACCTAGAAAACCCGGAGGAAAACCCCAGCACCGCGCCACTGCATACTAGGGAGGGAGGGGGATGACGATCAATCCGGTCATCTCCTGGCCACACCTCGCAAGCCCCCACGCCGACAACACCTGGCAAGCCCTGGTGGTGGCGAGCCACCAATCCAAGTACCATGCAGGCCACAAACACATTCCTGCGGAGGGAGCTGGTAGGAACGTTGGGTTGCTCGGTCAATGGCCAGGGTCAACGGCGGCGTGGTGTATTCCGCAGATATGCCCGACTGTGAGGGCGGGCACAAGCCGGCGTGAGTAGGTTAAACGTTAAGTTTTATAAGGGCACCACGGGGTGACCAGCCCCTCCCCACCCAGCCCCACTCCTCCCACCCCTCACCCAGCCC
>CM025664.2:11015931-11034603 GCA_014621495.2 Entosphenus tridentatus
GTGCTGAGTCTATGGGTAGTGTTTAGTCTATGGGCAGTGTTTAGTCTATGGGCAGTGTTTAGTCTGTGGGCAGTGTTGAGTCTATGGGCAGTGTTGAGTCTATGGGCAGTGTTTAGTCTATGGGCAGTGTTTAGTCTATGGGCAGTTTGGGCTCTCGATGCACGCGTAGATTTGCACATCACAATCTTTCTCAGATTTGTATGATTTAATGTTTATACGATTCTTAGAGTTGCATGACTTTCTATTTGTAGTGTTTTAGATGTCCGTATCAAACAAACGATGGGTGTCAGAGCCTTCCCATGATGTGCGGGTCATGGGGGTTGAGGTTGGTGAAGCTGACGAGCGTAGACGTTGGATCATGGTACAGACCAAAAGTGCATTTTCCTGCACTGCCCTCTGTTGGCAACGTAGCAGCAGCAGCAGCAGCAATAGCACCTGCTTCATGTAGTGCAGGTGAGTGAGTGGGTGGGTGAGTGAATGAATGAGTTAATGATTGACCGAGTTGCTGAATGAATGAGTGTGACTTGAGGAAATGAGTGCAAAATTAGTGAGTGGGTGAGTGAGTTTGTGAGATTTTGAGTGAGTGAATGAGTGACTGAAGGAGTGATTGGGATAATGAGTGAGTGGGAGTCTGAGTTCGTGGGTGAGTGAGTGGGTACGTGAGTGAGTGGTTGAGCAAGTGGATGACATAGCCCAAGCAGCAGCAGCAGCAGCCTATAACACCTTGCTTTGTACACTCGGTGCTCGTCCATACAAGCGCTGTCCAGGCTCAAAGCTGCTTAGCTTTCGAGATATGACGAAAGCGCATGCATTGAAGGTGATTTGGTAAGAGGCTCTGCTGTAATAATACATTCCATGTTGTACGTGTTTCTGTTATAAGGCAGTGCATATGATGAGGCTGTAAATGCGGCACTTCATGTTCGAAGGTAGTGGTAATCATGGTCAGATTCGCCAGGTTTTGTTGATTTGTGTCATCTAAACGGTAAATATTTTTCCCGGACAGAGAGATCCGGCTCTGCTCACGTTTCTTAGCGTCAACATCACCCAGTGACTCTTGGCCAACTCTCTACAGCCCTCGTGCATATAACATAATAATATACACACAGAACATCTTACGTACAACGTGTGGGTATGTGCGCTTGTGCGTGGCTGTGTACAGAGATCAACAGAGCCATGGGGGCTCGCTAAAGCTCGTAAGCCGGGGGGTTGTAGCCGTCACGGCGCACTGACGATCAGCCCCGGACCGCAGCCGCCAGGCGAAGTTAGCGGAGTCCTCGACGCGGCTCAGTGCGCCTCCACCACAGAGCAGGCGTTGCTCTCCTATAGCGATGAATGCATTGGGGAACGCGTTTTTTTTAGATGACGCGGATGCGATTTGGATGCAACGCGATCGAGCGAAACGGAACTACGTCGCAGCGCGAGTAGGAATAAGCGGTTGTACGGCTGCCTCGGCGTAGCGTCATCGCACGAGGCATTGGGATGCTGCTGGATGCTTCTAGATGCTACCCCACGCGCCTCGGTTTTCGTCCGGCCTGTGTACGCATCTCGCATTGTTATCGCCGACTGTGCTTTACCCTACATTATATAACATTTATAATAACGCCGTTGTTCTTCAGGAACGCAACTACTTCGGCGTGATAAGAGAACAGACTGTACCGACGTATATGTTGAACTTCTTTCGCACCGTACGTAGCCAACCGCGCTAATCGGAGTTGCGCGGGGGGTGGGGGGGGGACAACAAACGAGCATACGAAGAGCAGCGGACGCCCCTCTCGCTGAGCCCCGGGCCTGAGATCAACTTCGGTCTCGCGGGGTGGCCGGGTCGTGGCTTGTCCATAGGGTTGATCGTGGCCTGGGGCCGACGAGGAATCAGCCACGTCGAAACCGATTTACCGGCTGGCGTTATTCAAACACAGCATGTACGGCACAAGCTCACGAAGCCGGACTCACGGAGAGCGAGCGAGCGAGCGAGAGAGATCACAAAGTGAGCGCTAGCAAAGCACGTGGCAGACTGGTGCCACGATTGAACCGGTGATTTTGAGAATGTCCGCCCACGATGGTGGTGGCGGCAAGATTATTTCAGTAACAAAAATAATGAAAACACGTATTTAATCGACAAAAAAATGCATTTCAGCCGACCACAAATCACATTTTCGCCAGCCGTCTGTGTTCTTACCGGTTTAGTTCGATGGTGGTTGTTGATCGGCACTTTGGCTGGAGCTACAGAGGTCACCTCAGGTCGCGTTGGACCAGAGTTGCAAGGCCAGGGGTTCTCAAACTCCATTCCTTTTACACTGTCCTCAATGTCCACTGCTTTATGTCCACCAATTATTCAGAAGTTAGTGTGGTGGCACATGCTCGCGATCCAGCACTTCGGAGGCAAGGATTGGTGGATCGTGGGGAGATTTATGAGCTTCCAAAACCGGTGGACTTTGAAGTTGCTCAGAGCTGGCCAGATATCCTAGGAGGTGGGAATTCAGCAAGTGGGTTAGCGGACCTGTATGTGTGGGCATGTGAATTTATCCTCTCCTGTGTGTGGTGGGGTTTCTCCAAGCACTCCAGTAATCTCTCACATGTGAACCACTCATTTATATGAATGCCCAAACATCCCAATGTGGAAGGACTCTCATGCAAGAGAGTCTTGAGACTCCATGCGCATGTCTTGACCAGTTCCTTCTTAAAGTGGTTTCACACGTGGGAGTAATTTGGTAGTATTCTGTGAAAAGTCACACTATGAGAGGTTGACAGGAGACAGTCTGCCGCACAGACGGGTTCTTGATCCCGCTTGCTGCACTGCCACCTCCAATCCACCTCTCAAACCCAGTGGGTTTCGGGGTGTTTGACATATCAACGTGAACCACCAACCCTTGCCTCAAAAGCGCCGGTATGCAGGAGCGTACCGTACACCCACCGCTCATGAGTTTGAGAAGCCATGGCAGGACACACGAACGCGCCGTGACATCACGGACATGGCAATGAGGAGTGGCACTGCTGATGGGGTAGAGGAGCGAGCAGGTGGGGGGGGGGCGAGGAAAGGGGGTCGATGGCCTCGATGAGTTCATCAGAGGCGCACCCAGGTAGGTGGAGGAGGTGTGTGGGGGGATCAAGGTTATTCGATTGCCCTTATATGTCGTCGATAATTTCTGTTTCATTTTTTTAACGAATGTGGAATTGATTGCCACGTCGGACGCAGCGCGTGTGCGATTCAGTCGTGGGTGCTTCGTATGAAGTTTGTTGTCCTTCCTCCGCACCTCCGATTAGCACGGTTGGCTACGTACGGTGCGAAAGAAGTCAAACATACGTACATCCAAGACGGAAAGAAAACGAAATAATTTGGCAAACTTGTGTCATTACGACATTACTCTTGGTAGAGGAAGTAAAACTATAAACACATTTTTTTTTATTTAACCAGGTAAGGCCCACTGAGCTATATAGGTTTTTTTTTCCCAGAAGCGACCTGGCCACAAGTGACAGCTCAAAGAAGTGGCTTCTCGTCTGGGCATTTATAGCAGACAAATCATCTAAACGCGTGACGTTGATTCTAAATGTGGAGAGAGACACGCAAACTCCACATACACAGCAGGCGTCAGGGTCGGAATCGAACCCAGTACCTCCTGTATACCAGGCGAGCGAGTTAACATCTCCTAGCCACCGTGGCGCCAAGCAATTTGCCCCCTCTGGAGAGTTTCCCCGGGTGCGTAGTTGGCTCCAGGTACGCACCGCCTCGTTACTCCGCTCATCTCCGCCGCAGCCGGCATCCAGCGAGGAGGAGGAGGCGGCGCCTCCCACGTAGACTCCGCCGTAGTTCCTTCGCGCGATAGATCAATAAATAGATAGATAACCATCACGCCGTCGAGTGCGTCTCCAGGCCGAATCGTCGTGAAGGAATGAGGTCTCTTTCAATGTTGTGGGGTATTTTTGTTGTTGTTGTTGTTGTTGTCGCCAAAGCCATCGAAGATGCGCTGTGCCTCATGGCCCCCAATGGCAACTTTCACGAAACGGCCGTTAAATCTGCGCCGTTGTTGGTGACAAAAAATCAGATGTCGAGAGACGCTGGCCAACACGGGTATTGGGCTGCCTCATTCCTTATTTTGGTTTTCACCAGATAAATAGCAAAAGACATTCGCCATTTGTCTACTTCCCTCCCCTTTCCATCTGTATGTGTATCTGTCTCCCTCCCTCTGCCTGTATCCATCTGTCTGTTCACAGGATCACCAAAAGGTGCTTGAAGGTCCAGGTGACGTTGCCAGCTGAGACCCCACTGCCCTTTCTGAGGCCTCCTCCGACCTGAGGCCTAGGACAAATTTCCCTCCCCTGTGGCCCTATCTATCCAAATCACATCTGTACATCCGTCAATCCACCTGCCTCTCCCTCTGTCTGCCTGCCTGTCCGTCTGTCCGCCTCTTCTATTCATCCATCAGATGAAGCCTATAGATGTGTCCGCCTGATTTTGCGCGAAGAAACAATGCCTTCCCTACCTTCTCGTTTCCTCTCGCTGCTCCTCCAGTAGGGAGGTGCAGAGGTGGGATGACTGGGTGGGAGGTCTGGCGGAGGGTGTGTTGGGGTCAAGGGTTCACGGGTCACAGGGGTCACGGGGATTGCAAGGGACAAGAAGAAGTGGGCAGCTCAGAGGGGAGCAACTTCAGGGAAACTCACGTGGCTACAACTACTGGGACACGGAACCGGCAATTCTCGAGCGTCACAGGGGCAGCAGCAGAGGCTACGTTTGGAGGAAAGTGTGAACTTGTTACCTTCCTTTCTCCTCGTCACAGATGGTCACATCCGTTCTGGGAGGTCGTGGCGAATGGAAAGTACACAGTTAAAACGGGTAACAGTTCTCAGAATTGAATGTCTAAGAATGTTTGTATATTAAAATCGAGATCAATGTAAATAAATATCATTCACATCGCCGAGCGGTTGAATTGCCCCAAGTTTACACCATTGGAACCTCCTTTGCCAGTAGCAAAATATGATAATTGGTTTTTTTCTACCCTTTTATCTGGCAACAAAACTGACACCCATTTTTTTTACAAGGAGCCATGTTCCATTGACCACAATACCTGCGGTCGGAATGCAAACAAAAAACACAACTCTGATAATGTATGCACCTTCCTTCAAGGAAAAACACAACTCTGATTATGTATGCACCTTCCTTCAAGGAAAAACACAACTCTGATAATGTATGCACCTTCCTTCAAGGAAAAACACAACTCTGATAATGTATGCACCTTCCGGTGCTGTTATATACACCTTCCTTCAAGGAAGGTGCACATATTCAAGGAAGGTGCATACATTATCAGAGTTGTGTTTTTTGTGTGGTCAATGAAAACATGGCTCCTTGTAAAAAAAAGGGTGTCAGTTTTGTTGCCAGATAAAAGGGTAAAAAAAACTATTATTGCCCCGAGTTGTTGGCTCGTTTAAACAATCTGTGGAATAATCTTGATTTGAAGCTTTCGTGACTGCAGGAATCCACACTCTTTGGTTCTTTCGGTAAAGTCACGTAGGTAGAAAAATATTTAAAAAAATACTACAAAATAATAATACCGAAAGAACCAAAGAGTAATCTGTGGATTATTTATTGTGTTCGGGTGTAACTGTTAATGGACGTGTTATTTATGTCCAACTTTAACCCCGCCATGCATCGTGTCCGCTGTGATGGACTGCTATGATTTATATTTCTACTACGAAACAATATACACATTTAAAAATGACAGTCTTAAATTTTCAAGGGCACCAAACTGACGGGTAGAAATACAGTGGAAAGCTCAGTATTTTTTTCTCGCGATGAAGTCGACTTCATCTCGATGCTGTTATAAACACGGCCTGTGTTTGTCTTTTTACCTTCCTCGCACGGCACTTACTTGGCATCGCTGTCCCAGCTGTGCAGTCGGGAATAAAGACAGACGAGACGGTCATAGGTGCCTCGACATGAACGCTTTTCAACATAATCATCATTAAGCTGTCTCATCATTGCCAACATCAGCCTTGATCTACCCACTGCCAGATGACAGCCTCCCCATGCCATCGTCCTTCGTTGCGACCTGGTGTCATCGCTCTACAATTCTCTCGGGCGTCTTCCCTCCTTTAGCTGTCACTCCATCCTTAGTCTTGACCAGCGACCATCATCCCTTCTTGCAAAGATGTTTTATTTAAACTTTATATTTTTACCAAGATAAGGTCCACTGAGCTATATAGTTCAATCTTGATTTGAAGCTTTCGTGACTGCAGGAATCTAAATAGTTATTTTTCAGAAGCGCCCTGGCCACAAATGATAGCTCAACATTTGGAAATGTATAGCAGCCAAATACTCTAAACGTACGTTCATTCTAATTGTGGAGGGAGAAAAACGGAGAACCCAGAGAAACATCCATGCGACCACGGGGAGAGAGAGAGAGACACGAAAACTCCAAAAATACAGGCGTCAGGGTCGGGACCGAACCCACGACCTCCTGCATACCAGGCGAGGTAGTTAACATCTCGCCATCGTGACGTGCCCTTGTCCGTCACATCGGCTATTGATTATAATCAAACCCCGTTTCGCCATTGACAGTTGCCCGAGGACGTTTTATTCCAAGTTGTTCTGAAAGAAAGCGGCATCATCATCTTCGTGAAAATCGAGCACGGGTTTTAGTATTCGCCGACATGCACAATTTGTAATTCCAATTTCAATTTACGTCACGGCCGGATTAAGGAACCGAATCTAAAGGCCGAATTGCTCACAGAGACGGCGGGGTAAGAGCGCGTGCATTTATATGGCCTTTGAGCAGTGCGGAGCCCTTTGCAAAGTAAATGTATCATTTAGTCGTGCAAAGCAGTTACTTACCCCTCTCTGGCAACCGCAATTGGTGCATCTGGAGAACAAAACAGAGCGGGAAGAGAGACACACGCAGAAGTCCCCTATAATAACACGCAATAATGTGGGGGGGGGGGGTTCAAAGAGAGTGGGGGAGGAGTGGGGGGGGCACGTATTTCCAAACCCGACGAATAATTCTCTCACATGGAGTGGCATTCCACGAGCCCTCTTGACCCTGTCCACACGACACCTGGATGCATCCGACGGCTAATTGCATTTTTTTTCCGTTGCGACAAACAAGGGGGACGAGACTCGGGCCGTGGGGCTTCAAGCCGCGAGCTTGGGGGTGGGTGGGGGGGTCATGGGTCAGCTGCGATGGTCGAGAGTTGGAGCGTGCGGGGCCGCGGAGAGCCGAGTGGTGTCGCTGCGTGGCCACGTGTCCGATGAGCACGGTTGGCTGCGTACGGTGCAAAAGAAGTGAAACGTACGTGTGTCTGATAAACCCCAGCACTGGTAATAAGGTGAATGTATTTATTTTCTTGGTTCTTTCGTTAAAGTCACGTAGAAGGAAAATAAGACAGAGTCTCCTTGACAGACCTGTTCTTCACCTGAAGACGGCTGCTTGCGTTGTGGCCGTAACGTCGTGAGAATTATTTTATTATGTTTTATTTTTATTATTTTATCATTTTCCTTCTACGTGACTTTACCGAAAGAACCAAGAAGATGAATCCCTGCAGTCACGAAAGCTTTAAATCGAAATGAATGTATTTATTTTAATGTCACGTTGCAAATATGTCTCTCGATTGCAGGGTGTGCTGGAAGGGGCAGCCACGAGTGTGTGGATAGACAAAGGTCACTTGAAGAGATCTCAGAAGTAGTTCTATGACAAACGTTTCCACGGGTTGTTCTCTCGAACACAGGCTGATGCACTGCTCTGTGATAGTCCCAAATTGAAGCATAATCGCTTGAGGCGACGTTGAAAGCACAATTAACATTCGAAAAACAGTAAAATCAAACGTTAAAACGACGGGGGTGGTGGGGCAGGGGGGCGCAGAGGGGGGGGGGGGGCAGGGCTGACATTGTCGAGCATCAAACTGCTTAGTGACAGCGATGCTCGGGAAAAGAAACAAAAACACAATCCGACGGGATGGTAGCGTGCAATGTTATTACGTTGCCTATTTTGCAATGAGAAAATTTCAGGCAATTTCAACTTCCATTTATAGCAGTCGCTCTCCCAATCAGAGAGGCGCAATGGCTCAAGCACGCGCCAACTCACTCACTCACGTTCGCTCGCTCACTCGTTCGCTCGCTTCCCTTTCACTCCGTCCATCCTTCTCCACTCAGGGCTTTTAAAACAACCGCTGTGCTGCACGAGGACCCAACAAAGTCATTAAATAAAGAAAATTCGCTGGCCAGGTGTGGCCAAGAGAGAGAATCGTAAGGAGGCCGCCGTACCCTGTTGCATTGACATTTACGAAATTTTGTCACGCACTTGGCGCGGTAAAATATTATAATTATTTGTGCGCCACGGAGAGGTTCTCGGTGTAGTTGCGGTGTGGTCCGTGCACCACCGGTGCTACGCAAGGCCATGATGGGAAGTGGTTACCCAGCTTTAGCAGATAACCATGATTTCTATTGCGAGTCACCAAAATATCGTTTTTATCCCATTTGCACACGGCAATTTTAGATTCCTCAATAAAAAAACGAGTAAAATGTTTTCTGGAATTGTATCAAAAAATGTTCAGTGCTTGTAGCATCGTTTTCGTTTTCTTGGCAACACGATGGGTCTCCACATGTTTTGTTCAGGGCTGACATCGGTGCGTGGTTTCCAGCGAGGTTGGAAACTCCTTGACCAGACGATGGTCGTCGTGTTTGGTGCCACAGTGGACATTGGTTCAACTTGCAGTGAGAAAACTTTAGGGGATTTTTTGTTTATGCAGCCAATAATAGCATTTAACGTGAGGACTTTTTTTGGTGGTTAAATCCGTGTGTGTAATTTACAGTTAATTACCTTTTAAAAGACACACAACTCAGCAGTGGTCAGGCATGTCGGAGGATCGAGCGGTTAGCCGGCCTGGCTGGGATATTGGGGTCAGATCTGGGGTTCAGCCGTCCGTGATTAAACTGGGATCTCAGGTGTAGTGAGTTCATTGTCTCAACCCAGAGGGGTAGTGTACAAACAAAAAGATACCATGCCATTAAACATGATTCAGAGAAATTCCAACTCTTAGAATTTCAAATCATTGTTCGACGAACATTTCTCTGCAGCAGGGCACGCGTGAAAGCGCAGCGCCTCCTAGGGATCTTGATCCCAAAGGAATCTCGGAATGAGTTCTGCGATATCCACTTCCACAGGATGTTGTCTCATACACTTGGTGACGTGCTGCTCTGTAAGAGTTCTACATGGACAATTTGACTCATGACACGATGCGACATCACAATTGAAACAAAATTGGGAAGAACACAGACCACAAACGAAATGTAAAGAGAACCACAACCAAGCTTTTAAAAACTTTTTCAAAGAGAAGGGAAATAATAAAAATGAAACAATAAAATTATCTCGACGTTTCGATTGCAACACAAGCAATCATCATCTGGTGTGAAAACCACAGCAAGAACATTTGTGGTTTTCACACCTGGTAATGATTGCTTGTGTTGCAATCGAAACGTCGTGAGAATTGTATTGTTTTATTTTAATATTTTATTATTTCCCTTCTACGTGACGTTACCACAAAAAGCAAGAATATGAATCCCTGCAGTCACGAAAGCTTTAAATGGAAAAATTTCAAAGATCTTCAATTTTAAATGTAAACCCAGTCACAATTGTCGATGTGGTCGCGAGAGCAACGCTGAGACACTTACCAACATCTCTAAATGACAGCTACGCCCAACTATTGTCTCATTAAACAACACGACAAATCGGCTTGCTTTTGGAGGTAATTGGGCACAGAATATAAGTGGATCTTTCACTGCTTCAGAATTCAGCACGAAACTGCCTTCTTGATTGAAAAATAAAATTGGCCGAGGGCAGAGGGGATTAGTGGCGGAACTGAAACGGAGCCAATGGGAATCCGAAGATGTTTGATGGACGGAGGAAGCGGCGTGACATTTCACGAATAATAAGAAGCTTTAATCTACGAACGCCTGAGTCGCAAGACTCTCCTTCGGGAGGTTCCTGCGACAACATTGGTATGTTTGGCCAATCCGTTTTTTAAAAATGAACATTTCGCGCGCGGGTGAAAAACGTCAGTTTCCGAATAAAATTCAACGCATGTGCGAGTTTAACACTCAAAGGTACGCGCTATCATACAGACGGGTCTGGAACCCACTTGCTGTACTGACTCCATTAGCTGTGCTGTCATCTTTCTTCTCCTGCCCATACGGTTTGGAGACTTGGAGCAAAAGATGATCTCTGTGATCGGCCAATCTCACTGCCACACTACTCTACCCTTAATCCATGTCCTCTCTCTGATTAAAGATTCGCCTTAAACAAAGACTAAATGTAGCTTTCTGTAATAAGCTTTACGGCAAAGCAGCATCAATAAAATGAATTAAACATCGATTTTTTTAAAAATAAAAAATAAATCGTTTTATCTTGACAACCGCTTCGCATTTTACCAATATAGTAGTTTGTATATTTTTTAATACAATGCGTAAAAAAAACTGTTTAAACATTGATAACTGTTAACTTACAACGCTTTCGCAATTTCCAGAACACTCAAGGAAGAATGTGGTCAAATATCCAAGCGTCTTAATGCACTAGGCCTGGTCTCGGAAACCAAACATTGCAAGAAGAGGCATTTCTTTTCGAATTCGGTACAAAACTGCGACATTTCAAGAGCCACAACGCGCGTGAATACGAGATTGTGTGGTCCGTAATAAAAGTATAGAAAGATATATCCATCAACGTCACGTAGCAGCCCTCAAAGAGCCGCATTCGGCTCCGTAGCGACGGGTTGCCAACCCTTTGCACTTCGGCCCCTTTTGGGTAAAGAGACAAGTGGCGCCGTGAGTCTTTTCAAGATAAATACAGCACTCACAGGAGCCTGGCAATGACAGCATCTGTGGCCTCCCAAAACAAAACAACAAACACGCAACAACAACAACAACAACCGCCATTAGCCACTAAGTGGCGGTGACGTCACCACGACGCTTGTGCCAGGCTATGTGCACTTTGAGGCCACGTCAAGTGTCGAACGCCCGCTGGCAAGAGGTCACGGGGCAGACCCAGATGCCACAGGTCGACTGACTGAGACGACTGGCTATTGCACCACCTGTGCCCCCTACTGTGCCAACTTGCTGTGCTTTAGCCACCCGGCGCTCCGCTCGTTGTTGTGAGCGTCGCTCCTCCGCCCTCCGTTGTTGTTGGAGGGCGACTGCCTCCAACTGCCCAGTAGCGTCCTTCACGAGCCTCCTCCACAGAGGCCGATCTTGACACCGCTAGTACCAGTCATCGGCAAGTCCACTCAGCTCCACGCCCTCCTGTACCACATCACCCCATCTCTTCTCCAGCCCGTGCCGCACCCGTTTAGCCCCCTCAATCCGGCCGAACAAAAGCTGTTTAGGCATGCGGTGGTTGGGCATGCGGGCTACATGGCCCAGCCAACGCTCACCGATGGGGCTTTGTCCAGATATTTCAAGGATTTGTGAGCTCCTCACACAATCCAGCCTGGTTAAACCCAGGATGGATCGTAGGTAGACCAGCCTAAATGTTTCTAACCGGTGATGATGTTCCATTAGGGGGGTCCACGTTTCGCAAGCGTAGAGAAGGGAGGGAATGACTGTGGCCGAGAAGACTTGACGCTTCGTGCGGAGCGATAGACCAGGTAGCTTCCACACAGCGTTACGCAACTGATGAAAAGATAATGCCGCTTGACTGATTCAGAATGAGACCTCTGCTGTTCAACCGGAGCCAGGCATGCGCACACTGCCCAGGTATTGAAAACTCTCCACTCTCTCCACAACTGCCCTATCACAAAATACCCAGGCAGGTGCTTAGTTTTGGTGGGGCTGATGGTAAGGCCCCATCTCTTAGTGGCAACCTCCAGGTTCAGCAGCAGCGCCTACAACTCCTCCTCTGAGTGAGCAGCAATTACCAGAACATCGGCATACATAACATGGTTGAGCAATAGGGAGCCATCCCTTGAACGCACTCGGGCATCGATCAGCCTCCCATTGTATTTGTACCAGATGGAAATTCCTCCGGTACAGCTATTGGAGGCTTCACGAACTAGGTGGTCGAAATATATGTTAAATAATGTGGGAGCCAGAGGACATCCCTGTCGCACTCCAAGGTGTTCAGGGAATGGCTCCGACTCCCGGCTACATAGTTTTACCCGGGCCCGCTCACCATCATGAAGGTCCTTAATGATCGTGAGCAGATGGCCAGGGACTCCGAAAGCTCGAAGAACAACCCATAGCCCAGGCCTACTGATGGTATCATAGGCCTTGACCAGGTCAATAAAGCAGAGATGTAGGTCTTGTTGGAATTCCCTACACGTCTGCTGTAGCAGATGGACAGAAAATATGGCATCTGTGCAGGACCGCCCTTTCCTGAAACCGAACACGCATACATACACACACACATTCGGGCAGAATGATATCACTCACCCAGATTAACTGTAGAATTACTACTATAATGAGCCAATAATGTCTGTTTGTGTGTCCCGCACGTGACATCACTCCACATACCACACATCCCATCATTAATATTCATGAGCGGGTGGATTTTTACACTCAGGCAGAAGAAGGTTGAGCGGAAATATTTTTTTTTCGCAAATTCGCTTTAAGTTTGACGTTTCTTTATAGAAAGTGAATATAATAAATAATTATACGCAGCAACAAAGTGGATTTGGTGTCTTAATTTCTTCAGCACTTGAGACAAAAGGTGAGTATAATTTATGCTTCTACATTATGGTAAAATAGACATTTCTCGGTGATTTTCTAGATATTGTATCGAATTCCAATTTATTTCAACCCCAGCGACCGAAAACAGAAGAGAATAAAGTATCAGAGCAGTGAATTTGAACAAATTGGAGGTCAGTTATATACAGTGCTACTGTGACATGAAGTGAGGTATTTTATGACTTCGTTTTGTGCAAGAATCACTGCCATTAAATTTACACAAGATACAATTATACTCTGCTCAAATTTTTCGTAAATATTACAGCTTCCGTCCTAGGACGAGCAACCAAGCTAGTTTTGTATAAACACGATAAGATTAAAAAAAAAACTCGACACACGTGTCAAGAACACTGCCTTAAATGATACTACACCGTATAAGGTGTTTAATATATGGTTATGCATTGCAGGGAGATCCATAAAGAGATTAAATAACGCGTAGACTGCACTATCTACGTACCATCAGGCCTCACGGTACATATATAGCTTACCCCGAAACTCCGATTATCACGGTTGGCTATACGTATGGCACGAAAGAAGTTCCATCATGCATACACACGTGGTGTGTGTTGAGACGAACTTGTCGAGTTTTTGTTGTTATTGTTGTTATTGTTGTGAGTTACTTGTGCATCGATGCCAAAGCACCCGCTGCAGCACAATGTTTGTTCAAATATAAACTTTAGTTTTGGTGATCTTTCGATTTAAAGCTTTCGTGACTGCAGGGATTCATCTTCTTGGTTCTTTCGGTAAAGTCATAATAAAAATAAAACATAATAAAATATTTTATTATGTTTTATTTTTATTATTTTATTACTTCCCTTCTACGTGACTTTACCGAAAGAACCAAGAAGATTTTCGTGATCTGTGCATAGCGCCTGACACTCTGAACGCTGTGTGTGTAACGCTGCGGGATGGGCTACGTGGATTTCCATGCAATTTTCAATTTTGGTTTTTCATGAAAGGCGTAATATTAAAAGTGTAACTAATGATTCGTTTATTACAAGAATAATCTAATTTCTCATAAAAATTATACCAGCGCTGCTTTTTGGACGAAAGCGAAGTTGTCCACCTCCCCCCCTTGTTTTTGTATTTTATCTTTTTCGTTTTGCGTATCAGAACAGAATAAAAATAAATCATATATCCGTCAATTTACACCAAATGTGATATAGAGAAAAATGTTATATTAAATAAATTCAATACAATCTTAACATTTTAGTATTTTTAATGAATTTTTTTTTTAAGAACCCATCACATGCCGGGCAATTACGCTAGTTGAGAACAATAATGATGATACAGTTTAACACGTAGGCTTTCGCGACCAATATCATCCATAATATAGTTTTTGGGGTTCGATCGTGTAAATATAAATGTGTCATCAGGCGATGAAGCTAGTTGTAATTACTAGCGAAACGTCGAACTCAGATTGTGAATGTTGTGGATTTGCTCTCCAACACACCGGTGTGCTGTACTAGTAACGAATTGGCACGTTCTGTTTACGTGACAAACCTTTACTATTTCGATTTAAAGCTTTCGTGACTGCAGGGACTAATCTTCTTGGTTCTTTCGGTAAAGTCACGTAGAATGGAAATAATAAAATAATAAAAATAATACAAATAAAACATAATAACATTTTATTATAATTTATTTTATTTTATTATTTCCATTCTACGTGACTTTACCGAAAGAACCAAGAAGATAAACCTTTACGAATTAGCTGTGTCGTGTGGTGGCGGGTTTAACGACACATTTATAAATAATTACGCGATCTAACCCCCCCCAACAAACCCCTCTATTATGCACAACAACAACAACAATAATGATGCAGCAGCAGCAGCAGCAACATCTGCGGTGCTCACCGGGCCCGCGCGCCGGGTTGACGGCCGCTGTGGATGTCCCGCACCCCATCGCGAGCGAGCAGCAGCAGGAGCAGCAGCAGCAGCAGCAGGAGCAGCAGCAGCAGCAGGAGCAGCAGCAGGAGGAGGAGGTGTCACGCGGCTCTCTCCGCGGATGGTGGAGAGAGGCGCGAGGCGAAGTGCGGCTCTTGCTCCCGAGTGCAGCGGCTCGCTCCGCAAGACGCGCGCCAGAGGGGGCCGGAGGGAGGGAGGGAGGGCGAACAAGTCACGATGCCACCAAAAGACAACAACAACAACCACCACCACCACGGGCACCACCAACGGTGGTGGTTGGTGGTGGTTGTATTTTGGTAGTGGTGATTGTGGTGGTGGCATTTGTAATTCGTTGGCATAGTACGGGACACAAGTGGTGCATCTGCCAGTCATCTCAGTCCGTTCAACACGGAGGCTTTCGCGAACAATATCATCCATAACATAGATTTGTTTTGGGTTAGATCGCGTAAATATACATGTGTCGTTAAACCCGCCACCACACGGCACAACCAATTAGTAAGGTTTGTCACGTAAACAGAACATGCCAATTCGTTACTCGTGCTTGGAGAGCAAATCCGCAATATTTCCTTAAAGCTCTCCCTCTATTTAAGGAACGAAACAGGAGGATTTCTCCACAAATCTGGCTGTCGCCTGATGAAGCTGGTTGTAATTGCTAGCGAAAAGTCGTACTCAGACTGGATTTGCTCTCCAACACACCGGTGTGCTGTATAGTGACGAATTGGCATGGTCTGTTTACGTGACAAACCTTACCAGTTGGCTGTGTCGGGTGGTGGCGGGTTTAACGACACACTTATATTTACGCGATCTAACTAAAAAAGAAACCTGTATTATGGCATTTCATTCAGTCAACCCATGGCACCTGCTGTGTCTGTCCGGTGACCTCCTGCCAGCAGCAAGCCTTCCGACACTTCACCTGGCCTTGAAGTGCACTTAGCCTGGCACAAGCGCCGTGGTGACGTCACCGCCACTTGGTGGCGAATGGCGACTTTTGTTTTTGGTGGTGGTGGTTTTGATGGGAGCGATGTCAAAAACATTATCACCTCGCATGTGGGGCATTGCCACGTGCCCAGGTAGGCACATGCGGCTATGCGGTCGGACGTGCGATACCATTGTGTGTGTCGTGTGTACTGTGTGTGTGTACTGTGTTGTGTACTGTGTGTGTATGTACTGTGTACTATGTGTGTGTGTACCGTGTGTGTGTAGTGTGTGTACTATGTGTGTGTCTTGTGCGTACTGTGTGTACTGTGTGTGTACGGTGTGTACTGTGTGCACTATGTATGTACTGTGTGTGTACTGTGTGCGCGCTCCTCGGCACGCAGATGTCTCGTCCGGTTTCGCTTCGTGCGTCTATTTTTTTGGAACGCATCTACTACCGCGTAAAGCGAGGGGAATCTGTATATTGTTTACGTGATACCCTTCAGTCCCCATGACGACACACAATGCACAATATGCAGGATTATGTTGTACTTGAAAACGCCAATTATGTTTCCAGAGAGGCACAAACCGAGCAAATTATTTATTGAGTGGTGAGGACGACAATCGGTCCCGTTGAAGCCTCCACGACTTCCTGACAACAGCCACAACATCCACCGCACCTCGGCGCGACCACGCTTGCAACCCTTGGAAGGGACCATTCTCAGCCGAGGACAAAAGCATGGGTCGTCGAGATTCGCGCAACCCTGGAGCACGGGCAGAGGCATCCCCAAAACTCAACCCTGCCAATCAATCAGCCGCAGTCGAGAAAACTTCATGTGCCCATCCGCCCACTCAAGCTCCCCCTCTGCCCACGCCAGACTATTCATAGGCGAGTGGATGAGGTTGGCGGTTTCTTCCATTGTGTTGGACTATAACACCTTTGCGATGGAGGGACACAAAAAACAACAGATGGTAATGGCAGGGTGTTGCTTCCGACGGTTGAGTCACTGGCACGTATGAAGTCTTTTTGTTCCATACTCCTTCGCCTTCATGCTGATCGAGGCAATCGAGAATTGCACGAGATTTTACGTTTTTTTAAAAACATATTCTAAATGTGACCTTTTAATCCAAAATGTGTTATACTACTATACTGACCACGTTTTTAAATTAGCCAAAATGTTCAATTATCGTTGTGATATAAACTACATATATGCGTTTTGTCAGTATTAAATGCATTTTCAATTAAGGTTTCTTCCGTAATTTTTCTGTTGCAATGTTTTTTCAGAATTTGCATACTTTTTTTTGTAAGAGGCATTGCCAGAGGGAAAAAATCACGTTGCATTGTATTATAAAAATGTCCACATTTCGTCACTTATATTTTCATCCAAAATGTAACTGGCTAACCTCTGCAGCTTTTGTACAAACACAAGACCCAAATTATTCTTAGTCGAATGTTTGAATTCACACTAGACATACGCAATTTATATGCGATAGGAAACTACTTCTTGAATAAATTGTAAATATATTCACGTTAACTTTCAAGCATGCTAACCGATGTTTTCATAGGGAGCCCAATGTGGCTTCAGGAACTTTGACTAAATATGCAACGGACACTGGATATGAATGGTGTCGCTTATTAATTACACTCGGGACACTCAAGCAAGATTTCCGAGGATTGAGATGAAACTCAGTCGCAAACCTGAAAGCCCTAAATCCAAACAAAAGCATCGCAAATTGACAGGTTAAAGTTACGACAAATATTTTATTTATCAAAGATACTTTAGACAAATCTTCTAAATGCCACGAGGTGAAACGCATTAGCACAGCAAAATAAGAAAATCTTTACAAAAGACAAGGGTAAAACACGTTTTTTTTAAAAGAAATAACTCCCAAAAAGATTATTGTAAAATGTACACAGCACAAATATATATTCTGTGCACACAAACCATTACGTTGCAAATATTTTGACAAATATATACAACCGATCATTGGTGAGCTTGGAGTTGTCCTTTTGGAAACAGATCTGTGTGCTCAAAGATTTATTGGCCACTAATCTATGCAAACAGTCGAAGTACAGTTCAGCTTATAGGAGTGGACCAGGCCCTAACTTGTGAAATCATGAGTTTGAATCCCAGCTGGGACCAACCCATCAAGTCTCTGAAATGGTCACCAGAACTAGCTATGCATCACTTGGTGGGAAGCGATGGAGATGAAAACCACCGATCGCTCATATGAGCACAGGTACCCTGACATGTTTAACCTGTAGCTTCAAGACGAATATAAAGCCCTTATTCTTGAAAGGCCTAGTATGACATAGGTGGTTGGTGAATGCACGAAACACAACGTGGACAACAATGTAATCTAAAACATAACTCAAGCCTTGTCACCGACCTCCTTGCCGCACAGCGGATCTTGGCTAGGTTTGCTTTTTTGCCCGGGTGCAATGACGAGCACAAAGCCATTTCACACAATTTGTGTTCTTTGCTCCGTACAAGTGGACAGTCAAACCCAGAAGCATCCACTACAATTTCCAAATAAGAGTCCACATTGTGACGTAGGACAGGAAATTGTGCAGGAGTGCCTCATCACTGTATCCAGTGCCAATTTAAGTAATAACCTAAAAGAATGCTTACTGGAAACATTTACTAAAAAATTACCCCTCCCCCCACATTTTATGCATAAGCCTCGCTGCTCGAGGTCATATCTGTATGGAGCTGGCGTTTTAAAGATGTTACCGCCACAAATGATTGTCGGGAACAATTTCACACCACTGGCATGACGTGCACCAGCAAACTTGGGGCTGCAGCAGCCCAGCAACCTCCCTCTCTCCATGTGCAGGACACATGGCACCATATGGTTGCTCATCATTCTGAGTGGTCGTATTAAAGGCCATTAAAAGTGCGTACGCATACCGCAAACCACAAAACTTTAAAACCATCGCAAGGAAACGTTACCACTGCTTGGGTGAATTTCCAGTGGCGTCCGTTTTGATTTTAAAAAAAAGAAAACATTAAAATAGAACATGACGCTTACCCCCCCCCTTCGTTGCTACCTAACTTGTAAAAGTTGACAATTTGACGAATAAAAATTCCTGACGTTTTCACAACCTGAAGGCGGACAACGCGACGCACGCCGCGAGAGAGACAGGGGGGGGGG
>CM025664.2:11034613-11045556 GCA_014621495.2 Entosphenus tridentatus
GCAGGGAGCTTCACTCGCGAGCGTGGCTGTGCTGCTGGGCCTCCAGACACTCCCTGAGCTTGTCTTCCGTCATCGTCAGCCTTTGCTCCAGGATGGACACCGTCTGCAAGTTGATCGACACACGTTAAGTCTACGGGCCGGAAAGTAAATTGGCACCTCATAAGGTTGCAAGACTCTGGTAGTACCATTATATTTATGGGACTATTACTAGTGTATGATTTGATAACCCAGTCACACTCATTTCAATTGGTTATCACATCAAGACATTGCACCACGAATGTGATGTCACCTCAGGTGGTACCGACAAGTGGATTAACTGGTCTGGGCTCATCGTCTAAAGTGGTGATATTGTTCGGTTAAAGAGCATTGCGTTATTGCTCACACAATGAGTTCAGGTATATTTTGTACGTAATGTTTTTTCTATTATTATTTGGGTATGGTTCATTCCAAGGTTATGAAGTCAGGCTATAACACAATAAAATACTCTTGTTACCAATGTCAGAGTGCACTTGTTCTATGGCAGACATTGCACGACGATAATTGTCAGCAGAAATATATGGGCGGTGACAAGAAGCTAATCGCTGGTCACTGTACGATGTTGTTCAACCGCAAAATCACACCTTGTTTTTTTAGGTTGCCAAGAGCAATATCGTGACTCAACCATTCGCCTGAGTGCGCAGCATGAGTTGCTCACTCGGGCGAATGTAAAGCTGTCACCTTTCACAGGCCTCTTTGAATCAACAGGCAAGCGCTCTAAAAGGTGGGGGGGCCATTCAACAGCTCCCGATTGCTACTCCCACCCACTCTTGGATTCAAGGCCGGGTCTCATGAGGCCAAGGTTGAGGCCAGGAGCCACAAGGCCAAGGTTGAGGCCAGGAGCCACAAGGCCCAGCTGAGGCTAAGTTTGGAGAGCCTTGTAGGTTGAGGCCAGTGTCAAGGCCAGTCAAGGCCGGATCCTCTCGGCTGGCTGATGAGCTACAATGAGCAAAGCTCGTGTTGCAGTACGGGAACTGCCAAACACTTTGAAACAAAACTGATCGATACATCTTAATTTACCTCCACACAATGTAATCATTATTTTGCTGCGTTTTATTAATTAAAACTAGCGGTCACCACTTAAGACATTTAACGAACATTATCATTATAAGAATTACACGTGACCCGTTTGCGAACTGAGGCCAGGGCCGAAGGATCGAGACTTCCAGTCCTCGGACCGGCCTGGAGGACCCTCTTCCACCTCGCGCTGGGATCGAACCCCAGCTGGGGTACCGTCCTCACCTGCGTGAGGATGTCGAGCTGCGTGACGATGTGCTCGAACGTGTTGACGAGCGCCGCGGGGATCCCCGCTCTGTCCTCGAGCGGCCGACTCACGGGGCCGCTGCCGCTCCCCTCCGCGTGGAAGCCGTTGGTCCCGGCGGCACCAGCGCCGTGCTGCCACCCGCAGAGAACGCACATCGCTCGCTGTTGTATGTATTATGTTTGTACGCTGAACTTCTTTCCCACCGTACGTAGCCAACCATGCTAATCGGAGGTGCGGGGAAGAACAAACTAAAACACAAAAAGCAGTTCTAAAGAGATGAGTTTACAATCCAGAATTAAAAGTGCATAGCTCCAGTGCCTTCCTAATATCGGAAGCGCATCTGAAAGCGCGCGAAGTGGTGATCGTCTTTGTTCGATGGCTAGCCAAAAGCCGCTGCGAGGATGACCGGAGTTCGCGTGTGGTGTTACCGATTCCGGTAACACAAATAAGTTGAGGCAAGTATACTTGATGGATGGATGTGTTTATGCATATAGATTGTCTCTCATATATATGCACTATTTAGGGGCGCAACAGTGATACAGAGGTTACTACACTTCAGTATGGAACTGGTGACCTGAGTTTGATTTTCTGCCCATGGCCAACATCAGTGGCAAGTGACATATGAACTGATCCTGGGCATTCACCAACCCACACAGACCAGTGTAGTGAATTATGGTCAAACAACACCTATGACCAAGGTGTATAAGAAGCCTTCATCAAACAAGGACTTACAAAGGATTATATGTTGTAGATAATGGGTTGAAACTAAACTAACCGAATCGAAACAACGAGGTTGTCAAAGGCTCCACCTACACGTACCTCTATGAAAATCAGCTGCGTAACGCTTCATAAGGGATGTTCACATTACCCAAAGGACTTGCCATTTTCTAAATGAATATCCAACGTACCGATTGAACACGCAGTCATCTGTGTAATAATAACAATCAGCGACAAAGCGCACGGGGCTACCGCAGTTCTGGGGGGTGGGGGGGGGGGGGGAGTCACAACTCTCGCTTTCAACTCTCCACCTCCTCCCGACAGCAGATAGTCTGTGTTGCGACAGCCTCTGTCCACCACCGTTCGTGCTGCGTACATCCTGGTGCTGGCTGCTCGCGCCCGTGCCCGAGCCCGGCTGCTGGCGCGTGCCGCCCGCCGTGACGGGCCGGCGAGGCTGCTGCCCGCGGGGTCGGCCCGACGGCTCCGAGACCTCGGCTGCCGCGCCAGCGTGCCCAGACTTGTTGCCCTAGAAGCAAATCAGAACCGTCAGCGCTCCTCACCGCTTAGGTCTGTGTCGCAGTCTCGTGGGATGAGCGATGCAAGTTCAAATGACTTTCAAATTCTGGAGAAAGCAGCAATGTATTGGACGGGCCTAGTCAGATTTTGTTTATTGTTTGTTGCTATTTGCACTCATTTTATTCCCTCTCCTACTACTACTCCAGCCGTCTTTATATTTTTTGTTCAAGGTATGTAAGAATGGGCTCTTGAAGGGGTTAATTGATCAATTGATCTATAAATCATATGCAATGGTGTTTAAGTTTTTTCTATGAATCATACCTTACAAAGAGAAAACACGGAGGGGCCCAGTTCAACTACTTCTGGATTCCCAGACACAGTGTCCACTGGCTCTAAGCTGGAATGGATCTACAGTGATCCAAGGCAGAAACAAAAACTATATCAGCGGACGGGAACACAATCCTCTAAAGACAAAAGCATTTTGGATGCTTTTTTTGCACAGGTGGACATACAGGAAAGTCGACGCTTCTGTGTGTGCACAGGTGTGAGGATGAGTTGACATGTGAGTGGGTGAATTGGCAAGCGAGTAGGTGAGTTGGCAGGCGAGTGGGTGAGTTGGCAGGTGAGAGGATGATCATATGAGTGGTTGGATTGGCAGGTGAGTGAGCAAACTGGTATGTGAGTTAATTGGCATGCGGGTGACTGAGTTGGCAGATGAGTGGGCAAGTAGGCATATGAATAGGCATGTTGGCAGATGAGTGGCGAAGTTGGCAGGTGAGTAGGTGAGCGAGGGAGTGAGTGAGCAACGTGCCTGAATGCTGTTGGCGCTTTGGCTGTGGGGACGTGGGGAGCGAGGTGGGATGTCGTGGACGTAGGGTGGTGGGTCAGGGTTTGCCCTCTGCTTGTGGCTCCTCAGAACCTCCGAGTAATCCACGGAGTCAAAGTTTGTCTTCCACACCATCACCTAGAACCAGAGAGCATTTGAAGACTCAAGGATACCGAAGGCAGAGACGGATGCTTTCCTTGTGCTCATTAAGAGCTCAGCAGCAAGAGGCATTTCCAGAGAGAAAAAAATCAAAGCAGTCACAATCACAGTATTGTAAAGATTCAGTCCTGCAATTGCCTGCTCATGCAACTGTTGGCAGAAAAAAACCTCCATGGGACGGAGCTCTAGAGAGCTAAACTTCACATCACGGCTTTCAATACAATCCCGTCGGTGTTTTTTTAAAATAGTTTTCATGCATAACTATACACCATTTCATCAAGTACATTGGACTTGACATGATAACCAAGAAGGACACGTGTATGTGCACAGCCCTTTGGTTTAATCAATGGCTGAGGGCCTTCCAAGCACCATGCGGGTTGAGGAGGTTTTCACCATACTTCCCCACTCTGGTCAAGGCAGGTTGGTGAAGGGGGCAACATACAAGTGGCAGCAGCGAAGCAAATAGATTCGTACAATAACAGACTTTGCTACACTGCCCTCTGCTGCCCACAATGCAGCATTGCAGGATCCTTCAGCATCGTGTATGGATTGGGTTAGATCGCGTTTTAATATATGAGTCGTTAAACCCGCCACAACTCTGGCTGTCGCCTGATGAAGCTCTTTGTAATTACTTGCGAAACGTCGTACTCAGATTGTAAATGTCGTGGCTTGGCTCTCCAACACACCGGTGTGCTGTACTAGTAACGAATTGGCCACGTTCTGTTTACGTGACAAACCTTTCTAATTGGCTGCGTCGAGTGGTGGCGGGTATATGGATATTGGTCGCGAAAGCCTAAGTGTTAAACTGATCCTGTATGGATGTCTGTTGAACTTCTTTCGCACCGTACGTAGCCAACCGTGCTAATCGGAGGTGCGGGGGAAAAGACAACAAACTAAACACAAAAAGCAATTGTTTATTCGTGGTAGTCGTTGATCATAGGAGTTACACAGCCTCAAGCCTCCTGAGCTTCCCAGATCTGAAAAGACTGGGTGGATTCCAGGAGATTTGGCCACAGGTGAAACAGGATAACGTGTTCTATTCTATCCTTGGCGTATGGCGATACGCTCAGGAGCTAAACGCCAATGTCGAGCTCTGCTTGCCACGAGAGCGCTTCAGCAGAGAGTTTGCGTAGTTTCTCCATTCCTCCATTGAAGGAGCGCAGACCACTGGTTTACTACATGGTCCATAGTTTGTGTTAGCATGGCAAGTCGCACTGTGCTTTGTCTTTAATTCTCAATTCATGAAGGAGATGTGCGCAGCAGCCTGTAGAAGTTCCGATGCGGTTGATGGTGACGCCAATTTCGCTTCGATGCCGGTATTAGTGGAGTGGTGCTTAAGGTAAGACAGAAACACGTCACAGGTGGGTCAGCAAAAGGCTTCCGTCTCCACGCCGAGGAAAATAAATGACGACGCAGACCCACCTGCTCGTCGGAGCCTCCCGATGCAAAGAAATCCCCAGCACGGGAGAAAGCCACTGCTGTGGCTGGGCCCTGAAGAGAAAAACAACGCCGAGATTGCATTTCAAATGTTTTACATTAAAAACTAAACTCTTTCATGAACGCATCTTAGCAAGCGACGAACAAACTCATGAGATTCGAGCGGACAGACAATAACGATCAATGTGGGCATGTGCCAGAACAAGAAAAATTGTAACCAACTTGCTTGCTTTTTCATAACTCATCATCATCATTAGCCATGATCAATCCGTTGCAGGGTAAATGGCTTGCCGAGCAATCGCTGTCCCTCAGTCCCGTGTTGTATGTATGCATGTTAAATTATTTGCACGGTACATAGCTAAACGTGCTAATTGTAGGTGTGGGGGAAGGACTGCAAACTATGCAACCATCCACCCAGCACTCGCACACAAGCCGATCTCATGGCTCCATCTCCACGGTGGACATCCTCGTGGGGATGTTCCCACCCCCATCTGTGACTCAACCACTAATCTCGTCCACCGGCCACCATCCCCCTTCATAGCTACACGTCTCACCCCATGCCACTTAACCTTTGGAAAGTTTTGAAATCCCATTAACCTGCGTAAGTTCACCAAGCAACGTGCTCCTCTGTCTGTCTCTCAGTGTATTTCCAAAAGCACGTATCTTTCTCTTTCCTATTTGTATCCCTGTATAAATGAAACCGATTCCACCGTAGTAGACGACCTGGGTTTCAAGAGCAGCCCACCTGGTGGCCGTGCAGGGTGTAGAAGAGGCGCCCCTCCACCAGGTCCAGCACCTTGAGGGTTGAGTCATTGGAGGCGGTGATGAGGTAGTTGCCGGTCGGGTGAAAGGAGAGGGAATTCACCGCCGCACCGTGGACTGCAAATAAAAATTAACCCGAAGGAGAAGAAAAAAACATGTCATAGGCATTAAACCTCCTTTGCCAGTAGCAAAATATAATAGGGTTTTTCCCCTTTTGTCTGGCAACAAAACTGAAACCTTTTTACAAGGATTCATGTCTGCATTAACCACAATACTTGCAGGAAAAATGCAAACAAAAAACACACTGATAATATTTGCATTGTCCTTAAAACTGATTGGTCCACACCAGAAACAGCTTTATAGTGGTTAATGCAGATATGAATCCTTGTAATAAGGTTTCAATTTTGTTGCCAGAAAAAAGGGGAAAACCCCTATTATTATGTCATGGCATTTAAACTAAAATGTATCTGATGTAAGGATTCTGACGATTATTAATAATTGCCAGAAAGTGCCTGTTTTATACACCACTTTTGTTTTGAAGTCCAGCGATTGATTCTGCATGTCTCCATTTTACAACACGGTACAGATGTACTTCATCTGAACCGTGTTGTGGCAAAGGGCGTATGTGTATGCGCAATGTCGATACACAGGTGCTTTTGTTTCACAACATTAATGGGTAACACCTCATCAATGTCTTTTATTTTACTGTGTAACGATTTATCACCGACGTGACTTTTCTTTGACGACAGAAACTTCCTATTACAATACCCTCAACATTTACTGTACACAGCTCAGCTATAGTACATGGTGGGGGTATGTAACATTACACACACGTGTACAATATCGGAGCTGTATGCAGTAGAGAGTGTGATGTGTAATGCGGGTGAGAGCTCTCACCCTGGTAGTGCTGCAGCAGCTTGTTCATGCGGATGTCCCACACCTTCACCGTGTTGTCCGTGCCCGCAGCAGCGATGCACGTCCCACTCGGATGGAAGTCCACCTGGTTCACGAAGCTGTGCACGGCAGGAAGGGTGGACGTTGCTACTCAGAAGGCAAGACCCTTGGCTTTGGTAACAACAGTTAAAGTTGCTCTCGGAAGGCAGGTTACATTGAGGAAGATTAAACTAAAAACTAAAATAGTTGATTATCGTGTAGATTTGGGCTACTCAACGTGAGTATGAAGCTTCGTTCATGAGAAAACACTGTAACGTTACTTTCCAGCATATCGCAGGATGTCACCCCACTAATTTGTAATAAAATGTAAAGCAGTGATGGCACAGTTATATCACTACAGTGCAGTAATGGCTTGCCTACTAGAACTTCAAATCTCTCTTTTTCTATAAACTTACCCTTGAACTCAAGCCCGACAAGCCGTGATTACACAGCCTAATCAATACATTTTTTGTGAGTTCATTGGCGCATAAGCACAATGTTACATGCTATGAAGGTCTATGCAAGAAGGTGCCTATCAATTTTTTTATTTTCCTTTTAGCGCAAGGCTATTGATGAATGTGTTTGAATCATAAGAGAAAATTATTTTGCAGTTGCATTGTACTTTATTCGTAGACCCATAAGGTAAGTGGTTAACCCACGCCACTCTACAAATCCGACGTCGCGAGTATGACTCCCGGTCATGGCTAACATCAGTGGCGTGTGACATCTCAACTTGTCCGCGGCTCCCTTGTGAGGTGTGCGAGACGTGAGGAGCTGTGTGTGTGTGTGGGCAGCAGCAGCTGTGTGTGGACAGCAGGAGCTGTGTGTGTGGGCAGCAGCAGCTGTGTGTGTCTGGGCAGCAGGGTGACAGTGACGAACCCTCCGTGCTCGTAGAAGGTGTGCACGCACTCCCGGCTATTCGAGTCCCACACGCGCACCGTGCGGTCGTCGCTTCCCGACACAATGAGCCGCCCGTCGGGCGAGAATCTGCATCACCGAGGAGGTGGGACGACACGCGGAGATCGCGACATTGCCACCCGCCCGATATCTATAGCACCAATGATATTGACCAATTTGTAGTTGTACTAGCATTCACAGAGGACCTGCTATCAGAGTGATGATGTAAATAAAAAATATTGGTCCAGAGTTGACTCGGCACTTAATTTCTCTTTGGTTGATCAAGTGAGTACCACTTTGTTGTCCTACGGAAAAGCCTGACCCACCACAGGAATGTCGAGTTTATACAAATGGCTCAGGGCTGTAAAGAGGAGGTGACAGCCACCCCATGGTCTTTGAGTAGAACATTACATTTGTGTTGTGTACAAATTGTGCATACAATAAAATTTAATCGAATCAATCTCAGTGACTTGAATGGATAAACTGCAATAAATTATATTCTATAACAACAAATGATTCTATTTCAACCTGTGCTCAGCATGGCTTACTATAGATACAAATATTTTTTTACAAATTGGTTATCAGTAAAACACATACAAACCTCAGCATGAGAACTTACTTAGCACTTCGGACCCAGTTGGAGTGCTGGTTGAGGGAGTAGAGGAATTTCTGGCGGTGGACTGTCCACACTTTGATGGACTTGTCGTCCGAGGCGGTGACCAGAGACTGCCCGTCAGCCGAGAAGCTCACGCTGCGCACGGTGGCCGTGTGTGCCTTGAACACCGTCGACTCTCCTTTCCTGTCGCACGTGTGGCGCGCGCACACGTCGTTACGCGCGACGTCATTGTTACCGCCAATTAAATAGTGCCGAGGACGAACGCACACCGCAAAGTGTTACGGAATACACGCGCGTGGTGCGCGAATTGTTTTTTTGCTGTGCCAGACAGCCCGTTACGGGCATGGTCTCGCGTTTGTGTTTTTTGTTGTTGCGCCCTTCCTCGAAGGCCGACGACGAGGGGGGCCCCCATGCGCGAGCGACACTCACACGCTGGGCACCCACAGTCGGACCGTCTTGTCGCGTGAGGCCGACACGACGAGGTGGCCGGACGGGGAGAACTGCACGCTCATCACGGCGTCCTTGTGGCCCACAAAGCGGTATGCGCGCGTCTGCGGCTTGAAGTTCCACACCATGAGACAGGCGTCCATGGAACCGCTCGCTGCAACGCACGCACGCATGCACACAGGCACGCTTAACAAAACAGAGAGGAAGGTGGCCAAATGTCTCTGAAGTCAGCGCCGCAAGCGGCTGTGTTTCATCCGGGGGGTAGCCACCCGTTATTAAACCGGGTTCTCAAGTATTGGGTCAATGGTCTCAGGCTGGTCACCTTTAATTGCACACAATTCATTAAGTAAAATTAGTTTCGTGTTTAAATTGGCAGCTTCGATAATTAGTGTAACTGACATTTAACAATCTCATCAACCCCTACTGTCTAAAGGATAGAAAGGCTACTTGAAGGATTTTTTATCCTGTGAAAAATCTCAACCACAGCCATTTCTCAGACAATTGCGGTGCACTGCTTGAACAGCATTCCGAATGGATTCTTTAAAAAAAATTACCGGCAGATCAGGACACACCGCCAGAAGGGTTAACACCCGATGGTCGCGGCTAACAACAAAATGACAGACAGAGAATGGACATGTCCGAGAGGAGGTCTACCAGGGAGACGGAGTGGTGAAATCTATTCGTGTTCACGCTAAAGATGGATTAGTCGGCTTAATACGTAGGCTTTCGCGACCAATATTATCCATAGCAGAAGTTTTCGGGTGGTGGCGGGTTTAATGACACATTTATATTCACGCAATCTAACCCAAAAATCTCTATTATGGAAAGATGAATTGTCGCATCGCAAGACCGCGAGCGACAGTAACAGTTTGGGAAGGCCTGCATCCAGCAGTGGATAGATCCTGTTCGAAAGATTATCGATTAGGATTGGACACTGGGCACAACACTTGCCCAGTTGTTTCATGTTGGGGTTGAAGTCCACGCTGGTAATCGTGTCTCGGTGGCCCTTGAAGTGCCTCTCCAGGCTTGGGTCCTCCTGCCATGGCGACACGTGGAAGCATTTTTAAAGGCCAATTGTCTTGACACAAGGCAGCATTTGTAAACGTCACAATGTCATCATGCAAACACTGCACTCGCATTAAAACACTACTACCATCTAGCAAGCCTACGGCACTATAAATAAAGTACAAAAATTGTAATTACACGCACTCGAAAATCTAGTGCAATATATGCACACGCAAGAACATCTATGCACAACGTGAATAGGGAGTATCATTCTATCATAACAGTAAAATTAAACACAATATATTCGGTGCAACTGCGTGTTGTTGGAAGAATATCTTCATAAGATAGTGGTATATAGAATTGAAATTAGTCCAAACGAGTCTATCTTCTCGTACCAGTTACATAGGTTGGCTTAGTCATTATTAATGGGGGCTTTCAATTAATCAAAGAACCGCAAATCCATGTTAGGGTTAAGTACAAATTAAAGATTTAGGAACGATATTAAAAATGCATTTGATTGAGCGAAGCTGTGTTGAAACATATGGTTCTCATCTAAATGGTTTCTTATACGTAAGGCTGTATACCAAAACACTGCATGGACCCTGAATCCGGTGGACACTACAAGTGAATGCACCGTCAACCTTCGTTAAACAAGTGACAATAGCCAATTAGAACAATAACTATTGTTTAAAAAGGGTTCCAAAATAAAACTGCACAGCCAGCAAGCAGATTTCAATACGTGTGATTTATTTTAATTTATACCTACGTGACTTTACCGAAAGAACCAAAGAGTATAAAACACAGTCACGAAAGCTTCAAATCTAGAATAATAAAACACAGTGTTCCACGTAACTTTCATCGGGCCCCAAATGACCCCAAGCTCTGGCTCCTACAGGTAGACATCTCACCAGTACAGAAGTCATCCTCGTGTGTGAACTTGGCCCTTGGTCAACGAAGTCCCCAGGATCCTGCCCCAGTCGTCTTCACTTTCAGCGCCTCGAGGTCACGTTCGGGTCACGTTCGGTATTGGGCTCTGCCGACCTTTACCTACCAGGTGTGCGTCTACCTGTGAGGATGTTTGTTCTTGTGACTCTGTGTGCATTTGTCTATGCGCGTCTGTGCGTATTTGTCTGTCTATCTCTGTCTGTCTCTGTGTCTCTGTCTATCTCTGTGTCTCTCTCTGTGTCTGTATATCTCTGTGTCTCTGTGTCTCTCTGTGTCTCTGTGTATCTCTCTGTCTGTCTCTGTGTGTCTCTCTGTGTGTCTCTCTGTGTGTCTGTGTCTCTCTCTGTCTGTGCGTGTCTCTGTATGTGTATCTTTGTGTCTCT
>CM025664.2:11045956-11072296 GCA_014621495.2 Entosphenus tridentatus
GGGGGGGGGGGCAGAGCTTTGTGACGTCATATTTGAGGGGGGGGTCTGACTTTTTGTGACGCCGTGTGACGATGGGGGGAGGGGGGGTAAAAAATCGTCCAAAATCGCGTGACGTCATTTATGGACGGCCCCTTAGACTGACACGCTGGTGTCGCCTAAAAACACACTGTGGAGGAGCAAGTCGAAGCGATAGCATCCCAACTTCGGTATCCATGACTCAAGAGCCCCAGTCACAGGCTCCGCGGCTGAAATACAACCCATCAGGCTGTGTGGCTGGTGTGTAAGAAATTCTATTACTTTTTTATGTATGTGAAGCAGATGTATTGTCTGCTAATTTATGCCTGGTATACAGGAGGTCGTGGGTTCGATCCCAACCCTGACGCCTGCTGCTGCTGTATATTTGGAGTTTGCGTGTTCTCCCCGTGGTCACGTGGGTTTTGCTCCAGGCCCTCCGGTCTTTCCCTTCGCCTTTTGAATCACGCGTTTATTGTATTTGGGCTGCTATATATTGCCACATGATAAGCCACTTCGTTGAGCTATCATTTGTGGCCAGGTCACTTCTGAGAAAGAGCTACATAGCTCAGTGGGCCTTACCTGGGGGAGGAAATAATATACTTTAGTTTTATAATATTCTCTACAATACCTGATAATTTCCAGAACAGAGTGGTGATGCACCGTTAAACAGGGGCATCAGGAAAACTTTGGATACAGGGAGTTTGACTCATGCACCTGCTGTTTGGCAAGATAACTTAAAGGAATTACTAATCACTCTCACAAGTCTCGAAACTGGGAGAGAACAAAACGATTTGGAAACTCACACGTTCATGATCATTAGGGCATTTATTTATTTAGTTAATTGGTAATCACAAAATAATGCATGCGATGTTCAAAAGTTGGTTGAAAAAAATAATTTAAAAAAGGCACTATGAGCTAAATTTTACATCAGTTGGCAGAAACTGCATCGGTGTTTTCCCTCCAAAGCAGCTTTTCTGTGATGAAGTTCCTGGACCTTCCTCCAATGCGGAAATGCCTTTTCTGCCTAAATTTAACCAATTTTAGTCAATAAACTACAAAACGTACTCCCCAATATATACCTCCAACCTCTCCTATCCATCCCACCCTTACAGCCTATTCCAGCTTGGACCCCGATCGAAATTGTAGTTTTATTTATTTAGCCTATTCCCAAAACACTCACTACTGTTCACGTATTATAAGCATGTTACTTATATTTTTTACAGTATGTTTAAAAACACAGGCTTACATAAACCTCACTACGTCATCCGTTTAAAATGCTGACAACATTTGTTTGCACACATGTTACATGTGAAACTGTTAAAGGGACAATTATATTTTTGGTGATAATGTGCCCAGAAAATATAGGCGTCATCACAACACATTTTCAATGTACGGTGTACAGGCAAAGCAATATATAATATACAAGATGCTGTTACATTTTACAAGGACATTTTTGAAAGCACACATCATGAACATTCACCTCTAGCAGCCAGTGAAGCATCAAAGGCCAGCACAGGTATTTTTTTTGGTTTTTTGTTAAAAACACAATTTGCAGTACCTGTGCTCCATTTTTGTTCCACGTCTCAGAATGTTGGCGTCGCTGATAGTGAAATGGCTCGGAGAGACACATCTATAATAAGCACACAGCATACTGCTCTCACCAAATGGACCGTGCCCCATACTCTCGACTGTTCAAATGCCTGTTGTTGATCTAGAGTTGAACTTTGACCCTCCGGCTAAATAAAAAACACAATCCCGAGTATTGGTGCATTTTTAGGATGATTTCTGGTCGTGTCGGCATGTCCACGCGCTCGCTCGCTCGCTCACACGCGCCACGTGTTAGCGACGGACAAATTGGACGGGGAAATAAATATCACCCAAAAACAGACGAGTTGTACGGTGGCATGATGACTCATGGAGATGCACAATACCAGTTCATGCATACATAACCCTCGCACGATTGGAACGTGATCCAGTTAATTTGTAACACGTGGAATTCGTCCTCCGGTTGCACTATTAATGTACACAATTTAGAAGGGTACTGTTGTTCGACAGTATTCAGCTCATTTACAAAAGCTGTATCCCACAGGCAATCAAACCAGGCTGGTTTGGGTTATTGCATTCCACGAGTCTGAAAACCTGATTCAGATTGAACGACTTCAATAACAGTGGACCGTTAAACGTCACACGTCGGTTTTCGCAGCCAATGTGATTTTTGGAGTTAGGCCACGGAATGATAAGACGTTTAAAATCCATAATTGTCGCCGTAGGTAGTCGTTCACGACTGTGCAAGCTCAGCTGCAGATGCCTTAATTCGTGTGCCACTTTAACTTTCATCCGAGGCAGCACCGTGGCAATGGTGACGCGGTTGCTGCTGATGTTGCCCACATTTTCACATAATAAATGTAGGCAATTAATATATCAGCCGTATTTCTAACATCTAAAAAATAAAAATAAACCTGTACAGTAACTTTCATGGGAAAAAACAAAACACTTGTTCCGGTAATTTGTCATTATACAAACTCTTAACTGGCAATAAAGATGTGGATTTAACCAGGGGAAGAGCATAACTGGACACGTGGGCTCAAACCACCACTTTCTCTTTCCTAAACAAACTAAAACTAAGTAATTTATAAGCCGTTAATATGTTTGCTTATTCTTGAGTACAATTGTTTACTCTACACTCTAGTTAAGATCTCTAAACTCTCGTCTGTGCTGCTGTCACCATGTGCCCGTGCAGAGTTGACAACTCATTACGGGGGAGTCGGCGGGGGGGGCATTCAATTACGGAGCCATCCCCACCACCGACATAAAACAAACAAAAAACAATCAACGACTATACAACTCGATTTAAAACGACTATACACTCGATTTAAAACGAACTTTTCTTTTTTACATGTCAGGGCAGATTGACGACGTGACACACTTGGCCTCAACACATTTTCATTGCCCCATTTGGAGGCAATGGAAACATCGGCACGTTTTCACCAAATAAAAAATAAATGCGAAGGAACATTCACCGTGTAAAATTTGGTTAATAGAATATAAATATATATTTAAGGTTAAAATTCGTTTTAATGAAATATTTACTTTATTAGCTTATGGAAAAGTAGGCACAAATTCCTCAGGAGGGCAGCTCTCTTCAGCTCCCCTCTCGTGGAGGCCTTTCCTCCAGCAGTGACGTAAGCGAGCACTTGCAGGGCTGCGCTTTTACCTCTTAGTAGCGGAATGCTTGGTAAAATATCTTCTGGAATTGTAATCAACAATCACAAGTCAAATAAAGCATCGGTTGTTATGATGAGCATCTGACCAAGCCACACGTAATACATCTGATCTCGTTAAAACTTGGGAAGATAAGCACGGTTGAGCCTGGATATTCATTGGATGGGCGACCCCAATACAATAAGTTGCGATGGAGCTGCGAAGCCACGTTTTGGGCATTGAAACACAATCCATGACCCCGCTGGAATCATAAGCTCCCAGGTCTTGGCTACCCGCCGTCACCAATCTAAAACTATAACTATTTTTATTTTACCAGGTAAGATATTTCTAGAAGCGACCTGGCCACAAATGATAGCTCAACGAAGTGGCTTATCATGTGGAAATTAATAGTAGCTAATTACTCAATGCATATTTCTAAATGTGGAGGGAAAAACCGGAGGACCCGGAGAAAAATGCACACGACCACGGGGAGAACACGCAAACTCCAAATATACAGGCGTTGGGGTCAGGATCGAACCCACGACATCCTGCATACCAAGCGAGGTAGTTAACATCTCGCCACCGCAGCGCCCCAAGCCACAGTGAGCAGCGTGGTGAAGTATGGTCAAACAGCCCCCACGACCCGCAACGCCTTGTGGAAGCCCCTCATCCAGTAGTGGATTGACACAATGGCTGGCTGCATATGCATCATGATGAACAGAGCATTCAGATACACACTGGGTGGATGAGCTAAATGTGGGCGCCAAGTGTCTGCATGTGAAATGGCTCATTGGTGAAGTGAATTATAACAGTTGATAGCTAAAACGTGGCAGTTTCTATTCGTGCTTGTCTGCTCCCCTTCCCTACCTCTGAACGACGCACAAAGCCGCAACACTTATTGGTTAAATAAAAAACAAGTAGTGACGCCATTACTTTGTAAAAAGAAAATATAAACATGACAATTCAACGTTAAGTTATGAAATATTCCAGGAGTCATTTAAGTCAAAACACCTTAAATCACAATGTTATTATTTTTCTAGTCGCTTGCCATATTGGGCGTTGGGGCCACGACCGCTCACTCCACCAACATCTCCTTGCCATGCTCTCTCCACTTCTCTCTTTCCTTTTCAACGTCCGATCTTTTTTAAAGTTCTACTTCCGCTCAGATTGATGGTGCTGTATCTTCCCCGAGCACAGCGGTTCCCAACCCCTTGCGTCTACAGACCACCGGTGGTCCGCCGAACTTTTGCAGACACTTTTTTTTGTTATAAAAAAAAATATGCTATTGGGGTGGTCTGCAAATTTGTTTTGAGGGGTGATAGTGAGTTGGTTCACGAAAAAAGGTCTGGAACGTCCCACCCGAGCAACTTCCTCAGTGTTCCCTCCACCAACATACTAAGCATGTATGCATGTTCAACTTCTTTCGCACCGTACGTAGCCAACCGTCTAAAAGTAGGTGCAATCTCTGGTCAGCTACTCTCAAGCGGAACCTAAGGGTGCTTCTACGCACCTGGATGGTTTTATTAATGTAATAATGTCGTTACAAAATGTAGTTACATTTTAATAACTCAAGACCGCCTGTGTTGCGATCGAAACGTCGTGGGTTTTTTGCTTTTATTATTTTCTAATTTGTATTTATTTATTTTATCATTTTTATTTTTTGTTTTTTTATCTACATTATTTTACCGAAAGAACCAATAATATAACAACTACACCCAGTTCTGTGATAACAAACCTCAAGGGTTGCTCCCACTTCACGCAACTGCATTCAAAGAAAACTCCCACAAGGGGGCAGTGAATCTCTGCTTGAAACAAAAGTGGCGATTGTTATACATCGACGCTTTCATTCCTGCTCAGATCAGCTCAAACCTCGCCGCCCACACACACACGAGTAGTAGCAGCAGCAGATAAGTCACAGAAGACTCCACTTTCTAAAGTTGGATTATATTATCGAGGTCACCCCTTGTTCCGTCACAAGGTTTAAGCGTGGGTGGTGGGGTGAGTGGTGGTACCTTTACACATTTGAGCATGCACCTCATACGGTCAAATGTACTCATAATTGACGGGTCATATCCCGGAGTTGCGAGTACAAAGCATTAGTCTCTGCAAGACACCCTACATCAAGAACGGTAGAAGCCATGCATTTACTGAAAACAATACACAACTCCAGAGCTCTGGGCAGTATACAAGCCCCTGAACCGAGAAACAGCATTTTCTCCGGACTGCACGTACCACCTGCTGCTGTAGAAGCCGCCTGCATCCAGATGTATGATGATACGTGCAGTGTGTGTCCTGGAAAACCCGTGGATGGATATACACCGTGGAGTTTACAATGCGCACAGACTCGCATTGGATGCACCGAAGCTGTCGGCCCATCAGCTCAAAAGAACCAAGTTGAGAAAATTGTGGTCATCCCAACATGATTTATTTGTTTTCTCGCCTGCATTAATGTTTGTGTTGTACTGGGTTTCTGCGTCGTTTACAATTTTGGATTTCCCGTAGGGCCACATATAACGGGATTTTTTTTTACTGGGACCCATAAAAATGGGGGAAGGGGGGAGATTGAAACAAAAATTAAATGGCACTAATTACGCTTAAACAGAAAGTACTGATTTGCTAGCCACATCGCCGCACTCGGTAGAATTGTCACATGCCAGGCAGTCCCAGTTTTTTTGTTCTGTTCCTCTGAAGTTACTTCAACTGCGGCATTCTATTGTGGGTTCCATCCATTAATGTCTCGTGATTTTCGGTGGCATCAATGTTTTTTTTTAGTTTCCATTTATTTTAGACTGTATTGTTTATACATACGTTTTTATTGTGTACACGCAATATAACATCAGAGCTTCGTTGATGTAAAGGTCACCCTTTAAAATGAAAATTCAAATTAACATTACACATTGTAAAAATTTGATCAATTGGGTCTGCATTAAATTAACGGGATTAAAAAAACGGATATATGAGGGACAGTCATCCCTGATTAGAATGGTATTTCGAAGACGCACCATATACAGACCACACCGCGTTATCTTACTGTCCACAACTGTTACACTCCAGGGCCTACGGCTTCAGCGATGCAATATAAACAATGCACACGTCAAATCCCAACTCGCGTTCGTGGTGTCTTAATGATCGCCTGTAACGTTGTAGTGTGGTACACTCGTCAGTAATAACCCCCCTGGCAAAGACACAACAGAGACCCTATTGCTCATTGAGGTGCAGTCATTTTTGCTCAGCGTACAGTGCATGTGGCTTCATAATGGCAGCTGTTGCCTCAAACGCGTGCGATGAATTATTAAGGAGCGAATCAATTGGGGGTGGATTTTTTGCACGACAATTACCCGGCCGTGTGACGCACAACTTAGTGACACCGACGGGCATGCATGGTCACAGAGCTGGGTCGCAAGAGGGGGGCCCTCTTTTTTGTACAAGGTGATTCATTTATAGATACCCCACTGATTTCTAACGACCCTGTAACTTTCTTCTCAACAGGTGGTAGAATACGAAACTGTGAAAGCCGACGGCTCTCATATCTTCTGACAGAGCACAGTGTCACACGATTAACCGAGATTGGTGGAAGAAGTGTAGAGAATTACGAATAACGTGGCTTGTTTTGTCTGATTCTTAACAATTCCCTTTTACTTCGTGGGGTATTTATAAATAGTTCACCGTGTATCTACCGAGCCTGGAGACAGGGCCCAGAGACAGCGTTTAAAGATTCATAATTTCGTGTCGCTTGGACATTCGGGTGTTGACGAGTAACAGTGGAGTGTATTGAAGGGCTCTTCCATTCTGAACAGGCCTGGGAATCTCAATAACCAGTCTATGAGTTGCCACCTCTGAGGTACAAAACAACTGCTTTG
Organism: Entosphenus tridentatus; assembly: GCA_014621495.2. NCBI lineage: Eukaryota > Metazoa > Chordata > Hyperoartia > Petromyzontiformes > Petromyzontidae > Entosphenus > Entosphenus tridentatus. The sequence goes on from CM025664.2 coordinate 11,053,033, forward strand.
TACCTCAGAAGAGGGCAGAACTACCAGTAAATGCATTGCCTTGCGTTGTGTATCATTACCCAATTGACAAGAACCAAAAATGTTAACGTTCTGGGAAGACTTAAATATTTCATAGGACAGTAGCCTCACACAGAGGACAATCGTAGGAATGCCAGGACATGTGCCAACACTTGGCCTGAATCCCTCATTCAGCACAGACCTCCCTCTCACTTCCACCTGACCTGCAGCTTCCATGTGAAAAACAATCTCTATATCTCACTGTTAGAGGGTGCTTAGAGTTGACAGGTTCTGGCCTAGAGAGCGATCTCAAAGCTGTACGTGGGGGCGGCAGCAGTGGCGGCCTGGTCCTGCTCCACAGCCAGCGGTAGATCCGTGTAGGAGTCGGCCATATTGTAGGTTGGCATGGACATGAACTCGTGGATGGAGGCGTTGAGGTCGGGGCTTTGGAATCCCTCGAAGAGCGAGCTACGGAACGCTCTTACTACGTGGATCTGCAAGGCAACGAGAAAGGAAATAGTTTGCGATGGGAGTACAAAAAACAACACGCCACAAATGTGTGCCATATGGCGCAGTGCAACTTTAGAGCATTCTAACTCTCCAATGTATTCTAGGTTTTTTTTGTAGCTGTACAACACAACGGCGAAAAGCTCGTTGTAGTGTCCATGGGAAAATTTACAGATGTTTTTTTTAAATAATCCTGGGCAATCGTTAGGTAAGCCAACTGGCTGAGGAGTTATTTTGTATCATCATTCTGCACAGAATGTTATTCTACAGTTGTTTTATCTATTATGATATACATATTCTAGTTGCTTTAAAACACTATTTATTTCACTGTAAATAATAATTTACATTGACCGACCAATTTCCAAACAGGCAACAACTTTACTGGAGACAAGAGTTGTCCTCTCATCAGTCTGTGCCTTGTTTGTGTTGGGACCGATTTGGGAAGTTTAGAATCATGAGTCGAGATATGTATGAGTAATGATGGTAATGATAAGGAAAATGGTGAAAATGGTCACATGATAGACTGACAATTCCGTGACAAATTAAAACAAACGTTTTAACAACCATTCACACATAACCATACACACATAAACAGCATCATAATACATCACGGCAATTCAAATTAAACAGCCAAAGGCAAATGAAAATCAAGTTACGAGCATCAACAATAACGCAGTCTGCATACCAGTATAAAATAAATTGCAAAACAATGAAGAATAATCATGCGCATGTGTGGATTCTGTAACAATTTCCAACATGCGTTTGTCTTCAGAAATATGTAATTATCGATATGCCAAATGGGGGGAGCTGTCAGGACAACACTAATTTATATAATTGCAAATATGTAGTTATGTTTGCTCTGGTTTGTCTGCATGCTTTTGGCAATCTCCCTTTAGCCAATCAATGTGTTCGGTATTCAATAGGGCAAGTCCCCAATAGCGACACAATTTAATACGAGCGGTTCGATCATATTGGATCATCGTTTGCAAGTGTTATCGTGCCAGCCGCATGACGGGCGGATGGAGATAATGCTTTCGAATGTAGTGGTAGAGGGTTAAACATGAAATGCTTGACATTTAAAATATATATAATTGCAAAAAAGCCGCCCACACGCACGCAGGCACGGTGGGTAAGAGGTGGTCAGTATGTGGGAAATGGCACGTGACATATTCGTGAGAATAAATGGCACATGCAAAACCACTCCCAAGCATATCCTTGTGGGAAAAAAATAAACGAGGAGTGTTGATTGCAGCAGCACTCTCTAACTCAGTACCGTGAATCCAACACCCAGACAAGAAATTGTTTACCATAACACACACATGTACACACCGAACCGAAATAAAGGAAATTTATAAAATTATAGTTTAGTCACATTAGGTGGCAATTCCCGTGGTCAAAATTGCAAATTGAGCAGAACGAGCCCCGGGCATTGCCTTCGTTGACCACATTGTAAGGCTGGCATGAGTCACCGTGCCATGTGGTGGCACATGGCCATTATTCAGAAAATTGTCGGCAAGGGTTGATGTATGACTTAGAGGTCTGTGAAAATCCCAAACCCTCCAGGCTACGTGGTGGCCAGGACCTATCAGTACAACAAATGGTTGCTCAAAGCCACCTGTGCAGAGCGTTGAGTGTTACTGCCTCTTATGCAAGCATTGTCTCCGCGTTTCCAAATTCCCTCCTGCATTAACTGTATTCGAGTGGCTAGAGCTCATCTGTGTCAGCGTTATCCCCTCGTGCGTGCCTTTTCTCTGGGTACACCAGTTTTCTCTCACGTGCAAAACAATCACGAAGTACGGCAGAACTGTCCAAACATCCCAATGCAACAATCCTCCTGGGACACTGTGTCTTGAAACTCAGTGAGGCTTCGATGGATTAAGAAAATGACATGATTGTTTTTTGTAAATACTAATTTACTAAAATGAATGTCAAATAAAGTTTGCCCGATCATAGACATTTGATTACATATTCCATGGAGCAGTATATCATTGTCGCATTTGTTTAGACTTTGGAAATGCTGGCCAGTTTTTCTGCTGGACATCTGTGAAAAAGAGCTAGATAGCTCATACGATTCCTCCAGTATAAATATTCAGATTCTGACTTCAGTGTGATTTGACAGCAGTTGGTGGCCTGCTAAACAAATTCAACTATGTGGCCAAACACACTGCTTGTTTAGAACTGATTACCCATAACTTGCCAAGGCAGCAAACTCATGTGGCATGTTTTTTAATCAGCAATTTTTTCGTGAATTTGGTAGTACAGTGCTTTTTGATGGTTAGTGACAGATGGTTTTACAAACAGATGATCAATTGAGTTGCAATAATTATTTAAGGGCATGTCTGTTACTCAACAGCTATTATTTGTGCAACTATTCATATGCCAATTTAAAAACTGGTCATCAGGAAACGGTTTTAAAATGTTATTCTCATAAGGCCTCAAATTGTAGACAAGAGCAGTTTCCAACTCTTATCCACTCTATCTGGCCTCTCTATTTATGTGCCATTAAGAAGGGTCATTGACTGAAATGTTGTCTATTTTATATATATATCGGTTTAAGGGTGCACAGTATTATTCACGAATGTGCCGAGTTTATTGCAATGTGAGGGGAGTCTGGGTCGCTGGACAAGTTAGACAACATAGAATTTGCTGTCATTCAGAAGTGGTACAAATTTAGCCCAATGGTGATTCAAATTTGATTTAAGAAGCAATTATTTTATTTTTAAACAATGCAGTGAATGCAGCGGCCGCTAGTGGCTGCAGGAGTCATGTTAAGACCAATTGCATGTGACGTACCAATCGAAAACCGGCAGTTTTTCCATGTGTGACTCTTACTTTATATCGTCTGCTTAATAATCAATATCAATCGATGACACGTATCGTTACACCTCTATGGTAATTACTAATGAAAAAATTGCCTATCAGGCACGAAGAGTTACACAACCAACATACGGGGGTGTTCATAAAGGGATCATCTACTATTAGAGATTTATAATTCCTTTCGTCTGAACTTAGGTTGACGAAACTAAACACAAGCACAATTGGTACTGTGGAGATGTTATCGTATGAGTTCCATCCTTAAAACACTCTCAAAATCGGCCGCGCCGTGGATGACAGGCATCATAATGGGATTTCAACATCTCGACTGTGAGTGTTTTGAATGCTTCCGTTGTGCGCTGTGGAATAAATATATCCTATGCTGCCACCATTTCAACCATGCAAGGTCAAATCCGCTGTCTGGTTCTAACATTCTTTAGTAACTTGACCATACCTTTACAGACGGCCACACGTTTTACGGCGTGGATTACCATTGCCACGGACAAATGCGCGTCACGTTACCGCGATTGAAATCACTCCGGCTTTTTATAGATTCTGTGAATGCGCCCGTCACACCACGCAAAACCAAATGCATGAACAAGAACACTTGACGGGCCGCGGTAGGGGGGGGGTGTTAGAGGCATTTAGTTTGGAACAAACCACTGCATTGGTGAAACAGGGGGGTGGGAAGGGAGGGAGGGAAGAGAAATGAAGAAAGAAAATGGGGGGAGGGGATTGAGAAACATGCGGGAGAGGGAAAGCAAGGGGGTTAGGAAGACAGAGGACTGACATGGAGCAAGACGCAATAACATCCCATATATCCAGCAATTCCCTTGTCTCTGGGAAATGACCTCATAAAGGAATGAATGGCATCTTCACTGTGTGTTTTTCCATGAGAATTGCCCGACTGGCGGTTGGCGTCGTTGCAAACCCAAAGCCGGAGGCTGCATTCTTCCAGGGGCCATTAAGCTTCAGATCATGACTCAATTGGCGCGTAACCGACGGATGTGGGGCCCGTCAATAAGGAGGGCTCAGCAAGAGGTCAAGATGTCTTGTAGAACCTGCCCTGTGTACATTGAATGGATTGCTTTTGCGAGAATGCGCAATTTTTTCAAATAGTTGGTGCTGGGTTAGGGGATGTTTGGCTTCATTTGGGTAAATTATATTTTCCGGGAAATAAAAGGGAGACACAACACAGAAACGGCAGTGTTTGCAATACGGTTGTGAGTGTCGTGTCCAGAGTAGAGCCAGGGAGAGGATCGCATGCCTAAACCAAAGGGCCTTGTCCTCCTCCATCAGCAATTGCACCGTCAGTTAATGCCACAAAACTGACAATTTCTGAAGTTCGATTACGTCTCCCCTTGAAAATATTCCACCAGGGGCTGATGTGGCGGAGAGCCTGATGCAGGTCGTGACTTCATATCCCAATTGGAAGTCAACTCAGTCCATCATGTCTCCAGGGAAGATAAAATAAGCACCACCGACAGCAGTTTCCCAAAGCTGAGATAACACTCCCATTATAGGAATGTTTCAATTTCCACCACTGTCTTAGGACCGCCTTTGTACATGAGCAGAGGTGAGTCACTTTGATTTAGACTTCTAACGCTATGAAGAAAAATGAGACCATCTTTCACCGCTGCTCTATACCCCCTCCTCCTCCCCCATTGAATGAACGTCTGGACATGACACCGTGACGCCGCGCGGAGCGAGAGAGAGAGGGGGGGTGCCGAGAGGTCGAGAAAGAAGGCAGAGTTCGAGGACTCACGGCCGTGCGCGAGGACAGCGTGAGAGCGGGGGTTAGTGTGGCCTGCCCCGCGAGGGTGAGAACAGGCTATGGTGGCCTGGCGTCTCAGGGAGCCCTGATAGAGGGAGCCGCCCTGGAAGGCGCTCATCACCCCCATCTGCAAACACACGCAGCAGCCGCTCAGACGAGGCAGTGGTTGGCCACAGGTGGCCCGAGAGGAGAGGGGGGGTCAAAAGGTCGGGTGGGTTCACACACACACACACACGAGGCAATTTCATTAAGAAACGGGAAGGATAGTAAAGCGATAGGGGGAAGGAGGAACGCTCAACTAAAACAACCGCAGAGCACGCAATGGTTACGGACGGTAAATACTTGGACAGCAAATACTCGGACGATAAATACTAGGCACCATAGGACGTTTTCGAAACGGCCGTAAACCTTGTTATTAAATCACAGTTTCTGATAAAAAGGCTCAAAGGCCTAAAATGCCAAGCGGGTCAGCAACGGACAAACAGCGCTGCTGAAGTCGTAATCGCTAATCAGAGTGAGCGTTCTTTAATTTAGTAAGGTAATTATAAGAGCTTGGGGAAATAGAGACGATGGGAGGGTTGCTACGACGCTCGGACGCTCGGCTTGGTTTTTTTTTTACAACCTTTACTTATGCGCGGTGCAGCACGGCCGGTAAACGGCGCGCTCCCTCTTCACAACATTACGACATTCATAATTGTTGGCTGCGGAGTAAATGTGCCCGGCAATTGAGGGGAGCGGCAAACGGGCGAGTGAGAGTCGAGTTGGAAAGCGCGAAACAAACGGCTCCAGGAACACGCAGCCAAAAATTAGCAACCGAAATTTTGGCTTGGCGACGATCGTCTCTGGGCCGTCACTCGGGCCCCGGGAGGGCCGAACGAGATAGGAGTTTTGTGTCCTCTGTGCTCCCAGTCGCTCACGAGTTGCTACAAGTGGTGGTCATGTTTACGACAATGCCACTCTCATTTTGCAAGATGTTATGGACTACCGGAATCGTACAAAATTACATTTTTAAATAAAAATTTGCTTTCATTAGCCCACACATGTGGACTATGTATGTATGATGAACTTCTTTTGCACCATACGTAGTCAACCGTGCTAATCCGAGGTGCAGGGGAAGGACAACAAACAAACGTTACTGACAGCTCGATTGGTTTGAGCAAGCATCGGCCAGAACTTTGGATTGCATATTTCTTCTCGCATAGCCCTTATTCGATTATTGAATACAAACACGCACGTACGTATAAACTAATTCATTGGCTGAAAACACCTTGATATATAGAGGACATCAGAGCTTGGACAATTGCTGCCTTCCAACTCGGCTGTGGTTCCCCAGCGATTGTGAGATGCAATTTGCAAGAACGACGACACTGCTATGTATACAACATAACGTTATTATTCGTAATTATCATCACGCAGATCAGAAGACACGAGCAATTTATCGAGTATAAGAAATAATACGCAGCCAAAGCAACGTTTTAAATGCATTCATCCTCGAAAAAACCCATTAACGTGCGAAGGATGGCTATTGATGGCGCTGCTTGACCATTATGCCTTCTGAGCGGCCTCACAAGCTCTTTGCTCGTGCCATTAATTTTTGCCGGTCCCCTCAGGTCAACCATACGTCCCATCTCCCAGAGACAACTCGGGCTGAGCGTTGCCACCTCCAAGGTACAAAAAGCCGGGGTGCATTGTGGGAAGACGAATACCGCAATAACGCCGCAGGAAGATAGAACCGCACGTCAGGCGGTTCATTATCACGCAACTGACCAAAAACTGCGACTTTTAACGTCCCGGGAAGACTTACAGGTTTGCCAGGATGGCATCGTGCCTCAACAAGAGAACGGTTCCTGAGAAAACGCATTGGGATCCTAGGATGGAATGCGCATTATAAATTAGAATTATTATTGAATCATTATAAAACCAGGACAGGTGACAACCCTAGCACTGATCCGTTCCAGCCACGCCATCACAAAGGCCCGACGTCCATTCCGCCGGCGGACGGCGGAAACGTGAGCACCGGGGAGGGGGCGGGCGGTTACGTCGGCGACACCGCATCGGCGAGGCCGCGAGCGTCGCACGCACCTGCGTCTTGATGCGGTTCGTGCTGCGGAACCACAGGATCTGCCCACGCCTCAGCTCCTGCTCGGCCTGGTCCATCTCCTCCTGCTCCTGCTCACGCGTCGGCCCGGCCCAGCCCGTCTCGTCCGGCTCGTCGCCCGTGGCCGCCCGCTTCAGCGGCTGCCAGCTCGGGATGGTCGCGATGACCTGCGGGCGTCCGTACGTTCGTTACGTACGGCGCGGAAGTTGTACCCGGCGAGTGCCATCATACCCGTTGGGGCGCCGCGGGTGGCGAGATGTTAACTACCTCGCCTGGTATGCCGGAGATCGTAGGTGCGATCCCGGCCCTGATGCCCGTATATTTGGAGTTCGCGTGTCTCTCTCTCTCTCTCTCCCCATGGTCGCGTCGGTGTTTCTTCAGGTCCTCCGTTTTTTCTCTCCACAATTAGAATGAACGTGCGTTTATAGTATTTGGCTGCTATACATTTCCAAATGTTAAGCCACTTCGTTGAGCTATCATTTGTGGCTAGGTTGCTTTTTAAAAAGAGCTACATAGCTCAGTGGGCCTTATCTTGGTAAAACAAAAACATAGTATACATTTTCTTTAGTTTCAGCTGTCATATCTATTCCATACCGTTATGCTTGTCAATGTGCCGTGTTAAACAAATATCGTGATGTCATACCGTATTCTGATGTTGTACCGGTCCTGTGTCATCGCAGCTGTCTCGTTTCATCATCGCTGTCCGTCTATATGCATGTTGAACTTCTTTTGCACCATACACAGCCAACCGTGCTAAGCGTGCTCATCACGTGATGTCACGGCTGTCGGCGATGCTGCGCCTGTGATGTGACGTTAACCCTGTCGTGCGCCATCACAGGCGCCGCGTGCCGCGGGAGAGATCGCGTTCCGCCACAGCTGCCGCGCGACGCCTACGACGGCGCACGGCCGTTATACCTGTCCCCACAGCAGCTCCCCGACTCCCAGGAAAATGCACCAGAGCCACTGCTCCAGGCTGAGGCTGGCGCAGCTGAAGGGCTTCCCTCCGAACTGGATGATGAAGACCTTCGCCCGTTGAGGCCACACGGCACACACACATTGCAGGCGAGGGGTAAGAGGTGGTCACGCCAGGCAGAAGAAGCACAATCAGCAGAGAGGCTGTATACGCTCTGCTGCCCCCCCCCCCCCACCTTGGCTGGAGCTCTCTCTGGGCACACAATAAAGTTAAACTTTCACTCTTTTCATCCACCGAATCTACCTGCTCTCAACACTACCTACTTTCGAGACAATAAGATTGTGTGGTTTATCAAGATATTTTAAACATTGTCCCCAACAGATGTGCACAAATGTTTACACTCCGCCAAACAATGTTTAACGATTTATTTGCATTTACCCGAGATAGTTTGTTGCAATAGAAACCGAAAATCTCAATGGGCTCCCACCTGGTTACAAAGGGAAACGCCTACCATGGCAATGCTCTTGCGGTGGAAATCATAATATTAACCAGGGCTTAATATACCACTTGATATTTTCCAGGTTGCTAGAGGACTGAGTAGGTGGCACGTGAGCAGTAGTCACCTCTATCGCGAGCGGTATACTGGATGTACGTATGTATGTATGTTGAACTTCTTTCGCACCGTACGTATCCAACCGGGAAAGGACAACAAACTTAAAACCAAAAAGCGGTTCTGAAGCAACGAGTTTTCAATCTAGATTTAAAAGTGCATAGCTCCAGAAGCTTCCTAATATCAGAAGGAAGTGGGTTCCAGACGGCCGCAGACGTGCATCTGAATGCGCGCGATGCAGTGTGCCGGTGCGTGTACCGGATGCGGTGCGCGGTAATATTGTCGAAGTTGCTGGTGAACAACTGGAGTAGGTATCACGTGACTCATGCTCACAGGCAAAGCAAGAGGTGTGCTGCATGACGCGGGGTGCCGGGTGTGAACATTACCACTGTCCGGAAACAGGCTTTGGTGATAACAATGACCTGGAGAAAAGTCCCACAGCAACCTCGCACAGAGCCCGCTCACCCCGCCCGCCGCTCACCTGCACGACGAAGGTGCCCACGATGATGATGCAGAAGATGGGGTTGCGGAAGATCCCGTCGAAGACGTTGCGCTCCCCGTGGATCTTGCGCGCGTTGATCTCGTTGAAGAGCTGCATCATGACGAAGGTGTTGAACACCACGGTGTAGTGCTCCGAGGGCGGCGCGTGCAGCGGAGCGTGCCGTCCGCTGTCCACGTTCAGCACCATCTCGCCTGCGCGCGTGCAAGCGGCATCGTCACCGCCGTCGTTACCATCGCCAATGTCACCACCGTTGTCATCATCGCGACAACCGTCATCGCCACCGTTACCATCATCGCAACTGACGTCATCGCCACCGTTACCATCATCGTGACCACCGTCACCGCCACCGTTAGCACCATTATCATCACCACCATCACCACCATCACCACCACCACAATCTGTTTCCATCTGTGTGGCCCTCCTCGTGCGCTTGGATTTTCTCTGGGTGCTCCGGTTTCCTCCTACACGTATAGCAATTATAAACACTCATCGCTAATTGGGTGAAAACATTTTTTTTTTTAATATGAAAAAAAAAAACGAATGTAGCAGGAGCAGCACCCTCCTGAGAAAGAGCCCTGGGGCCCAAGGTGTGGTGCTCCAGGAAAAATACAGGGTGCTTCAAAAACATGTTAACACTTACATGACAAATAGCTGAACAATCATTATAAGGACGTTATTAACCAGGTAAAGTCTTAACTGATTGTGATGTTTCCATCCTACCTGCCTATGTCAGCTGTTATTTCTGACTGTCTGAGTACATCACCAGGTTAAATATCTGTGAGGCAGCCCAACCACAGGAGGATCCCCGCCACCTCCGGTGTTTGGGACCGTCTCACATTGACACGCTAATCTCTCACATTCACATTCACGTGCAAGTTCCTTCTCTAGCTCCGCCCACTTACCCTTGGGTTGAGTCCACCAAAATCCTATATAGACTCTTGTTGCAGCAGCTCTTTCTCCTATGTCAGCAGTCCTCCTGCTGTGTCTGTTCCACCTGATGACGGTCGCTTGTGTTGCGATCGAAACGTCGTGATTTGTTTTATTTTATACCTACGTGACTTTACCCTGTATAATGATAGTAAAAAAAAATCAATGAATTCCACGGGCGTAGTTTCAGACGACACGCTGCTGTCAGCAGTAAAAGACTTCACGGCCGTCGGGCGCTGACAAAGAGCAGCTGCCACGCGAATCGTGAATGGTGGCGTCACTCAAATGTCCTCCGGCGTCCGTCTCGAAGCAGCAGTAGCAGTGGCGAGATGTTAACGACCTCGCCTGGTCTACAGGAGGTCGTGTGTTCGATCCCGACCCTGACTCCTGCTGTACATTTGGAGTTTGCGTGTTCGATGAGCTTCTGAAAAAGCGCTATATAGCTCAGTGGGCCTTACCTGGTGAAATAAAATATAAATAAAAGAGAGAGTGAGGATGCGTGAGTGCATGAATCATAAGCACTGTCATGGGGTTGGAGGGGGGGGGCTAAGGCCCCCTCCCACAACTTGGCAGTTAAATTTATCCCTCTCACTGAAAATACACAGGGGACAATTTGCCCTGAGGCTAATCGTCGTGAATGGACGTGTTCATGCTGAAATAAAAGCGATGGATAACGATCATTTACAGTCTTTTGTCAATCTGCTGTTCACTGAAGGCCGCGATGCCTCGGTCGGTGTGGCGAGCTGTTTGCTCCTTCCTCACCACGCCTTGGTGGAGCTGGTTTAGATGTTTGCTCTGACGGGTGATGTGTGGGGGGGAGGGAGCAGTTTGTCTGCGATGATTGATCGCCGCCGCTTGAGCTCTCTCTCGACCACGAGCAAGACGAGCGATACGGACGGACACGCGGCCCCGCCTAAGAGATCCGCTCTCTCCGATCCCCCCCCACAATCCCTCACGCTTTCTGCCTCCCCCCCCCTCAGAAAATAAGTGTTCATCCCCCCCCCACCACCACATTTTACAAGTGTCAACGCAGACGCTACCAACAGACGTGAAAATTAGCTCCGGTGTTAATTTAGTCAGCATCAAAGCCATTTGAGTCAAATCTTACTTTTAGTCAAATCTTTTAGTCTGTGGATTTCACAGACTAATTTGCAGCAATACTAGAATAAATGTGCCTCCGGGCTCTGGATACCACCTGGAGAAGATTCCAGGCACGTGTTGACAATGATGGCGAACAAGTGGAGACTCTTTGACTTTTTGAAGCCGTTAACATACATTTGTTATCATGTCACAGTGCATTATACATTCTTATTCCATTAAAAACTATCGTCCCAAAAAGTGTTAACATTTTTTTGATGTACCCTGTAATGCCTCCAGTGTTATTTTAGCCAGCATTTAATGACTAAATCAAATTCCAGAGACTGAGGTTGCACTGGTTGCCGACAATCAGACTTAAGACTCAAAACTCTCAGATGCTGACTGACTGAACGGTACGCGGAACTAATTTTCGCGTCAAGATTCTAACGGTCGGCAGAACCAGCGGTGTACAAGCTGGGAAGTCTGCGAAACAAAAGAATAAGAAATTTTTTTTACAGGAATGAATTTTGCAAATGAACAAAGGTTCGTGTTTGTGTCGTTCGTGGAGAGCACCAGCAAAGTGGGTTCCACTCCATCAGCCGAGCCCAGGAGACGACCCGCGCGTGTTTTTAAAATTTAACTCTGCCGACCGGGTTACCGACGTTCCCACGCCCGGACGAGGAATCACCGGCGAAAAGCAGCGTGAAGATGACGGTGAGCTGGTAGACGGCGTGGCCCAGGATGTTCTTGGTCATGGTGCGCGACACGAGTGGCTTGTTGCGTCCGTACGGCCGGCGCAGCAGCAGCGCCTCGGTGGGCGGCTCCGTGGCCAACGCCAGCGACGCCAGCGTGTCCATGATGAGGTTCACCCACAGCATCTGCACGGCCTTGAGCGGCGAATCCTACGCACGCACGGGCGCAACGGCACCGTCACTCGCTGGCCCGCCGCGCCGACGCGGCCACAAGCCGCTCGTGATCCGAGTGTCGGCCCCGGGGTTAGGCCGCTCGTGGGGAAAGTTGTTCTCTCAAGCGTTTGCCACGCAACCGCTGCAGGCATCCTCAACCCACGAAGGTAGTTGCGGGTGGCGAAAAAAGGGCTTGCCCATGTCTCTCTCCGTGTCGCCATGCCCGTCTCTGGGTACTCTTCTCCGATACACTGCTGTGGGCATCTGCAATTTTTGAAGACGCCTACAGTGCTGTGTGTCAGAAGAAGAAATGCTCAACACGCGGCTTAGCCCAGACGACCACAATCTACATGGGGCACTGTGCGTACGGAGCTGGGGGTGCGGGAGAGGGGATCTAGAGACGGATGTGAAGAGCGACGTGGGAAAGGCACCAAGAGACGTGGAGCAGGACCGAGAGGGACAGTCAGAAAGATGCACGCAGAGAGACGTCGGAATACACGGCGAGTGAAGTGTCGATTGAAAGTCGAAGCGACACGAATACAAATACAAATACGGACACAAAGAGTGAGACGCAGAGACAGGCGTGCGCTGAGAGATACGTGGATGCTTACAGACACGCAGAGAGACACGGGAGAGAGACAGAGAGACACACGGAGACAAACCGGGAAGGAGAAAGAGGGACTCTCGCTGCTGCGGTACCTGCGTGATGCAGGCCCCCGTGAAGGCGACGATGACGGCCACCACGTTGACCGTGAGCTGGAACTGCAGGAACTTGGAGATGCTGTCGTAGACGTTGCGCCCCCACATCACCGCCTTCACGATGGAGCTGAAGTTGTCGTCCGTCAGGATGATGTCCGACGCCTCCTTGGCGACGTCGGTGCCCGCGATGCCCTGGTGGGCACACATGGTGGAGCGTCACCCCCCAAGTTTGTTTCTGCGTTCGGTGTTCGCTATCACGCGCAGGCTATCACAATGGCGCTATGCTTGACAGATTGCGTGTAGTGTCCCAGTAGTGGACGATACAGCGATGTGGCATTTACCCACTTAAGTAAGTGTGTATGCACGTTCAACTTCTTTCGCACCGTACGTAGCCAACCGTGCTAATCGGAGGTGTGGGGGAAGGTCAACAAACTGAATTCTAAAAGCAGTTCGAAAGAGTTTTCAATCTAGATCGAAAAGTGCATCGCTCCAGTGGCTTCCTAATATTGGACGGAGGAGCGTTCCAGACGGCCGCAGAGTAATTGACAGGTTAAGTTAAACGTTGCAGATCTGGCGGTTAGCGCGACGCTGCACAATGAACCCGGCAACCCGAGTTCGATTCTCCGCTCACGGCCAACCCCGGTGACGATTATCTGAACCGGTCCTGGGCCTCCTCTAGGTCGACTCAGCCTCAAATTGGCACCTGGTGCGGTGTGGCAAACATCGCCAGGAGGGAGACAAAGGCGGCCAGGCGCAGTGCTGGCCACCCACCCCTTCGGGTACAGAGCCGGCCTTCATAGGTGCTCGCTAACAGCACTCGCCCCAATTGTCTGTTAAGGCTACACAGGGGATCTTTGTCTTCGGAGTGCTCGTAAAGATATAATAAAAATTAACCTGTAAAAACAAAGTTTTTCACTATAAATCCTTTATATGCGTGGCGGCTAGAGTCCTCTCGTCCTCTGGCTTGAGATGGCTGCCACCTATGGGTCAGATGATTGCCTACCACCATTAAGCAATTGGTAATTAAACATAATTTTTTTTTTCCTAAAAAGTGTAAAATTTTGGGAAAAAAATTTCACGAAAATAAATTGTCACGCACAACGAGTCTGTGTGCAAAATGTCAGCTCGATTGGATCACGGGAAGTGGGTTAAAAAACGACCGAAAGATTTGCACGGTCGTAAGAGCGCAAGCAAGCAAGCAAGTGAACTTAATATAAAGGATTTAAAAATAGCGGCCGCTGCCCACCCTCTAATGACGCCTCTCACCTGTGCACGCTGCAACATCCTTTGCAGAGCAGAGCAGCGTGCGGTGCGTTACTTGCGAAGTGTGGCACTGTTCAGTGCGTTTGTGTGCTCGATGGCTTTATTCACTCGTTCGTTTATTATGTTTTGCTGGGATTTACTTTTGTGTTTCCATCCCCCCCTCCCTGATGTGCGTGACCCCAGTGTCCACCTGTTGCTAACGGGGTCAGACTCCCCAGCACGGCCTCACTCTCTCTCTCGCTGTAACGTTATTCAAGACCGAAACAGGAGGAGGGTCTCTCCACCAATCTGTCTGTCGCCTGATGATGTCGGCTGTAATTACTGGCGAAACGTCGTACTCCAATTGTAAATGTTGTGGGTTTACTCTCCAACACACCGGTGTGCTGTACTAGTAACGAATTGGCACGTTCTGTTTACTTGACAACCCTTACTAGTTGGCTGTGTCGGGTGGTGGCGGATTGAACGACACATTTATATTCACGCGATCTAACCCCAAAATATTGGTCGCGAAACCGAACGTTGTTGAAGCAAAGAAATCCTCGCCGCGTTCACGGGACTTGTTCGGGAAGGACCTGCTCCATTGTGATGCGTGGCCAATTCCATTTTCAGGAGCGTCTTCCACGTGGGTGTTTAGCATGGAAGAGTAGGCCAAGTATCCTCTGGAGGGGGCTGTCTCTTTCATTTGTCAGCAGTGACGCGAGAGAGTAATTTCAGGGCTCTACCGTTACCCGTACATGTGGGAGGAGGTCGGAGGGCTTAATCCTCAATTGTCCACGCAGGCACAGGTCCAGCAACCCACTTTTTGTTTTTCCATCTCATGGCCACCTCGCAGCCCAGCGGTGCTCGGAAATAACCAACCGTATAATCCGTGACGGCTTCATTAGAACACTCTCGACAATCCACTTTTGATAGTTTGTGCATCCTCTCCCCATACGTGGCTGCAGTATGAACTTAAGAGATGATTATTTTCATCCACTTAATCCGCCTACTCTTAACCAAAGCCGACTTTCTGCTTAATGAGATGTTGGCGGCTTACGGGCGATGTCCAAGATAGATTATGTGCGAAGCCCTCTAACCTGCCAGCCTGCGAGATGGCCAGGATATGACAGCGCAATAAGCGGGTTCCGTGAACCCGCCCCTGCAAAAGACTCTGAAACCCTTCGCTCATAGCCCACCATGGCGAATCCAACATCGGCCTTCTTGAGAGCCGGCCCGTCGTTCGTCCCGTCCCCCGTCACGGCCACCACTTGCCGCTGCACCCCGAAGTTGCTGTCGATGATCCCTGCGGGGAGCCGGGGGGCGGCAGGGAAAGAATTGACGTGGGGGGGGGGGCGATACGAGAGTTGGGCGTTGAGAGACGAGCGGGCGCAGCGTGACACGGCACACTGGCTGGGGGTGGGGGGGGGTAGCTGAAAGTGGCGAGAGACGCGAGAAATGCTCGCCGAGTTGATAATTGGATGCTTGGAACGCTACCACCGTAGGCGGCGAGAGAGCGGAGGAATACCTCGCGTGTGCCGTACACTCACTCCACGTGCGCGTGTGTGCGGGGTGTGCGCTGTGTGGGGCTGTGTGCGGTGTGGGGTGGGGTGTGCGGTGTGGGGTTCTGTGTGTGGTGTGCAGTGTGCTGTGTGCGGTGTGGGGTGCTGTGTGCGGTGTGGGGCGCGTGGTGCGGTGAGTGGTGTGTGATGTGGGGTGCGGTGTAGGGTGCTGTATGCAGTGTGGGGTGTGGTGTGTGATGTGTGATGTGTGGTGTGCAGTGTGCGATGTGGGGTCTGGTGTGCGGTGTGGGGCGTGCGGGGTGCGGTGCTGTACCCTTGACGAGCGTGTGTTTGTCTGTGGGCGAGGAGCGCGCCAGCACGCGCAGGTTGGGCCACACGCGGTCCAGACGCTCCTGCTCGATCTGGGGAGTGAGTGAACGGGCGGCACGGAGGTCAAGGTTCAACCACTGCCGTACACCACTTTGGCTTTTTGGCATCTCACAGCCAGGGGTGGGGAATTCTTAACACGGTGTAGACTTTTCGTGACCACAAATTACGATTCATAAGTCTATTTTTGAATCAGATCGCTGTGTAGGTAACGTTGTCACTTGCATCAAACGTGCCAATGTATCACTGCTCCAGAAATCAGATTTATGGCAACTTCCTAATGACGCTGCCCGTAACGACCAGCGCAATGTCGTATAAAATTGTTAAAAGTCGTGAATTTCTCTCCAACAACAACAACGACGACATACCGGTGGTGCGCTGCTAAAGCAGGACTACAGTGGCACGTTGTGTTCACGTGACGACGTTGTTAATCGGCTGTTTTTGGTGCAGGAGTGGTGGGGTAACGACAGCGAATTGGTTGGCTACAGCCTCTGACGTCAATCCAAACGGCCCGCTACCACGAGGACTGCCACCTGTCCAGGTGATCCGTGGATCATCCTGTTCTTGAGGTGGCTATCCTGGGTTCGATCCCGACCTGCGTGTCCCTCTCTCCGTGCTCACGTGGATTTTGCTCCGGATCATCCGGTTTTTCCTTCCACATTGAGAAACACGCGTTTCGAGTATTTGGCTGCTCTAAATGTCCACGCAATAAGCTACTTCATTGGGCTGTCATTTGTGGCCAGGTTGCTTCTGAAAAACAGCTAACCTGGTAAAATAAAAAAAACACTTTATAGTTTAAATATTTTCCTAGCTTACAAGTCCCGTTCTATTTTATCAGTTGTGTAATAACACACCGATTAAGACATCGCATTTACTTGCGGTGCTCCCCCCTTCCGGTATTGTGAGCTATTCTTATAACGACCCTACGTCCCGATTGTTTGTACCTCAGTTGTAAACCCGAGCGGCCCACCACTTGTTTAGGGCCCGCGAATCACGTTCATCCATCACTGCACTAATCGACCTGCCAGCAACACCACGTTTCCAATTCGAGCACGTTCAGTGACGAGTGTCACTGCAGTGTCCTCTTGCAGTGACGCACGTGACCGAGGTGTGCGCGTCCACGTGTGGCTGCCCGACAAAGATGATTTCGAGTGCTAATTGGCCCTTAACAAGGCAAAGGCTCCTCACCCTTGTCGTTAACCAAGAGTCAACCCAAAAGGCAAACAGACTCGAGACCTTCATATCTCCCTCTGCCGATGACTGGCTGCATCTCTTCATACAAACAACTAAAACAACACCCACTGCTTCCGTGCGGCGCATTGAGATGCGGTGGCATGAAGACGCTGTTTCAATCCGCAATGCGCTGCACTGAATTTCTTGAATCTTCCTTCAAGAGCCTCCGCCGAAGCCTTATTTCAGTTAATCATCCGAGAATCCGTGGGTTAAGGTGGAGAGGCAGCACTGCAGGGAGATGATCTTTACCACTTGGAAATGCCTCATTTACTGCTTGCAAAGCTGCCAGTTCGCGCATGCACAGGCGCAAGCACACGCTCATTACGAGAGAAACAAGCAGCCATATCCGCCGACCATCAATCAACTCGGTGGGCTGCACACGCACACGCACGCGCACGCGCACACGCACACGCGTACGCCCACGCAAGCCACGCGCACGCCGACACGCGACCACACAAGTGCGGGCCGAGGTCTCCGCTCCGCTGTTTGGGCTGCTGGGGTGAGCGCCGTTAATCCGGCGCCTTTCATAGAGCGGCACATTCTAGTTCATTATCCAGCAGAGCCATGCTGAGTGGCAGGGCTCGTTTGCAGAAGGGTCCTGCTGCTGCCACATTGGATTTTTATTCTAAGATGCTTTCAGGCTAATTAATGGTGATTGTTTATTATCCAAGTGCACATGATTAGGGCTCCCAAAAGTTATCTGTGCCATTGTGCGTGCCTCTGTTTGTCTCCGTCCGTATCTCCGCGTCTCTCTCTCTCTGTCCCTCCGGCACCATTTCTGCGTCCGTGTCTGTCTCTCTCTCCGTCTCTGTTTCTGTGCGTTTGTGTCTCTCTCCGCATCGCTCCCTGTCCATTGTTAGGGGCCTCTCTTCCCCTAAAACTGTGCAGGTCTCCACTTGGCAGGATCCCAGACGGCTTCATCCATCCAGCATGGGTTAATGGTGAGGTGCTATTGTCATGGTCCCTGGTGCGAGGAATGAACGGGGATCCTCCTGATTAAAGCCCCCCCCCCCCCTCCTTTTAGAGGATTTGTGCCTGAGGCCCTTCAGCCAATTACAGTGTGTCATTGTAATTGCCCTATGCCCCATGCTACTCTATAGGTTAACATGTCAGTCTGTGCGTCTCTATGGAAGTCTATCAATCTCCATGTAGGTCTATGGGTTTCTAAGCAGGTCTGTGTTGCTCTATGTGAATCTAGGGGTCTGTATATTAGTCTGTGGGGTCTCTATATAAATCCTGGGTCTCTATGTTAGTGGGACTGTGGTGCAGCACACAAACCGCTGCGTCACCACTGACTACGGGTGCACGCGGCACGCTTAGACTCTCATATTCTCTGGGGTGGCGGAGGCGGCAGCGTGGAGGGGGGGGGTGCGGGGAGCTGCAACATATTTTCCAGCAGAGGACAGCTCCGGCTGCGGTGGAGCCTGGTGCGTGCGACGGCCGCACGAACCTCGCCGTGCTCGTTGCGGATTCGCCGGTTGAACTCCTTCCCCTCCATGCACAGGAAGTCTCCGCCCGCGGGCAGGATGCCGCAGGCCGTGGCGATGGCGCGTGCCGTGTTGATGTTGTCGCCCGTCACCATGCGCACCGTGATGCCCGCTCGCTGGCACCTACGGATCGCCTCCGGTACCTGCGGGGATGGGGGAGAAGGGATTTTGAAGTCGAGACAAAGCACACGTTCTATTAATCCCCTCCACTGCCTCCCGGTATCAGTCTTAGATAAACTACAATTGAGCCCTCGCCATTGTCAAGATCCTCCACGCAATCTCCTGCCTCTCCCCTCTCATCTCACTCTACTCCTCTCCACGCACTCTCCTGCCTCTCCCCTCTCATCTCAATCTACTCCTCTCCACGCACCCTCCTATCTCTCCCCTCTCATCTCACTCTACTCCCCTCCACGCACTCTCCTGCCTCTCCCCTCTCATCTTAATCTACTCCCCTCCACGCACTCTCCTGCCTCTCCCCTCTCATCTCAATCTACTCCCCTCCACGCACTCTCCTACCTCTCCCATCTCACTCTTCTCCCCTCCACACACTCTCCTACCTCTCCCCTCTCATCTCACTCTACTCCCCTCCACGC
>CM025664.2:11072306-11085883 GCA_014621495.2 Entosphenus tridentatus
CTACCTCTCCCCTCTCATCTCTAACCCGTGGACTGCTGGACCGCGTACATTTTAGTAGAGGGCGACTCTACGAAGCAAGGGTCACTCACGCCAATGCCAGTGACCGTTCTCTGGAAGAACCCAACTTGTGTCTCCCGATTCACCCAAACACCCTTGGCAACGTTAGACCTGTGAACATGAGCGACGTATGTATGTACGTTGAACTTTTTCCGCACCGTACGTAGCCAACCGCGCTACTCGGAGACGTGGACATGAGGCGGCCCCTCCTCGTCCCCCCGACCCCCCCAGAGGGGGCCCTCACCTCGGGCCGCACGGGGTCCTGGATGCCGCAGATGGCGACACACGTGAGGTCGGTGACCACGTCGCCCTCGTTCTCCCAGTCGGGCGCACCGTCCGGCAGGAAGTCGCGGTACGCCAGGCAGATGGTGCGCAGGCCGTCGTTGGCCATCGGCTCGATGACGGTGCCGTTCACGTCCTCCCGGTCGCGCGCCCCGAACGGGGCCACGGTGCCGTCGCCTCCCAGCATGCGCTTGCACCTGCGTTGGGGGTTGTTGTGTTTTTTCGCTCCGTTAAAGTTTAGGCTTCTCGCGACCGGCGAAACACAGTGGCGGTGGTGGCGGTGGTGGCGGTGGAGGCATTGGAGGTGGTGGCGGTGGAGGTGGTGGTGGCATTGGCGGCGGGGGTAGCGCCGCCTCGGGGGAGGGGGAGGGGTGATGCGATGGTATTCTCGAGAGTCGCTCTATTTCTTCATTCCACCGTTCTTTCGTTTGTTTGCTGGATGGTAATCGCTCGCTGCGTGGGCAGAGCTGCGGGCATTTTGTTTACGAGCGAGACCATTTAGCACGCGCTTTGAAGACGTAATGACCCGCGAAAGCTCGTTAAGAAAAATATTAAACGATTACAACGGTGAACCATCTGCCAGGGAGGGGAATGCAATTTGTGCTTATAAACTTGATATTTATTTATAGTGATTTGTTTACCTTTTCTCTATTTTACGCTCCCATTGTTTATCGTACTCTTTGTTGTTGTCACTTGCTGACCCGGGCCCCACTGGACATCTGTGAAAAAGAGCTTCACAGCTCATCGGATTCCTCCAGTCTAAATGAACACATTGTCCTCCTGCGGAGGGAGCTGGTAGGAACGTTGGGTTGCTCGGTCAATGGCCAGGGTCAACGGCGGCGTGGTGTATTCCGCAATTATGCCTGACTGTGAGGGTGGGCACAAGCCGGCGTGAGTAGGTGAAACGTTGATTAAGGGCACCACGGGGTGACCAGCCCCTCCCCACCCAGCCCCACCCCTCCCACCCCCCACCCAGCCCCACCCTCCCCACCCAGCCCCTCCCTACCCTCCCCACCCAGCCCCTCCCCACCCTCCCCTCCCCACCCAGCCCCACCCTCCCCACCCAGCCCCTCCCCACCCAGCCCCTCCCTCCCCACCCAGCCCCTCCCTGCACGACGGACGGACGGACACAATAATCCCCTGTGGGCTGGTGTAACCAGGAGGTTCCTACCAGTATAATTCTGATTCTGATGGGAGGGAGGGAGGGAGGGAGGATAACGATGGAACCTCAGAGTCTGTGTTCCAGAGGAGGGTTGGTGGACCACGAGATGGCGGTACAGTGAGTGGGTTTGTGAATCTGTCCGTGCGGAGCTCTGAGTGTCATCCCCTCGTATGCACAATATATGGAAAGAAATTGTTATACATTTTGTTATTAGCCATTATGATGATCATAAAGTATGGTGGCATCATACACATTGGCCTTGATGACCTTTTGATTTTGACCTCTACTGTATAATACTGTAGATCCATAGCAATCTGTACAGTCGACCCTAATGCAGTGGATAACAAAACCGGCCACACACGTACACAAAAATGCGTGTATGTCATCGCAGAAGTGTTTAGTTATTCAAATATGTAAATGGCGAGATTTGAATTGCAGATTTTCATTATTGTTGCCTTTAGGCACATGCGAATAGCACTCCTAATGTGTAAAGATACAAGTCCTCTCCATATGGTGGGACTCCCAGTGGCAATTGGCAGCAAGGCACTGTACCGATGAGTCCTAATGAGGGCGAAGCCGGTCTACAGCTGCGCCGACGCTTCGTCGCTGCCTGCTACGGCCCGGTTCTCTCAACGCTTCGAGTCGGCGGTAACTAAACGACAACAATGGCCACGCACTCAGTTCTTTCGAACCGGTGGTCTGGGCAAGGCTGGGGAGCTTCAGCACGCGCACTGCCGCAGGCCCGCCCCCCCCCCCCCCCCCGGCGCGTTGACGACTCGCCGCGTGGTGTCGAGCAAATTCACCCACTTCTTGAGCAGGATCTCCGACGCGCCCTTGCTGTAGAGGCGGTAGCCTCCGTCGGGCGTGCGGATGACGGTGCTCATGGACTTGCGCGTCGAGTTGAAGGTGTAGACCTTGAACAGCGCCTCCTCGGGCACCTCGTCGCGCACCGGCGCGTACTCCTGGCCCAGCTCCAGCACGAGCCCCAGCAGGGCGCACTCCGTCTTGTTGCCCACTTGCCGAGGCAGGCCGCCCTCCTTCTCCGGCGGCTGTGTGGCAGTGGCGGCAGTGGTGGCGGTGGCAGGCAGTTCGTTTCACGGTTCGTTTACATCGAGCATCGGCTCAGCACTGGGGTTAAGCGGACGCTGTCTCCTAGGTGGGGTACAGTCTGCAGTTGTTTCACAGTTAGGAGGGGTGGGGGGGGGCCGATGTTGCTACGTGGCTCTACCCAATTAGGTAATTCGCGAGTGATTGACAAGTTTCAATTTGGAACGTGACGCCGGTGCAAATCCCCTCCTCTGTGTCGAATGACGTCACTTTATCTGCAAAGCAGGCGTTGCATCGTACGGTTTGGTTAATTTCACTCTCAGTATTAACCAGGGCGGCCGACCGTCTCGAACAGCAAACTTGTTTAACAAAAGGCCAACGCACTACTGCTCGGGCCTCACACGAGCCTGACACATTAATCCCCCCCCCCCCTCCGAACCGCCCCCTTCGCCAACCACTGACCAGCGTGGTGAAGTATGATCAAACAACCCGCATGGTCAACATCAATTCGCAAACTGTGCAAATTCCTGCTGTCGTTATTATTAGGATAAAGATTTACGTCTCAAATTATCAGTAGATCTCACAACGGGCCTCACTCGAGCCTGAACACCCCTCCCCCACCACTCATGTCCTCCCTTCCTCCACGTAGCACGGGGTCACCCACCAGGATCTTGGTGGTGTAGGCCGAGTTGACGGAGATGCCGGTGACCAGGAGGTCCATGACAGGCTCGGGGATGACGTCGGGCTCCGGCACGCGGCGATGGTGCACGCCGCCCACGTACGCCTGCGCCACGGTCACGCGGATCGGTGGTTGCGATCAGTGGTTGGTGGTTGGTAGTCACCGGTTGGTGATTGTGGTTGTGGTGAATTGTGGTTGGTAGCTAGTGGGTGGTGCTCGTGGTCTATTGAGTGGCGATTCACGGTTGGTGGTTTGTGGTGAGCACCGTAGATGTGTCTGTATGTTAAACTTCTTTACCACCATACATAGCCAACCGCGCTAATCGGAGGTGCGGGGGAAGGGCAACAAACTAACACAAGAAAAGCAGTTTTAAAGAAATTCGTTTTCAACCACTATTACTAACATCATGCTCGTGGTTGTAGTTCGTGGTTTTGGTCGGTGGATGGAGATTAGTCATTAGCGGTTGGCGGGCAGCGGTTGTCGTTGGAGGTTTGTGGTCGTTCGTGGCGAGCGGCTCACCTGCACCACCGTCATGCGGTTGGTGGTGAGGGTGCCCGTCTTGTCGGAGCAGATGGCCGTGGCGTTGCCCATCGTCTCGCAAGCGTCCAGGTGCCGCACCAGATTGTTGTCCTTCATCATTTTCTGCGCATGCCGATTTTGGGGTAGGGAAACGTGAAGTCAGCGCGGAGGTCAGAGACTCGGCTCGGAGGTCAGAGACGCTGAATGGGCAGCGAGCTGGTCGATGGTCACCAATGACTGCGCAAGAGACACCTCCGTCGCGGTAAACGTGCTCGCGTATTCCACCCAGCGCTGAGGCTGGCACATCGGTTTGACTGACGAACGCAACGAGCGCTCTGTGCGGGGCGAATAAAAACGCGCGGTGTCCCTCGTGTGGATAGCGAGGCCTGGCGAGGTGACTTCACAAGCCGTGAATGCGGTGTCGTGTGCTGGGACACATGATGGTGCAACAACGTAAGCCGCAGAGTTCCCAATGGAATTTCCTTCATTGCGTGATAATGCCGACAGCGCAACTGGGAGATAACAGCGAACGCAAAACAATGAAACAAAGAAAACAATGCCCCTGATATTAACATCAAGAGGGATAATGGCATTGAGTACTCGCTGTTAGATCTCGTGACAGATGGAGACGTTAAATCTTCATCCTAATAATAACAACAGGAAATAGCACAGTTCGCTAATCGATGTTGACTATGCAGTTTGGTTGATCATACTTCACCACGCTGGTCAGTGCGGGGCGGCTCAGACGTCACTCGCCAGTTACGTGAGCCGCGGCCAGAGTATGAACAGCAATGGAGAGCCGCTCATCCAGCAGTGGATAGGCAAAGGGATGTCCATCTTAAACATCGATCGATGTAATAAAGACGATCTCGCAAGGGCGGCTCAAGAACACGATAAGCGGGTGCCGAGAACCGTCAGCAGATGCGAACGAGGTGGCGCGAGATGTTTGTGTGAATCCATCTGCCTTCACCAGGGCCGTCTGCGAGACAACGAGGGTGGGGGGAGTGGGGGGGGGGCACTTCCCTCACCACTTTCACAGCGACCTCAGCGGTCGGGCGAACCGAGCTGAAGCCACTGGCAGTCAAACCGAACGCGCTAGGCAATAATAACGGCGACAAAATGCGACAGCGGTAACGCGGCCGGCTCGGCACGCCCACTCGCGCGTTCGTACCGCGGCCGACAGCTCCTCTCTGCCCTGACGAGCCAGGGAGGTGATCATTTAAAACCCAACCTTTCTTTCCGTCTCTGTTGGGCTGTATATTTCAGCTCGGTTGTTCGTGGCACGTTGAGCTGAGATGAACGTGTTCTGACAATGTCATATTTTCAGAAAAACAAACTTTTATCGAAGTTTTACAGTTTACCATGGGAGTCAAGTTCACCATGGGAGTTCAATTCACCATGGGAGTCCAGTTTACCACGGGTTATAATGTGCACTGGTGCCTACTTTAATGAGGGTGATATTGGTATGCAAAATCAAGATTGGTTGATGTAACAAACAGTAAAATAAGGCCAAATACTTTAAAGTGTTAGACCAATATGCACTCTTCGTGTTCATCCTGGGTAAACAAATACCACAATGGTATTATTACTGGTTTAAATAAATGATACGAAATAAAGGATACGTGAGAGATTATGGCAATGCATTTATGAATGGCCTCTGACTGGCGCCCATTAATTATTAACAAAATAATAAATAATTAATACAAGAAAGCATCACCGAGTCTCAAGGCTGATTTTCAAAATGTTCCTGCATTGAGAATTATGTACGCAGGTCGAACTTCTTTCGCACCGTACGTAGCCAACCGTGCTCATCAGAGATGCGGGGGGAAGAAAGTAAAGTAAGTAGCAGGACAAAACCCACATTTTGCCAGTCACCAATCCAGGCTCCCACCCACTTAGCTTCTAAATATCTGACGAGTTCCACCAACCCTCGCCTCCAAAGCGCTGGCACGTGGGCACGCACCCCACTGGAATGTCACGAGGATGGAGACGGCGCCATCAAATCGTCGGCGGGGCCAGCGCGTGCACACGGGTCAGGTGATCAGAGCGCCGGCGTGACCTATATCCCGGAGTGTTTCACCCGCAGAGCCCTTGGAGTCCCCAATTCAACCCGCAAATGTCAGGCAAAACAATGGCACTTCAAACGCCGCTTTATTACAAAAAGCCTGACTGCCTCTGAGCATGGGCGTGCATCATCGCGACGCACGCAATTACCGACACGGAGTCAACCCAACCAAGACGAACGTGCCGCTTTTGAGTTCACCGTAGCGAGCCGCGGCAAATGAACGTTTACGCTGGAAACGCTGGAGGTGCAGCGATTCGGGACCCACCGCCTGCAACCCAACCCTGCCATCCCCAGCGACGACGACTTCATGATTTGCCAAGATCCATGCTTTTAGATTACTGTAGTTAGGAACTGAAGGTTGACATTGGTGCCGTGACGGTTGGTGATTGACGTTTTGAGAAACAGCCAATCAGTTGACCTGCAATGTAGAGGACACGTGTGGACACCTGGATTCAATAAATGATCCCAATCAAAGAGTCCAAATTAGATATTAAATATAATGTATTTATTTAAATTATGGTTAAGTGGCCCCTACAGCCTATAACGGCTGCAGGGGCCATGGGGACCCATCACATAAGACATATTATATATATTTTTAATCACAGCCTTTGTAAATCCACTGCTGGATGAAGGCCTCCCGCAAGCCATTTTTAGTCATGGGGTTGTTTGACATACTTCACCACGCTGGTCAGTACGGGTTGGTGAAGGGGGGGGGGGCTAAACACGAATTGACAAACATCGGATCTTACGCACGCGATTCTGTTTGTGTGCCGTGAGCTGAGCTCATCAAAATTAAATCTCTAATTCAACGCTCGTCGCCAAACCCCACGTTGACTCAGACGATGAACAACAGCCACGGTGCCATATCAGCTGCAATAATAACAACAACGCAGTCGATTCACACAGAAAAAAGAATAATTTCTAGTTATGAAAAAAATTAAATTCGCTCTCGTTGACCCGCTGCTTTCTGCCGGCACGCGTCGACAATTCTCTAATCTCACAACATGTATATATATCTCGTTTCACAATGTTTCTGTTCCAACTGGAGACCTCTCCCGTCATCTCGCTAGGATATTATAAATTGGTAAAAGTGGGGTGGATGGGGAGCCTGGACCCCCCCCCCCCCCAAAAAAAAAACTCATCTCGACCGAGGGCCTCCAATAAGCGAGCACAGAGGTCGCGACCTGCGGCTCCGAAGCTCCGTGCAGCTCTTTAAGGGCCGCTTCGTCACGTGATTTGTCAAGGGCTGCCGTCTCGTATTCACCACATGGTGCATTGCGGCTCTTGGTGAATACTGAGGAGTTGTTTTTCTTTCCCCGAATTAAAAACAAAAGTCTCTTCTTGTTATTTTGGTTGCCGACCCCCACCGCATGAGGGGGAGAGGGGGGTAGCTGAATCCGTGACCCGGTGCTTATTGCGTCAATTTCAACTTCTTCCCGCCACGTGTTCCTTGAGAACACGCGGCAGGTAATTACATTTCTGCGCGAGGACGTTTGCATGGAATTCAGAAATTACGCGACAATTACACAACGCCGCCTCGTCTTTTCCCTCTCGTATTTTCTCGCGAAGAGGAATTAAGTAACGAACGTGGCGGTCGTCTGTGCAATTACTCGCTCCGAACGCGAATGTTTCGCAACATTGGTGTTCTTAATGTAATAACCGCAGGTCACAAAATGTTCTGATGAGGTAATAATGTCTGTTCGGTTACTAAGAATATCCACGAGCTGCGAAATGAATGAGAATCTTTTAAAATATTCATCAGCCAGCCAGTCATATTCTTGTGCCAAGCCTCCACAGCCCTATGGACATTCAACAGTAACTTGTGACCGAAACACATTTCACACGAACATCTTAATTTTTTTATTATTTCTGGATTTGTTTTATTTTCTCGTAGAGAAGTCCAGAACGGCCCGCAGAAGCGGATATGACAATACCACCTTCAAGTCACCTATCATCCCACACGATGGCGGGCGGCACTCTCTCGTTTGTGCCACTGAGAGTAATGTTCATGGCATGACAGTAAAACTGATCGTTTCTAAGTCTCATGAGCCGAAATGTAACCAAATGAATATCAGAAATACATAGTTACTTAATGTTTTGTTATTATGCAGTCAGTGGTAACCGGGCTGAAACCATAAACTCACTACACCTGAGAAGATGGCTTAATGACCAGCGGCTGCCTGGATTCGAACCCAGGTTCTAAACAATTTCAGACCAACGCCACCCGGCCACCTCATCACATTAATTGCTTTTTACTCTTCTTGGTTCTTTCGGTAAAGTCACGTAGAAGGGAAGCGTCAGACAGATCTGGTCTTCACCTGAGGACAGCTGCTTGCATTGTGGCCGAAACGTCGTGAGAATTATTTTATTATGTTTTATTTTTATTATTTTATTACTTCCCTTCTACGTGACTTTACCGAAAGAACCAAGAAGATGAATCCCTGCAGTCACGAAAGGTTTAAATCGAAAAATGCTTTTTACTCGTTAGGGGCCATCTATTTAGTACATACGCATGGAGGGGGGAGGAGGGGGTCAACCCAAACGCGTACGCTTGCGTATGGGGGGGTCTGCTGACAATGTACGCATAGGACACGGGGGGGGGGGGGGTCGAAGCCTCGATAATAATTTGTCTACATTGGCCTTCAAATGAGTTCGATAGTCCGGCGGTGCACTATCTGTTTGCTTAAACACGTTAATGTTATTAATCCTTGATCATTTCTGCGTGGATTACATATCGGTCGTTCTATAGAATTCGGGGGGGGGGGGGTGCGTCAAGCGAACGTACGCAGGTGGGGAGGGGAGGTAAAAAGTCCGCGTGCGTAGAGGGAGGGGTCAAGTTTTGACGGTTAAAAGCGTTAATGCATCAGCTCTGCTCGTCGGCCTGTAACACGGGGTCCGGATAACGCCTCATGAAGATGATCCGATACCTTCTTCTCCCCAGTTTTTTTAACTTGGGCTTTGCTCCAACAATCTCAGCCCCTCCCCCCCCCCCCCCCCCCCCAACGCACGGCGTGAGCGCAAGCCCATAGTCCCACGCTGGTGTACGCAGCGCCAGGCCAGGTGCCAGGCGTGGGTGCCTTGGTGAGCCCTGTACCGTCAAACGTGCCTTTGGCACAGCCAAGTTGAATCTCCAACACACATCTGGTGTGCTGAACCAGTAACTAATTGGTACGTTTTGCTTACGTGACAAGCCTTACTAATTGGCCGTGTTGGGTGGTGGCGGGTTTAACGAGACGTTCATATTTACGGCATCTAACCCCAAAAAAACTCTATCATGGATAAGCTCATGCTTCTTAGCATGGTGAATGACCGTTACGGTAACCCTCCCCCACGTGACATCTGGCCGCCCCCTCCCCCAATCGGAGAGGAACCAGAACCAATTCAGACAAGGGGGGGGAGCGGGGGGGGGCACGCGATCGCACCTTGACGGAGTAGGCCAGCGCGATGGTGACGGCCAGGGGCAGCCCCTCGGGCACGGCTACGACGAGCACGGTGACGCCGATGATGAAGAACTTGACGAAGTACTGCACGTAGACGTGCGAGCACTCGGACTGCCACGGGCGGCCCTGCACCACGAACGTGTCGATCACGAAGTAGAGCACCAGGATGATGACCGTGATGGTCGACACCACCAGGCCTGACGCAGCGCACGCACGAGATCGACACACACACGGCGTGCGCCTTTAAGAGGCACATGCCACGCAAAAAACTCCCAGAGAGCAACGCGTTGAGCCACATCTAGCCTGGTAGTCGCCAGATTAAGTGGCAATGGCTTTCGTTACAGACAGCGCTTTTTGTATCCACTGCTGGATGAAGGCCTGCCCACGCCATGTTGGTCGTGGAGGGGTTGTTTGACCGTACTTCACCACGCTGGCTAGTAGAGCAGGTTGATGAAGGAGAGGCTCAGAGGACCGGCACTCGACACTGACGTTTGCAGTGGCTGGGAAATGAACTCGGATTATCGGTTTTATAAAGCAGTGCGCTATGAGAATGAACTCTTGCCACGTTGAATGTGCAAGGGGCCGCGTCTGTCTATTGATAGACCCTGGAATATGGCTCACACAGCACGCTCGCCATTGCGTCCCACCAGAAAAATATAAATCACCAAGAGGGCACCAGTAAGTAAACAAACACGACGTGACTCGCCATAAAGACTGAGCTTCTGCATTCCGAAGACACAGCACCACCCGAGGTCTTCACCCCTGTTAACATTTTTTCTCTTTTTCTCTCACGCTCCCTTGCGTGTGATGCAGCACAACGTTCCACCTGCTTCATTTCCAGCTTGGCAGAATGCGCGGAAGCGGCACTGAGTGGCAGCCTTGGTGGCACGCGGCACTCACCGGCTTTGCCAATCTGCACAGCCAGTTTTGTGAGCTTTCTCTGAATTGCCACTCATCAGCTTTGCCAATATGCACAGTCAGTTTCGTGAGCTTTCCCTGAATTGACACTCACCGGCCTTGCCAATCTGCGCGGTCAGTTTTATGAGCTTTCCCTGAATTGCCACTCATCGGCATTGCCAATCTGCACGGCCAGTTTTGTGAGCTTTCCCTGAATTGCCACTCATCAGCTTTGCCAATCTGCATGGCCAGTTTTGTGAGCTTTCCCTGAATTGCCACTCACCGGCCTTGCCAATCTGCACGGCCAGCTTCGTGAGTTTTCCCTGCAGCACAGATTTCTCCTTTTTGGGGGTGAAAGACTTCTTCTTGCGTGCACCACCGCTGCCATCCTCCACGGCAGCCTCAACGTCCCTCAGGGGTTCCAGCTCCATATCCACGTCATTGGTGGATGGTTTCCCTTGGGGCCCAGAGAGACGACAACGTGGAGAGAAGAGGAGAGAGAGGGGAGAGAGGAAGCACGTGGAGAGGGAGAGGGGGGAATGAGGATTTAGGAGCGTGTAAAAAATGGAGCATTTTTAAGCTGTTAAACATTAAACGGTCGCGTCGTTTAGTTTAAGACGCAACAAAGCTGTAAAGTTAACTTTGGAATTTTAATCAGCAAAAGACTGCTAAAATAACTGTTGTTTCATAAGAAGTATTGTTCCCTTTCGGATTCCTGTGCAGATGATTATGAATGAGTGTGTTGTGGTCTCAGATTGCCAACTTTCCCATGGTGCCTCTTTATTTTTGTTCAGTCTTTACAGGAAAAAAAAAAATCCACGTGGGAACAACGCAAAGCACGCGCCCCAATAAGCGAGCGGCCTCGTGATGGTAGCGTAAATCCGCATTCAGACTCGGGTGTCCTTTAGCAGCACTGTAGAATACATAACGTGGAACACATGCGCGGCAAACTCACTCCGGTCTGACCCAACGTAGCGACGCATTTCGTTGCTGCTATTTCTCCGAAGCTTAACAAACGACGTTTGGCACGGGAGTGGGGCTCCTGCTCGGTTTTTTTTTTCATAACCACGATCCCGCTCAGGGTTCAGCAGCACCGCTGCATGCATATAAGACATTCGGAATCGTTCGCTATATTCGAGTCTTGTCTTAAAACCTCACCTCTGTAAAGTGGCCTTTGCCTCCCGCTAGTTCTGGCCGTTCACCCTGCAGGCTCTCTTTATTTACTGATTTCCATACACGGCGCACATTGGGAACTAAGGATGAATTGCGCGCCCTACAACACGTTAGAACCCCCATGGCATCAACACTTCTCTGCAATGGCACTTGGGGTAACAATGCGAATAGGAAAATGTTAAGTGCGTTGGGGAAAGTATGTCTAGAAAGAATAATAATAATAATAATGATGACGATGTTAATATTCTGCACGGAGCGACGATTGCATGATACAGGTTTGGATTCAACGGCGTCTAAAAGCGAATTTCATCTCAAGACGGTGGCACGTACAACAGCGGCTTCATTTTTTCGCCTAACTTTTTCTGGGTCGCTGGTCAGAGCAGGAAAGTGAACAGCAGAGAGTCGTATACTGGACGTAGTGTGCCGGGTGGGGAAAAGTACGTGTGCACTTACGTTTAACTTATCTCGCACCGTACGTAGCCAACCGTGCTAATCGGAGGTGCGGGAAATAATGTATGGGTCGCTGAGCACAAAACGAACTTGGCTGAACCTGACCTCTGAAGCTGCATCATGGGGATATGGTGACATCGATAGAAGGCATTTACACATCGCTCAGAGAGAGTCACAGGCAGTGCGCAGAGGGGGGAAGCTTCTGAGCGGAGACTTCAATCTGGCAGCACGGGCGTCCCAGGAGGGGGGAGTGTTCCAGAATGCAAGAGCAGCAGCAGCAGCAGTGGACAAGGAGCGACCTGCCCACTGAACGTGGGTTGACCGGGTACTCTGAGAGAACGGTCCCATTGCTGGAGCGAGATGGGGGGGGCCAAGGTGAGTTTATCAACGACGAACATTTGACTGACTGCTAAAATTGAGAATGCGGTCTTGGCGGTGACAATGTTTGAGCCGTCGGCCACGCCGTAATTGGCTGAAGTCTCTCACCTTGCCCCCTGAGTTCGGCTCAGAATGTGGAATGACACGTGGTGGGGGGGAGGGGAGGGCGGCACCAGCAGTGAATTGTGGTTTAACTGGCTCGATTATATTATCGGTTGACCCACCAAGGATCTCTCTGTTAGGACATGCGGTGCATGGAGGGGGTCGAGGGCGCTGCCCCGCGACTCTTAGCTGCCGCAGATTGACTGCTGCTGTCAAAAGCGAGGATTGGGGGTGGAGGTCGTTTAGGGGTTGTGCCAGGGGAGGAGCGGGGTCGAAGCCTCCATTCTGCCGAGCGCTGCGTGGGTGTGAGCGCGTGGACATGTGGCGAGGCAGCGGCAGCGTAGCCGGCGACCCGGGTTCGATTCCAGCTCACTGTCAACACCAGGGACGATTGTCTGAACCGGCACTGGGACTCCCCTAGGTCGACTCAGCCTCAAATGAGCACCTGGTGCGGTGTGTAAATATCGCCACTAGGGAGGCAAAGGCGGCCGGACGTGGTGCTGGTTACCCACCCCCTCGTGTGCCGTGTCGGCCTTCATAGGTACGACTCATTAACAGCACTTGCCCCAACAGTGTTGAAGGCTATATGGGAGTTCCTCGTCTCTGTCTTTGTACCTGTGTGTGTACTTCCACAACTGTGCACCTAGCATGGCACATGCGCCGTGGCGACGTCACCGCCACTTCAGTGGCAAACGGCGGTTGTTGTTGCTGCTGCTGCTACTGCTGCTGTTCCACATTTGCCTTGCTTCTGGCAGAAAATTGCACCCGAACTTAATTAACCACGGACATCAACGCAGAGACGAGAAGCAGAGGCGACGGGCGGCAGCCGCGCACAAGAAAGTTTACGAGCGAGGCCAGGAGGGAGGCGACCGCGCCTGACACGCAGGCAGCGGTGGCGGGAGTCTCGAACGGCTGCCCACACGGCAGGAGGTGGACACCCATTCTCCCTGGGACTCTCTTCTCGGAACGCCGCGATGCGATTCTAGAGTGGAACCGCTGCTCGCGACCGAACGAGCTGGTCGGACTGAATGACCCCCCCCCGCCCGCCCGCCCTCTCGTGTGTGCGAGCCTTCGTACCTTCTTACTTTATGAATACGAAGCTAACGCGAAAGAGTACACTATACACGTATGCATTGCACCCATTGATTTAAGATAACCGATTCACTTTATGCCAAATCTGACGTTAAATTGATCGTGCATTCAGACATTTTTTTTATTATGCGTAAAATATTTTTTTTATGTTTCGAGAAAGTCTGGAATTTGCTCGATGGAAGCAAACGGAGGCAATGTTGAATATCTTGAGTCAGTGGTCTCAAGCAAACAAGT
>CM025664.2:11092151-11143832 GCA_014621495.2 Entosphenus tridentatus
GGGTTGCTAAATGCCGACTGGGTCTGCGTGTCGCAGATGACTTCACTGCACACGGAGATCAAAGGGGGTTGTAATTCGCCCCCTTTGATGTCAAAAAAATGACCCCGCGTGATGTTGAAAAAAGAATTCTAACTACCACTCTCGCAGTAATTTGTCTCCTGGTAAAGGTCTCAAATACAATGCTTGCGCTCTATGTACGAACGAGCTGGGAAGGCTGGACGTGTCTGTACGTGTGTTGATGGTTCGTCCAAGCCCTTGTCGGCAGCTTTAGGGATATTTGTGGCTTAAGAAAAGGAAAATAATAACACGTGAATGTTATCTATTGAGCGAGGCAAGCCTCAATTAGACCCAGCGTCGAGATGTTTGGCTAATTGCTTTAATATATCTTAAAAGTATAAGGAAGTCAGAGCACCTATATATATGGTAGAATAACATCCAAAGGTTTACAAATATACGTATCTCAACAGCTGAACTGCTATCTCCTGGCCATCCTGGGGCCCAGATGCATGTATGTATGTTGACCTTATTTCGCACTGTACTTAGCCAACAGTGCTAATCGGAGGTGCGGGATGTGTGCGTGATCCATCAACCCTGCCTCCTGAAGCATGGGGATTTCAAGGCGTGCGCCAACACACGCGCCCGGCCCCTATCACCTCCACCTGGACAAAATCCCCGCCGAGGCCACAGAGACACAGGAGGCCGCGAGAGTGGTCGGGGGGAGATTTCTCACCCGACAGCAGCATGGGGTCTCTGTCGGCCGACTTCTTCACGTGGTCGGACTCGCCAGTGAGCGAACTCTCGTCGATCTTCAGATCGTTGCTCTGGATGAGGACGCCGTCCGCCGGCAGGAGGTCACCTGCGGCCCGGCGCGGGAGAGGGCGAGGGACAGGGCGAGACGGACACGGACATCGTCGGAGAGGCGGTCGGGGCAGCGCGGGACGACACTCACGGGCCGGACGGCGGTCCGGACAACATGAACGCGAGATTCAGTCAACGGAGACGAGGCGAGGCGGTGCGGAGTCAAATGCGGCGGACAGCGACTCCGGGACGATGCCGGGCTCATGGTGAAGGATGCTCAGCCTACGCTCCGCTAGTTCTAGGATGTGTGGGAACAGGAGGAGGACGAGGCTGGCAATGATTCACCTTCGGACAATTTGTCATCTTCATTGCCGTACGTTTAGTTTGTTGTAACACGGTGATAAATAGCGCTCCGTGCCACGGCGCAGATTTTGCTGGCTGTGCTGCGTAGACACCCGATTGGTTGTCGGGAAGTACAACTCGTGGTGACCAACGAACCACAGTGGGAGAGCGATACCCTGTGTACAATTTGCATGAGTGGCAAGAGGCTTGATTCCCTCACGCAAGACCTTACACACACGCACGGTGGGTGTAAGAATCGGTTTGAATCGACGGTTCAATAAATCATAACATGCAGACCGATCTCAACACCAATCGTTTCGATATGAAACAAAACCAGCACGTAAGCACTTTTGACCAAACCAGATCTGAAATGTAAGATATCGCCTTCCTTAAAAGCACTCGCCACATTCATCATGCGCCCGATCTGATAGCAGAAAAATACAGAGCAGGATAATGTCAGGCAATCGCTCTTCCCTCTACTCTGAAGAAGAGCCATTGCCTGGCATAACCCTGCTGATTTGGGCGCCATTGAGATTCATCGAAAATGGCTCCTGATAAATCTAAATGATTGTTATTCTAACTTGATTATTCTAGCTTTATTATTATTATGATTATGGCTGCGCCTTTTTTATGCTATAAAGGCAGTAATGGTAATGAATGCGGGTTTCATTTTATAT
Source organism: Entosphenus tridentatus (assembly GCA_014621495.2). Classification (NCBI taxonomy): domain Eukaryota; kingdom Metazoa; phylum Chordata; class Hyperoartia; order Petromyzontiformes; family Petromyzontidae; genus Entosphenus; species Entosphenus tridentatus. The sequence goes on from CM025664.2 coordinate 11,093,969, forward strand.
TTTATATACGCTTGCGTACAACTGCCAGGGTGGAGTGATGGCATGGTGGTTCGCGAACAATGCTCTAAACCACATGACCTGGCTTCAATTATAAAATTAGGGGTCGCACTGTCAAAGTATTTTTGTCTAGTTTTACCGTGCCATTTATATTTTGTTTGTTTTTTCTATTTAATTTGCTCCCTTGGTGTAAATATATATGTGGACATGTTATAAAGCATTTCCATGGATTTTAAATCTTTATTCTCACGTGCGAATTCAAGTTGTGACTTTAATCACTGAAGATAAACACCATGACATAGGTAGCAGGTGCTACTTACAGCTTTACAGCTTGACGGAATCACATCATGTAATTTAATCTTTAAATAAGTAGAAAAAGTGGGCGAGTAACGTAAACACGCCATGAATCATGCGGACGAAAAACAAAACAACAACAAACACCACACAGATGGGGACACAATAAAGCACCCCATAACCACATCACGGCAACACCATCGATCTCAAAGTCTTGCACGACTGCACTGCTCCGAATTGACAGGGCACCATTACGGCAGCGAGGCGAGCCGTTATTGGCGATGACAACCCTGACCGCTGCCAAAGGTGGAGTGCTTTCCAGAGGCTGGACGGAGGGATTGGTGAGGGGGGTGGGGGGGTAGGGGGGTGCCCGTGCGGGAAGAGGGAGAGTTGTGGGGTGTCGGTTTTGGGTCGCGGATTTGGGGCTCACCGACGTCGTCCGTGCCAATGCTTCACGTGTCGTTGGGAGGCGGGAGGATTCATAATTTCCGCGCTCGCGCGAACGTGCTTGGTGCCAAACGCGATCGCCGGTTTCCTAAAGATCCTTCAGTGTTACACAGTCGCCAAGTTCCCACGAGCATCGGGCTCATGACTGTCATGTTTCTATTTTTTTTTTAAAGCTGTCTTTATTTTACCAGGTGAGCCCCACTGAGCTATCTCGCTCTTTTTCAGAAGCGACCTGGCCACAAATGATGGCTCAACGAAGTGGCTTATCACGTGAAAATGCATTGCAGGCAAATACTCTAAATGGGGGGGGGGCGGGGGCTGGATAAAAACGGGGAGCCGGATAAAAATCCACGCGACCACGAGGAGACCATGCAAACTCCAAATATAGAGGCATCAGGGTCGAACCAACGACCTCCTGTAACCCAGGCGAGGTAGTTAACATCTGGCCAGCATGGCGCCATGATCCACATGTCAGAGAGAGCGATGCGCAATGATTGAAAACTCTGTCCTCCGGCCACATCGGTCGGCTGCTGTGCTCATTAGTCTCAGGTTCCCAAAGGCGCGCCACCCTAATGTCGTTTACCTCACTATTTCGTCCATCAGATCACAATCCATCTTCAATAACTGCCACCAGTAGGAGCGGAGTGATGACCAAGCTCGAAGCACGGCATTGCCATTAACCTGGGGAGCCAAGATTGATTCCCAGCCATGGCTAACATCAGTGTTGAGCGCCATCTGAACCGATCGCCAACCGGCCACGCAACGCCAATGAACGACACGGCGCGGAAGAGGAGGCCACCCTCCGGCAGTCGATCAACATACAGCCGTCGCGCTCTCCCTGGTCGAGAGAGTCCAGCAATATTGACGAAGGGATCGGAAAAGCGCAACCACTGGGCAGTCGGTCGTGCGTCCGCACCCCCCCCCCACTCCCCAGGGGGCCCCAACTCACCGTACTTGACCTGGGCCACGTCGCCGACGGAGATCTCGGCAACGGGGATCTGCACGACCTGTCCGTTGCGCACCACCGAGAACTTCTGCTCCTGCTCAATGCGGTTCTGGAGGCCGCGGAACTGGCGCTCCTTGCTCCAGTCGTTGAACGCCGTGACGAGCACCACGACGGCCACCGAGAAGAGGATGGCGACGCCCTCGATCCAGCCGGCCTCCGCCTCGCCGTCGTCGCCGCCGCCGCCGCCCGCCAGCGTGCCGCACTCTGCGGGGCGTGCGTGTGCGCGTGTCGGCCACGACGAGGAAGAACGATCGCCACGCGCGCACGCGTGTCTGTCTGTCTACGTAGTGGGGAGCGGTAGCAGTGGCGGTTTTCGCGCTGCGCGACGATCACCGGTGACCCGGGTTCGATTCCCGCTCACGGTTAACGCCAGTTACCTGAGCCGGTCCCGGGCCATTCGCTAGGTCGACTCAGCCTCAATTGAGTATCTGGTGTGGTGTTTAAACATCGCCACTGGGAGGGTGACAAAGGTGGCCGGGCGTGGTGCTGGCCACCCACTCCCTCGTGTGCCGTGCCCACCACCTTCATAAGTCCCAAATAGCAATACGACTCCCTACTAAAATGTTGTTTATACTGCATAGAGTTTACAGACAGATGGACGGAGCTAAACACGTTAACGCTTTCAAAACTCGGTCGGGGCGCGTAAATAAACATCTGAATGCGTTGTGTACTTGGACGGCCCTCTTGTCACTCCACTGCTGGATGAGGGCCTCCCCAACCCGTGCAGGTCATGGGGATTATTTGAGCATACTTCACCACTTCGGTCAGTGCCGGTTGGAGATTCCTGCACCTCCCTCTGCCCCCTACAACATCGTCCCACGTAGCCGCTTGAGAACCTCTTCTACGACGCAACGGCTAATCCAGGCTCACACCTGCTTAGCACACGAGACCCTGGCGCACTCTGGATGACTGAACGCGCAAAGCTGGTGATGAGATACCCCAGGAGTGCCTACAGATGGCCGCACAGTGAACTTAAACGATTATTTTTTTTCCGTTTAATCCGCTGCTTTCACCAAACGCCTCGCGTTCTGCGCAGCAATGAGATTTATCAAAGTTTCGGGTTTTTTGTTGCCTCCCTTCCAGGACGTCCCCTTAAACACCTGGCTGACCATCCGTGAAATTGAGCTTCGTAGCTCATCGGATTCCTCCGGGACAAATAGAGATTCTGGCGATTCTGAAATGCTTGGAGGCGACCGTCCGTTTGTTGACGAAGCTAGAGGCTCGGCGGCGACGCGTCTACGGGCGCAGGGGCCGTGCGGACGCGGCGACGTTACCATCGCTGCTCTCTTCCGGCGGCCGGTAGAAGGAGAGGCCCAGGGAGACGATGGCGGCGATCTCCAGGATGATGAGCGTCACGTCCTGCAGGGCCTCCCACACGAGCTCCAGGAAGGACTTGGCCTTCTGCGGGGGGATGACGTTCCTGCCGAACGCCTGCCTCCTCCTCTCCAGGTCGCTCGCGCTGTCGCTCAGCCCTGGCCGCCGCAGCAGCAACGGCACGATGGCACCGGGGGGCGGAAGGAGGGGGGAGGGGGGGTCGTGATGAGACGGTGGCACGGGGAGGTGGCACGGGGTGATGGCAAGGGATGGTAGAGTGTCGTGATGAGATGTTGGCACGGACGGGGTGATGGCGCTTCGTGATGAGACGATGTCACAGGGAGGTGCCACGAGGTGGTGGAGTGGGGTTATGGCTTGGAGTGGTGGCGTGGGGTGAGGCGGTGCGCACAGCCGAGACTCGTGGAAATAACCGCGTTCATATTGTTGCGCAACGTCGCTGTAAACACGACGGGCAGAGCCAATTCCGTCGATTCAAGCAGAACGCTTCAAGACCAAGAACGCGGAGGCGCAGCCCTGCAAGTGCCCGCTCACGCCATCGCTGGCGGAATGGGCCGCCACGACAGGGAGCCCCTTTAGTGGGTACTTGGCCTCCTCTTTCACGCTGGCCAGTACGTCTTGGAAGAGCTGGGGGTACCCACACTTTACCCCACCACACGGAGGGGGGATTCGAGAAACGTTCTCCGTTGTTTCAACTGCCACGCCGGGAGACACCTGGATTGCAAGTCCAGCGGTATCCTTGGCAGTTATTAGTAAAACTTCAATATTTATTGCCGACACGAATTGCATTTTAAAAACCCATGACAGAAGCTCCAGGGGAGGCCCCACATTGAGACTCCGTCTGAATGCAGAGACACAGAGGGCAGAATTAAATCGCCAAAAATCTGCTTCATAAAGAGATGCATCAGGCGCACAAAGTAATCCGGCATTGCGCACTAACATGGGATGAGCTGGGATGAAAGGATAAATTAAGGGATAAGCACGACATGTAGATATTTTTCATGAAATAGAGTGTGTGCTGCGGTCGTGGTTCAGAGGTCACAGCACTAAACCCAACACCGCTGGGATCCAGGGGTCCAATTCAGGTTTTGGCCGCCCGCGATTAATCAGCAGCTCGGACCGGAGGCAGCTGGATTGCGTGAACCATTCGGCCTCGACAGCTTGCCTTTCCCTCGTCCTTCTGGGGTGGAGAAGCCAGAAACACTTGTCCTGTGGATAGACTCACCCCCTACGAAGGAATGTGGAATTTCCACCACCGGTTGATGGCTGCAAATAGGAGAAGGGTGCTCTGCCAGGCTCAACTGAACGGCAAACTGCTTTGACCTTTGACTCCCGTTAAGGCGGCCCACTGCCAGAAATGACAGTCTGCTCTATAATTTTCCAGTGAGGGCCTTTCTCTTTTCTCTGCTGCCCATTACTGTCTCTCTCTCTCTCCTGAAAAATGCCTCCTCTTATTTTCCCGTACGATGCGCAAATCTCAACGTTTTTCCAGGGCGTTTTTGAGATGCAGTCGCATTTCGACGCTCTCCAAATCCTATTGCACTGCATGGCGAGGCTTCCTCGGATAAACAAAGGACATTATTATAATCGTGACGATTACCGGAGGTATAAAATTCAACAACCGCTGGTCTATCTGGCCCCCTTTCATGGGCGACAAGGATGCGATGCGGCAGAAGAGACACAACACTGTAGGCCACGGCTGATGGGTTTTTCTTATTAACGTTGCTCATATTCCCGATGTCATCCCCACTACGCTATCGGCGTCACGTTACGAAATGAAAGCACCCATTAGGAGGTATCGTAGTGCAGTGCGAGACGTCGTGTTAGCGAGCGGTCCGCGGAATTGGATATCGCAGAGCTACCATTGAGATCCCTTCAAGTGACCTCTGATCCACGGAGAGTAATGTCCTTCACACGGCAACCGCACCAACGTGTCATTTTCAGAGCTAGAATTCAGCCAAATGAAGCTCAGCACCGAAGTTGATGCGACGGAATTTGTTTTTGTTGTTGTTTGTCGGCGAGCGTGCCGGGACCACGAACCCCGCGGCGCTTGAGAGCGAGCGGCTGAAACTCGGATTGAACCCCAGGATCTCAGCAGCACTCGCGAGCCAAGGGGCCACCCCTCGTGAGTGGGGTGGCCCCGCTGCGGACCGTGAGCGGCACGTACCGTCGGTGGGCGCCATGAACAGCACGTACCGTCGGTGGGCGAGGTCTTGAGACGGCGGCACAGCCCCGGCACGTCCGTGTACTTCTGCTGGATGTCGTGGAGGGCGGTCTCACCGCGGAGCTCCATGAGGGAGCGCAGCTCCATGAGGGAGCAGCCGAATTGCCCGCCATCCGAGCCATCCGACCTCGGAGACAGGGCCTCCGAGCCGTTGTTGGCGGCCATCGGGGCTCGCTCGCGTGTCGCCCGTTAAAATAGCGTCGGACTATGGGTTCCCCGTGGCCTCCGTAGGAACGTGCGTGTGTGCGTTGTTGTTTTAACGTGAGATTTTGTAATGACGAATTACGATGATGATGTTTGTCTTTGATTCTTCAAAAAAATAAGTGGCAGCAATTTCATTTGGCGTTTGAAAGTTCGCCGAGTTTCTTCATTCTCTTGATTTTCCCAACCAAAACACAACAAAGACGAATCCTCAGCGATTCAAATTGTCCACGGCTTCAACGAAGGACAACGATAACACGACGACACCAGGACACGCGGGCTTGCCGCTCCCAAACCTCCAACGACGATCCCCTCGAACCCACGCCCGCCTCACGCCGCCCACTCCACGCCGCCACGGGGCAGGCAGAGCCCTCTCGACATTTCTCCCCGGACGCCTTCCGAGGCGCCCCGGCGAGCCGAGCAGCTACGCGAAGAGCTCCCGCGGAGGCCCCCGTGAGTGGAGCCGCCCACTCCAGCAGGCAGCCGGCGTCGTCGGGAAACAATGCCGCTCGTGGAATCGAGCCCAAGTCCGCGGGGCGGCGTCTCGTGTGTTGGCGGCGGCGGCGGCTGCAGCGGCGAGCGGCCCCCTGCAAAACAAAGAGCATTGTGAGTTTGGCCACTTCACGCCCGAGGGGCGAACGCTCCGTGGTTATCGACGATCGGAACGCTTCCGAGCAGCGGCGGTGGCGGTGGTGGCTGGCGGGCAGCGGGCGATCGCATCTCGCCGACGCCGGAGGGGAGAGGGGGGGGAGACTCCGCCGATCGAGCCTCGCGTTTCGCGTCGGTCAACAACCGACCCGGCTCCGATCCGCTCGGGCCACTCGCTCACTGGCACGGTCAATCGCCTCCCTATCACTCGTCTATCGCTGCCACGACTGCGACCACTAGCCCTGGTTAATAATGTGCCCCTGAAGTTCGCTCCTTGATTCCTCAACCGTCTATCAGGCACTGACTGTTTCGTCTCGTCCCATACTCCGTGCAGAACCACCAACAACATCACAACGCATTCAGGCTCGCATGCACTCATCCACCCACTAATTGACACCCTCACCCACCCACTCACCGTGTTCCACCACCGCCACACTGCAGGTGACAATGCTTCTAATGCTGCGTGTGCCCTCACACAGCTCCACACAGGGATCCCTCCCATCGCCTCTTCTCCCCAAGATCTCGCAACAGCCGCTCTCAATTCAAGGAACGTGTCTGTCTACCCGTATCTATTGCACGTTCAACAGTGCTGTTTGTTGCTGGCCTCATTGCCCCTGCCTATTGCCAGCCATGTCGTGTGCGGCTATTTAACGAGGTGGGGCTGTTGGGGGGGGGGGGGGCACGACACAACGAACGTTCGCTCAACGTTAGACTAACGTCAAACGGGCTGAACAGAACGAGTGACGATTCGCTCCGCTGTTCTCTGTCGTGCATTCTGCTCTGTCGCTCGCCCCGTGCGCGTGTCACGGGCAACGTTCGCATTCGCCGTAGTTGCCCCGATGATTGTGGGTCCGACCGTCGTGTGAGGACGCGGTGCCAATTCTGGGCGGTAACTCTCCGCCACCCGGCGACAGAGCCAGTCAAAGCGAGTTGTCACCCCCATGGGCTTAATCTCGCCAGATTGGTTTGTTTTTTGTCAGCAAACCCGGTGGATGTTGAAAAGAGAACAACATTTTTGACCAAACCAATGGGCTATGTTTGACCCCACGTGAAAGCTGGATTCGAGTGGCCCTCTCCCATGTGGCAGAAGTATAGAGCTGAACATTGGCATTCCACCTCGTCGTTGATCCAAGCCAGCAGCAACTAATCACGAAGCACGAGTCACGCGTGTATGTGGCTACAGGTGTGGTGCAGAGCTGGCAAACTTCGAATAGGAAACGCCACCGGTTCAATATCGCAACAACATTTGTTTTACTCGACTGTAAGAATTTAGGAGGGGGCTGAGTTTTCAGGGGTGCCGCCGCTGACGACAACGACGACGACGGCGCTGGTGTTGCGAGTAGTTATTGTGTCTCGTGGGCAGGGAGATACCGGGGTAAGAACGAAAGTCACGCACTGAAATGGGTTTGCGAAGCCCGCTTCAATAATTGACGGGAGGGACGCGACTGGACAACGCACCAGCGGAGAGTTGTACCTCGGGCGATTACTGATGGCGCATGGGGATTCGAATGAACGGGTGGAGAGAGAGAGAGAGAGAACAAGAGAAGGGCTTGAGGGATTCCAGAAAGCCGACTTCAACGCTGACAAGCGGCATCTCAACTTGGCCAGGGAAGAGCGCTCAGAGTCCGCGCGCGTCGCATCCCAAACATGGGCACTGGCAGACAAGGTGGAAGAAAACAGAAAGTCTCACAAGCACGCTGGGAAGGGTCACCGAGAGACAGATCGAGTGAGATGCTAATTAGCACGCGACACGAGGAGGAATGACGGCTGGATGCGGGAATCTGGCGACGGAACGGCAGCCAATGGATACAACGCGCTCGAGAGGACGTCCTCCGTGGAGACGGAGCGGCTAGATCCGCTCGTGCAGGAGTGAGATGGATCGTGGCATCGCAAGATACACGATGGAGGGCTACGGATCGCGGAGGCCTTCATCCAGCAGTAGATAGATCAAGGCGCATAACAATAACGAGACTAGGGGAGACCTTCGGCTAAGCTACGTACAATGCAAAGCTCCGATCACCCTCGGGGCACGGCGGACAGAAGAGAATCGGGATTAAGGACTTACCGGACTCTAAGGCCGTCCGATAATTTGGGATTCTAACTCACAAATCGTGGAGTTAAAGTGCCCATCACCTCGGAACCCCTCGGGTGTCCGAACAGCTGCCTTGCGCCGCCTCCGAGCTATTCTATCCGAGGACATATGGGGCGGCTCGGTCGAGATGTCTGGGTGTGGGGGTCGGGGGTGGGGAGCTATTTGAAGTTGAGCTATTACCCCCCCTCCCCTCCCCAGAGAGGCGGTCCCCGTTGGCGCAGAGAGAGATAGCGAGGCGCTGGGTCTGTCTGTGAGCAGCTCTCCTCTCGCGGCATCACCACACGCCCCACCCGACCCCCCCCCCCCACACTCGCTCCGTCCCTCCCTCTCTCCGACCCTAACGTGGCCACAATTCGGGTCTTTCACTTTTCAAATGTTCTTCCTTCAACGGTTGCTGGAAAGCGCAAACAAAATGTGTGTTTTTTTTGTTGTGTTCACGCACCGGTCGGCATAGCGACGCAGCGTGGAGCAGTGGCGCAGAGATTAGCGCGCTGCGCTTTGAAGACAGATACCCGGCTTCTATTCCAGGCCACGGGTAACATCAGTGGCGAGTGATGTCTGAACCGGTCCCGGCTGCCGTAAGCGGCCTCACCGATCGAAACACCAGCGTGGTGAAGTATGGTCAGACAATCGCGGCAACTCGCACAGGGTGCAAGAAGCCCTCATCCATCAGTGGATCGACACAGGGCTGTAAATAATTATTTTATTATGTTTTATTTTTATTATTGTATTACTTCCCTTCTACGTGACTTTACCGAAAGAACCAAGAAGATGAATCCCTGCAGTCACGAAAGCTTTAAATCGAAATTTACACTACTATTATTATTCGCCAAAATGTAACTGCAATACATTTGAAAAACATGCGATTGGCATCAGCTGGAAAGCAACTCAGCGCGGATTGCCAACGCAGTGCTGCATGTAAGACGCCCTGCGTTACTAACGAGGGTTACAAAAGAGGTTCACTCGAGATCTTTTCACTCAACTTCTGCTGCCGCTGCGCCTGAGACGACCCGACCCAGCCGGGAGTTCCAAACGAACACTCGTCCAGGCAGGGCCGGATTAAGATTGTGTAGGCCACTGGGTGACAGGTACTGTGAGGCCCCCAGTAATATTTTCAAAAGGAAAACAAAGTTAAATAAAATAAAATAGATTTGTACAATGCTAACAACAAATAAAATTGAGGATTCACAACCGAAACAACTTTTCACTTCAATCTCTGGAGGCGCTCCAGCTGGCGGAGGCCCCTGGGCAGCGTCCACTAAAGCCCCCGTGCCTTAATCCGGCCCTGCGTCCAGGGCAGATGAGAGCCACACTCACACACAAAACAAAGACAAAGATCCCCCCATATAACCTAACAGACCGTTGGGGCAAGTGCTGTTAGCGAGCACCTACGAAGACCGGTACTACGGCAGACGAATGGGGTGGGTGGCCAACACTACGCCCGGCCGCCTTTGTCTCCCCAGTGGCGATGTTTTCACACACCCCACCGGGTACTCATTTGAGGCTGAGTCGACCTAGGGGAGGCCCAGGACCGATTCAGATAATCGTCACTGGTGTTGGCCGTGAGCGGGAATCTAACGCGCGTCGCTAGGTTCGTAGAGTAGCGCCCTAACCGCTACACTACCGCTCCACACGCGCACACACGCCGACACACACGCGCACACACACACACGCGGACACACGCCGACACACACGCGCACACACACACACGTGGACACACGCAGACACACGCGCGCACACACACACACGTGGACACATGCCGACACACACACACGCGCACATACACGCGCACACACACACACGCGGACACACGCCGACACACACACGCGCACACACACACACGCGGACACACACACACGCTGTCGTGCGCGTTCCGTCACCTTCGTCAAACTTGGCACGGCAGACGCCGTTCTCATTTTTTGGGGGGTGGGGTGGGAGGTGACTGCCGTTGGATGGTTGTCATCACGTCCTGCGGGGCCGGGAGCGTTTCCCTCTCCGCAGCGATAGCAGGGATCGTGGAGGTGGGGAGAGGGAGGTGTTTGAGCCACTCGCGGGTTCAGTGACGACGACGGCGTTCTGCAGGATCGCCGTCGTCTGCGTAACGATTCGCAAACGACGCAATTCGGTGGACCGTCGTCAGTTTGGGGTTCGTATGTACGCATGTGTATGTATGTTGAACTTCTTACGCGCCGTACGTAGCCAACCGTGCCAATCGGTTGGCTACATATGCTGTGGTTGAAGAATCACTTTTGTTGAACGTTGTCATCGAATGTAGTGGCTGGAGGGAGGTCACGTCAATTCGTTGAATAAAAAAATCCAAATATATAACAATGATCCTCACGCGTACAATCCGACGGATGCATTGTGAGCCCAATGACTCGTATTCATCGATGCGTCGTTACATCCCGTGCCGATGTCGTACAAACCCAAGGAGACACATTTCCTGACGTAATCATTCCGAGATGACAACTCCTCCTCCACAGGCGAGTTCACCACCACCGTGAGGGTGGAGAAGGTCCCAGCCTCTCGGCTCCCCACGGACTCACGCTGCCCGGCCATGACCTCACGGCTTTCATCCAGCAGTGGAACGATAAAGTCCCGCGTATCTACAACGGGGGTACTCATTGACACGCACCAAAAATATGTCATTTCATCCGACCCACCGTCTAAAGTCCACTTCGCACCTTCACAATAAGCGAGCAAACTTCTACACCGATCGCTGAGCAACGTGGTGCTCAGGTTGGCGTCCGTCGATTCAGCGATGAGACGCAACTCCTGCAAATCGCGCTCATTGTACGGGCGTCCAGTGCTTTGCCGCGCACAAAGTGCCCAGCGCCCGCGGAGGCTCCCTTACTCTACCGGCTTGGCAGCTTGTTTTTAATAATTTATTTGCAAATAGATTTTTTTTTGTTTTTCTTTCTTTCAACATTCGATGGTTGGTGGGGGGCCTTGAATCGGGCACACGGTGACCTACGCGCGTGTGATGCCAGGGGTCTCCAATATTCCATTTGACAGCGCGCACCCAACAATCGTTATGAGTCGCCGCAAAACACCTACACCCCCCCCCCCCACCACGCGCCAGGAGGAATACGTAGCGGGGATCAAACCTTTGATTGAAAGAAGATTCGCTCAGCGGCAAGTGACCGCTTAGACTACCAAATCACATTGTGATCAGCATCGGTCCTCAGCAACACGATGCGTACAAAACGAGTCGCAGTCGATTGCCAACACCGCCGCTAAACGAAGCCCCCCCCCTCCCCCCAGGTCGTGTCGGACATTGACGGGTTTGTTTGACCATACTTCACCACGCCGGTGGTGAGCGGGCATCAAAGTCGCGTCGCCGGCTCGATGCTCACCCCCGCTTCGCCCCACATCTACAATCACGAAGTGATTACGTGAACGCACACCCGTAACGTGCTATTCACCCGATATTGTTTACCTTATAAAGTACTCCCAGCAATTACAGAGACGCATTGAATGTTATTAATAACCATTACACCATCGCGCAGCCACTTGGCCAACTGAAACAATGTACACCACGGCCTGCAGCTATCGGTCTTTGTTCCAAAGCCATTCGGAACACAAAGGTGCACTTGCAAAGCACTGGATAATTAAATACTATGCCGCGTTTTATTTACATAAAGCGGTATTATATACGGTGTAACGTTTTTTTTTTTGGACCGAATTCTGGTTTTCGCTGGATGCAATTTCGTCAACGCAAACAGCAATCGTGTGCGGTCGGAAAATAAGCGAAGCATTGTGAGCGTGTGATTAACCGCCGTGGCTCTCCATATGTTAAGAAGGAATGTAGTTAATTGTTAACACGTGCAGCACTAGTTACGCTCTCCGTTGTGCATACGCAGGAGGCATACAATAACAACGCAGCAAAGAGCTACGGACGGGACAGAAATAAGAAAATGGGAAGAAGAAAAAAAACCAAAAATGACAAAAGTAAATGGTTTTGTATAGGTCACACACATCCATTTACATCCTTTCAAGTTTGCAAATATTTACCGTGAATTCACATCAAGGCATTCAGTGAACGGGAAAAGGGCCCCATTACGGCGGTGATGCCCTGACGTGTTTGACCGCAACACGACGGGGTGGTCTTTCCGAGTCGGCCGTTCGTGGCCGTGCCACCCAAAAGCGCTGCGCCGTTCGCTTCTCCCGGGTTATGCCGCGCGGAGGTTCGGCGCGTGGAAAGGGCGACGGACGCAGCAGAAGAAGATGAAGACAAACAAACCTCTCCCAAGCCGGACTCGGCGAAGAGAGTGAAAAAAGGTGGCCCACCCCCCGAGCGAGCGAACAAACGAACGCACGCACGCGGTTGAGTGCCGCAACCGGTGAACCAACGCAGTTGAATTTCTTTGAACAACCGATGTCCAAAAATGAGAACGAGCGGAGCCGCGTGGTCATCTCCCGAGTATGTGGCTGCTCTACATTTCCACGCGATGAGCCACTTCGCTGAGCGATCATTTGTCGCCAGGTCGCCTCTCAAAAACGAGTTACATAGCTCAGTGGGGCTTACCTGGTCAAATAAAAAAAAACAATAGTTTGGTTTAGATCTAATGGGGTGGTGAACCCATGATCTGCAAAAATAAGTGTTCCGCTTATTTGACAAAAATGTTTTTATTGTTTGCACATTTTTCGGCACACTCAAAATGTAACTTCAGCTCCCCCCACCCACCAAATACTATTTGTAGACACTGTTCATGTCGCCACCACTAAACTCTGAGATTAGACAAACATCGGTGGCTCACTCCTCAAACTGTCAAGGGTTTCGCTGACCGCGCTCACAAAACGTTTAGGTTTGTTTTTATTTGACCAGGTAAGGCCCACTGAGCTATGTAGCTCTTTTCAGAAGCAACACTGGCCACAAATGATAGCTCAACGAGGTGGCTTATTGTGTGGAAATGTTTCGCTGCCAAATACTCGAAAACGCGTGTTTCTAAATGTGAAGGGGAAATCGGAGGACCCGGTTGAAAAATCCACGCGACCACGGGGAGAGAGAGACACGCAAACTCCAAATATACAGCAGGCGTCAGGGTCGAGATGGAACCCACAACCTCCTGTGTGCCAGGCGATGTAGTTAACATCTTGCCACCGCATCGTTCGGGATTCTGCGGGGAGCTTCCATCCCTTACGCGTGGTGTGGAGTGGGGAGGTCGAGGAGGAGAATCCCGAGATTGAAATGTTTTGAGAAAGACAACCACAATAGGGATGATCATTCCGCTTGTTTGTTTAGTGGAATGTTCCCTTCCTTCTCAGATAAACCAGGCAGCAGGGCAAGACAGACCGCTGAACACACAATGCCAGGAGGCTCGGGGAGGAACCGTTTGAAAGGCACATGATATTTGGGAGATTTACGCACGGCTGCTATCAGTGTAAACACGTGGAAAGGCTGTTGGCGCGCGCGCGAAAGGACATTATGTAACGGCCTTCCAAACAGCGAGCGAGCGAGTCGAAGTCGAGTCCATCTCGCAGCGCGCGCAAAGCGGCAGGGAGAAGGGCCACGCTTGGGATTGTGCACTGAGAGGAAGGAGAAGACCAAGGGCAAGCGAGTGGAACGCTTCCGTAGGCTGGCAATAGAAGCGCGCTTGAACAGGACACGTCGCCAGGAGGGGGGTGGGTGGCCGCGGATCGAGACGAAGGATGGAGTGGCAGCCAAATCAGGGAACGCATTCCGAGAGCCCGCCGTCCGCGGAGATGGAGCAATGAAATCACCGCGTGTGCAGAAGCTGGATATGTTATTGTATCATGGCAGGATCGTGAGAATCAGAATATTTATTTTTCCTAGAGAAATCCGATGAGCTATGAAGCTCTTCTACGCAGACGTCCAATAGGGGTGTGTGTCAGAACGTTACGACGACAAACAATATAAAACTAAAACGATTGGACTGCAGAGTATAGGATAGGTGAGCGCATCGCAGAGAAGGCGTCAGCTTGGGAATGGCTCCATCCAGCAGCGGATAGATCACGGCCGGTGATGATGATGACGACCGCACACTTTGCCCGTGCGTGCAGAGTCAACATCGACACCCCCCACCCCACCCCGTGGCCGTTGCTGCAGGAGATCACGAAGCGTCTGTCCCGCTGTAAAGCCTTAATGACGCCGCAATGTCATTTGTACGGAAAAACAACAACAACAACAACAACAACAACAAAACCTCGCCAATAAACAATGCGTGTTCTCGTTAGCCGCTCCGCAATAGCTCCCAAGCGAGTCTTTGTCGCGAGTTATTTCTTCGATGCCGACGGCGCCCCGCCGCACTTCAAGAGTCGCGCACATCCTGCCCGCAACTTGTGGCCACACACGGCGGCGTCGGTTTAACGGGGAGCCGGGATTTTGCCGATGAGATCCAGAGTTTGCCTACTTAAACAAAGAGAAGAAGAAGAAAAAAAACATCCACAAGTGGGGAAAGCTCCGTGGTGGGAAACTTCAACGCATCATGCCGGACAACACGCGGGCGTTGCCCAATGACACAACCGAGGGATGTGATGCAGCACGAGCCGCTGCAATCTGCGCAGCGATATCAACTCACCGCACTCGAGAACGCGGTTGAATCACAGCCAGGAGCCACTTCTACATCTCTGGCCTCCCATTACCTCCGATTAGCACGGTAGTCTAAGTGCGCTGCGAAATAAGTTCAACATCCATACATGGACTGTGAGCTCCGAGGAAGGGTCATTGCACAACAATGTTTTTGACAAATGTGTTCATTTTTTTGTATACGAGTCTGCGGGTCTCCATCCGAGTTCCGTACTGCATATGGGTTTCTATTCACGTCTATGGGTTTCCGTATGACTCGAAGCCGCAGGGGATCTCTACGTAGCTCCGTTCTAGAGAGAAGGTCACATCACCCGGAGCAAAACGCGGGGGCTTCGTGCCGAACAACACGCGGCACGACCCCGGGGAACTCATCGCGGGGAGCGTAATTCGGCGCCTGCCGCGTAAATAAATAAAT
This sequence comes from Entosphenus tridentatus, assembly GCA_014621495.2. NCBI lineage: Eukaryota > Metazoa > Chordata > Hyperoartia > Petromyzontiformes > Petromyzontidae > Entosphenus > Entosphenus tridentatus. Next base: position 11,109,175 of record CM025664.2, read on the forward strand.
AAAAAGTCTGCCCCCCTTGGCTGGGGGAGGCTGGCGCTGCCCCGCGATGCCACCATGCGCCGCGAGCCTCGTGACAAGTCACGATGGAAACATTTTCGGTGCGTGTTAATAATGTCCTCGGGCGAAGTAAAAAAAAGCAACACAAACCTTCAAGCACGGAGCAATGATTTATATTTTTGATGGTGGCTGCTGCTCTCTTTACCAAACGCTCTTCAACAAAAGAAAGTTTCCATGTCGACTTGGGGGCGGCGGGGGGGGACAAAAAAGTCGCTGTCGAGCCACATGAAAGCGGAGGCCTAAATCATTCCACCAGTCAATGAATAAAACCCCGTCCCCGCTGTTCCCCCACGACCGTCTTTCTCTCTCTTAGAGCTGAGATCCATTGACTCACCCCCCTCCAGCATCCCCCTCAACCTCCCCCCCCCCCCCCGTTTATAACCAAAAGAACAAAATCACTCCTGAATTTACCGCTGCCTCCCGCGGAGCTTCGTTACCGAACCGCAGCACTGCTGCATGTAACTTTTGCCGTGTAGAGATTTGCAGCAAGACGAGCACGTGCATACCCATAGACCCGGCGTGTCGCATCCGCTGCCGGATGATGGGGCCTGTAATGCGACGAACATCACTCTCGAGCGGGTCAGCAAGTGCTGCCTCCTACTGTGTGGACCAGAGATCACTTGAAGGGACCTTCAGAAGTAGTTCTGTGATATCCGCTTCCATGGACTGCCCTCACATGGCGGGGGTGGGGGTAAGATTGCGCCGCTTTGCAACAGGCAACAGAATATCCGAATGGATTTTTTTTTGTCTAGTGACAGGACATCGATCGGGACAAATTGGGGACAAACATTTGGCGGGATATTTTTTGTTTCTTTTCAAGTCATCGATACATGATTCTCTTTTCTAAACGGCGAGCGACAACTCTAAAGATGCTAACGATGCACGGAGTGGGAGAGAAGCAGGGTGGCCTCCGCTCTCAAAGTGCGACATTAACGGACGCGACACACACGCCTCCGACGAAATCAGCTGCGCTGTGCCCAATCGCGTCGGAAGCCAGAAGCTAAAGCAGGGCTGTGGCCGGATAGTGCCCGGATGATGGAGCCACCGCCGTGTATGCCAGGTCGCTACAGGCACACGTTGTGGGCAGCAGATGGCAGTTCACACAAAAATCCATCGTTGTACTGCACTAACTACAGTGGTCACGTGTGGTCAAATACCGCGATGACTCGCATGGCATGGAGCGACCCTAATCCAGCAGTGGATCGACAAAGCGCTCTGAATGTACGCACGTACGTGTATGACATACTGGCGGAGTTGACTACGGCTGAGACCACTCGGTACAGGGCAGCACATTCCCACCCGCCCGGCCACTGCGAGGAATGCCCAACACTTGACAATCACAACGATATTCGTAACTCTTAATACCTGATAATTTGGTCGAACCAAAGTTTCATATTACGGGGTTTTTTCGTCCAAGTCACGAAAAGCTTTTGACATGGGCATCGTTACCAAACTGGCATTGAAGATAGATTCGATTCAAAGCAATTAATTACCAGCCAATGTCTCTCATTTCAGCATAACAAGATTATCGGCACTTTTCACCACAGGAAATTCCCATTCAAAGCCATTAATCTAGAATTACGGTGTTCTGCTCATTTTCACCAGAGCAGGAAACACAAAGCTTAATTGTGTATTCTCTGATCTAATTACAAGCTAATTCATAATTACTTTAATCTTAAGCATGAGCAGCATTATTGACCGAGAGCTAATTACCGCACGTCATTTTAATTATCTTCTTAAAGGAAATGCATTTTGCCGTGCCTGATGAAGGTGACCCTCGTGCAGTTGGTGCTTACAAACAGAGTGCAGGCGACAGATGGCTCATCGCACTTCCATGAAAGCACTTCGAGCGCGCTCTAAGCATCGACAGAATTCTGCAGGTGACTGCAACTGTTTTTTTTACCCGTGGGACGCCACGGGAAGATGGAGAAACGGCAGCAGGAGAGACGAGGATGGGGAGGGAGGGGCTACACAAGGGCATCGACCCTTGCTGCTGCTGCTGCTGCACGGAGAAGTGGAGTCTGTTTTCACAGTGGGCGGCGCCAGGGAGAGAGGAGGCGTTCAGAGTGGGGGTGATCATGCAGATGTCACGTGGATTACGGGAGGCTTAAGCTGATTTAGTTAGAGAGCAGAGATAATTCACATTTGGGCAGCTTTCCCCGCTCTTCCATTAATAATAAATTTCCCTAAACTCTCTGTCACCTCGCCCAGCGGCATAGCGCCTCCGATTAGCATGGTTGGCTACGTACGGTGCGAAAAAAGTTCAACGTACACATACGTACATAGCGATCGAGTGTGTCGGCTCTGATGCAGCACTGGGGCTCATAGACCAGAGAAGGCTCGGCTACTGGGCTATCGAGACAGCAGGGGCAGAGCAGGCAGACAAAGAACCTCATTTCATTCCTTGCACCAGGTCCACTGCCGATCACACCGCTCACCCCCCTCTGTTGCGCGAGATTCTGCGTCGCTAAGAGCCCGAGGTTTGTCTTCGAGGCGCACAAACGCTAATGTCATCACTGTAAGCTAAACCAATATTGCACTGTCCGGGTATTTGCTGTGGTCAGCTACATTCCTGAATATGTGTCAATGTAATAATATGAATAACTTGCAGCACTTTAATAATAACCATTTCAATATGGGATCTTTCTTGCCAGCATTAAATATAACAATTGGTTGGACCCTTTCTGGCAATAAAACAGGTGTCGAGATGTTAAAACACCAAACAGAATCCCTTTTCAAGGAGTCCTATCTGCATTAATCACACACAGAGTACTTGTGGTGAACGTGTAAACAAAAAAGATGCTCTGATTATAATATATGCATTGTCTTTGAAACTGATTGGTCCATAACAATTTCGTACATTGGGTGCTTGAGCAATGCTTATCGCGCAATACGATCGCGATGACGCCACTTTGCCAAGTTATTGCTCGATTCGTAGGCCTCCCCACACACCGTGTCAATGGTGGAGGGATGTTTGGCCATACTTCTCCGCAATGGTCACAGCGGGTTCGTGAAGGTGGAAGGCGGGAGGCCGCAACCAGCTCACATCACTCGCCCCCTGATGTTAGCCGTGGGCAGGAATCAAACTCATGTCACGGACCGGAGTCACAGTGCAGTGCGTGGACCACTGTCACACAATCGCTCCACGCCATCCGCACAATTTCGTGGGAAGGAAATTGAAATTGCACGCGAGAATGAAAGTGGTCGCGACTGCTAAACGGCGCTCTATTTCATAACGCTGCCCTCAGACCCCGAAAGCAGCTGGGTAAGAAATGAACAAAAATTGCCAAGAAATATTTTCCTGGGCAAACAAAATCAATTAAGCAAATAAATGTGTTACAGCTGGGTTTCGCTCCATTCATATCGCATGGAAGGTGATCACGCAGCTGCTACTGTATGCTTCACAGATGGCCAATAGTCTGCCACTACTGAGGCCACGTTTCCCTGTGATCTTACCCAATAAAGACATTTGCGGGGAAATTTTGGACCATTTTGCCGACGCACGCGGTCTATTCTATTTTAATCACTTTCATGTCACGGGACCCTTTAACGTCCGACGTGAAGCAGACGGCGGCGTATTTGTTGGTTCACGCCGCAGCATTAACCAGCGCGGCCACTGGGTTCGAACCGCGAGCCTGTGCAGGAAGGGGGGCCAACGCACAAAACTCGAGAAAGCACGCGTCTCTGATTGCACGCCGCCTCTCATTCTCAGTGCCCTCCAGGCGACGGCAGGGAAAGTGAACGGTGCGAGGCCCCGGTGGCCACAGCAAAGACAACGGTGACGCACGCGCGCGCCGGGGCAAGGCACGACGGTACGCCGCACTGTAAATACACCGGCGATAATGATGATGATGGGGCGACACTCAGCGCTGCCAGCTCCTGGCCTACCACACCAGGCAAGCCCTGGCGGTCACCCATCAGTGTATTAAGCAGGCACCATTCTGCTTAGCTTGCAAGAACTGACAAGGATGGGTACGTCCAGGCTCAATTATGGTGATTTGGCGACGTGAGTTTGATTCCCATCCATGGATAACATCAGCGGTAAGTGGGATCTCAACTTGTTCCGAGTCTCAACGAGGTCATCTATTATATGGAGGAGTGTCGGGTGGGCGGAAACGAGATAGTGAGACGCTAGTGTCCCACCGTACGTCAATCAGATCTCAATCCTGCGCTGTATGTAGGTCTCCCCGACACCCTGACATTCACAGAGAGTTGTTTGTACCATACTTCACCACGCAAGTCAGTGCGAGTTGGTGAAGTGGAGGCCCAGGACCGGTTCAGATATGACTCGGCGGTGATGTTGGCGTGAACGGGAATTGAACTCAGGTTGTGAGGTTCATGGAACGGTGAGCAGGCCACTGGGTCAGCGCTTCACCCGCTGTGAACTAATGCAATTGGACCTCAAAGGACGAACCGTAGAAACCTCCCCAAACGTAGCTATCACCGCTATGGGACCTTTTTTTGGCAGGATCAAATTATGAAAAAATAGGAATAGGTTTTACCCTTTCTGACCATAAAACAGGACGTGTTAAGATGTTCAAACACCAAATAGATACCTTTTCAAGTCTGCATTAACCGCACGCACTTGTGGCAAAAATGCAAACAAGCATGCTCTGATAATTATCTATGATGCATTGTATTTTAAACTCATTGGCCTACACCAGAGACAGCCTTCTTTATGACCTCGTCTCACTACTGGTGTCAGACCAGAGAACGCCAAAAGGCAAACAGTACAAGGACTTTGCAAGTATCAGATCATTTATAGCTCGGGTTGAGGAATTTTATATATATCCATAGATATAAAACCTATTATTATTATTTTTCAAACGTGGCCAGCGTTGTTGGCTTCAACGCTGCAAGTCGCCCTTTTGGCTCCGGTGGTTGGTGCTCTATCAGAGCTCTGAAGCTTTCCCATTTTTTTGTGTTAAATGTTTAGCAAAATAAACGTTTGTTTAATTGTTCTTGGACACGTGCTTATTTCATTTTTTTTGGCGAGAATTTTCTGGCCTGCTTTTTTTATGTTTGTTATTTATTTTCATAAGCATGGTGTTTGCTTTTACTGAAATTGTGTTTTGTGCTGTACATTGTTGTTTGCCATCCAGGTCTCCGTTGCAAGAGAAACATGAGTCTCATGGGCTAGCCGAGCTATAAACTCTAAACTACAGAGTGTGTATGCGAGTCCGTGTATCTATGTGTAATTAGTACTCATTATTTACGCTTAATTATCCAGGATAGTCTCACTGAGTCTTCACGACTATTTTTTTCAGGAAGTTCCTGCCAAGTTTTCACAGGAGGGACCCACAATTGAGATGCACTTCCCAATTAAGTTATTTGCGTGTACTTTTTAAATTTTCAAATTTGGCAAAATTGAATCATCTTCACACAGCAGCCTGCTCTTTTCAAATTACGTAATGGACCCTTTAGCCTACACCGTGACACAGACGTTGCGTATTTAATGGTTTCATTCATCCGCAGTTTTATTCGGGACCACATTTCTAACCGTGAACCTCTGTAACAATCGGCACGCTGCCCTACGAACTTGAGCACCATAATTGGATTCCCGGCCATGGGTAACGTCAGCATTGAGTGGCGTCTGGACTTGTCCTGGGCCTCTCCTTGGTCGACTCGGCCTTAACTGAGTAGCGAGTACAGTGTGTAAACATCAGCAATGGGGAGGCAAAGGTGGCCAGGCGTGGTGTTGGCCACCCACCTACTTGGGTGCCATGCCGACCTTCGTAGGTGCTCGCTAACAGCACTTGCCCCAACAGTCTGTTAAGGCGACACGGGGGATCTTTCTCTTTGCTGTGCGTGATCAACAAATGGTCCAGCGCTGAGAGCAACCACTCACCTGTAATGACAAGGTGTAGCAAACGTAGCACACTGGCTATCGATTGTGCTGCAAATGTTGGCCAAAATGGGCCCTGTAATTCCAGGATTTTATAGCAACCGCGGTAAAACACATTTTGTGTCAACAGCGGCGTAGCGTGGTTGGCATGAGCCCTCATGCGAGGAATGAAATAGCCCCCCCCCGAACCCCCTCTGTCTGAATTCCCACCCCTCTTTCAGAGCCCGGCACCTAGGCCCCCATGGCCCATGGACCCCAGCGCGGTGGTGACGCGCACCTTACGCCTGCGCACTCAATAAGTATGCCACTGGTTTGTCAGCGGTTACATCTGGATAATGACCCGATGTGATTACCGTGCGGCCGCCCACACAACCTCACGCCGAACGGGCGCGTCTATCAGCGGAAGTCATTAACTCGTTCGTTTTGTGTTATCCGCGCTCTCTCTCTCTCTCTCGGTGCGTGTCAGTCGCCCGGGCCCATGCGCCAATTGTTTTTACGACAGATATTTATGATATCCACCTGTCAGCATGCAGTGACCTCGTCCACACAGACGGATGTTGGGTCTCCAGAGCCCAGAATCTCATTGGGCGTCTGGTTTCACGTCCCGTGAAAAATGCAGTCCTCCCGTTTTTCCTAGACTGTTATTTTTTATGAAGGTTAACCGACCTCTTTGAAGTGACATGAACGCATTGTTCCAACAGTGGAGAAGACAGAGAAGAATGTTTCATGTTTAAGGCATTCTTCATCAGCCATCATCTACCCAATGCTAGATGAAGGCTTCCGCGAACCCGTCACCATCTCTCACGGTCCACCTATGCAACAACCCGTCTATTTCCTGCACGTGAGCCGATTGAATCGCTCCATTTACGTGGGCGGAGGTCCTCTCCACCATATATTCCCACCGTTGGTTGCCATTCCATGATTAGTCTCGACCACTGACCATCGTCACACATCCAGAGACGTGTCCTACCCATGCACACTTAATTTCCTAGCAGCAAATTGGATGTCTGTGCCACGCATATGTTCTCCAATCCACGTGCTCCTCTTTCTGTCTCTCAGCGTGCAGCTCTCTCCATGCACGCTCCTCTGCGCACTTTTCCTCACACTGCGTGCATGGAGATGAAATCCCACGTGGAGATGGAGCGACACAATCAGCTGGCGTGTGGGCAAGACCGCGAGCAACGGCGACAGCTTGGGAAGTGGACGCATCATGGCACTCGACGATCGGTGTGACAATGATGATGATAGATGATAATTGCATCGCGTGGAAATTGAAACTGTGGCGAGACTAGGGAGGCTCAACGTCGACTGCCACGGGGGTGAGAGCTCTAATGAAGGGCGTGCGTTGCCCCGGCATGCCGTGGTTTCCGTGCGATCCATCGCTACCGCACAATGAATGATTGGCGTCGAATAACTGCGCCGTGGATCGCGGGTAACACCAGGACGAGAGCGACGCCAAACCCACGCGGAGCCCGGGACAACGCCCAGCACAACAATACCACATCTGCCGGTGCCAGCAAACAAAGGGGTGGGCGACGAGAGAGAGAAGGGGGGGGCAATGTTATTTCGGTCCGGTGAAGAAACGCTGCCGTGGTGTGAAAACATTACCGCTCTGAACGTGAGTACTGAACCTACACGGGTGTTCGCGTGGTTTCTCCTTCTTCTTCTTAATGTAGCGGTGGAAATGAAAAGGTTCACTCCGCTTACGCAGTACGTTGGGGCGTTGCAACAAAACAAAAAACGGAACGCGCGCGAGTTCCTACAATGGAGCAAAATCAGAGACGTCTCGTTGGAGTTTGCATGAAAGTCAAAGCGCGGCTTTGGGCTGCACGCGTCGGGAGGAGAAGGGGACGGCAACGAGACCGAGGACGGAACGGCAGCTGAAGGAGGGAGAGCGCACGCGAGCACGACCCACCACGGGCGTGTTGTGCGCGATGGGATGTGAGCTTAGCGTGCAGCGGTGAGACGCATCGTGGCATTGCAGAAACCACGGTGACATAAACGGGGAGGCTTTCGTCCAACAGAGGGTAGAACATGGCGAATGACAATTATTTTTTCTTTTTTACCAGGTAAGGCCACACTGAGCTGTATATCTCTTTTTTCAGAAGATACCTGGTCACAAATGATAGCTCAACGAAGTGGCTTATCACGTGGACAGTTATAGCAACCAAATACTCTGAAAAGTATGTTTCTGAACGTGGAGGGGAAAACAACGGAGAAAAGCCCACGCGACCACGGGGAGAGAAACATGCAAACTCTAAATATACAGCAGGCATCAGGGTCGGGATCGAGCCCACGACCTCCTGTATGCCAGGCGAGGTAGTTAACATCTCACCACCGTGATGATAACTGAAGACGCATCACGTGCGTTCTCGTCGCATCTGAGCGCGAATGAGGACAGGATAAAAAAAGCAACGTGAATTATCCCTCTTCTGCTTAGAGCTGCCTCTCCCTGGTGGGAGGCTCCCGTCATCAAAGGTCACATTCGCATTTCGCGAGGTCTAATTGGGTCTGGATTAATGGAGCGATTCAAAACCTGCACGGCCACAACCTCGTTTAACGAACGAGAACACCCCCCCTCCCCCTCCGTAATAATAGGGACGCTCAATAAAAAACGTCGAATTACAATCTTCGAGGCAGCTAAAACTTACAGCGGGCGGGCCTGTCAACGGTGCCACTTTAAGCGGACACGGGAAGCAACACGAGAGCAAATGTCCAACACGGGGACGCCGGCCATACGGGGAGCGCGCGCGCGATTCAACGAGTCGGCTTCACAAGCAATGTGCATTCGGATGCCAAGCCGAGCCAAGGCGATCCTTACACTGTACAGGCGACTTTTAGACATCATCATCATCATCATCCTCTTCCTCTCCACCCAGTAAACATGTAACGCAGGGGCCAAACGTCGGGGCAACGTTGGTGCAACGGTTCCAGCCACATGTCAACGTTGAACCAACGTTGACATTGTTTACTGAGTACTCACAACTAGAATGGAAACTGAAGGCGCACGGGATTCATCAGTGGACAAAGCAGCAGCAGCAGGAGCAGCAGCAGGATAAACGCACGACCCATTTGTTGCTCAAAGAGCCGAACAAACAAAACGCGAAGAGCATCATCATCATCAACTCACCGTGCCCGCGAGTTCCTTACAGCCAACGGCGAGTGGCGCTATTGCCGGAGCCTCCCCGGTAAAGCCACGCTCCGCTCTGCGCCTCCCAATCTTCACTCCGCATTCTTTTGTCGAGTCAAATGGTGGCGCGTACCAACTCGGCAGGGAAACCAGGGACGGGGGGGGGAGGGTGAGGATTTGTGTTTATTTTCAGCTTCCAAAAAAAAAGAACGCCCACGCGCACCCAGAGGCATTTTCGCAGCGATCTGCGACCGCCACTCGACAACGGCCGCGATTGAGCCGATGGATTTTTGTTGTTGTTGTTGTTAATGTAGTGGAGGAGGGGGGGCGACACAACAGAGGCGTCAGTGTAAAAATTCGAGACGGTTTTATTTTGTGGAACGAAGCTTTTGGTCACTCGCTCCCCACCGTTTGGTTGCGAGGGTTTTCTCAGGGAGACGTGCAAGTGACTGGGTGCTGTTATACAACGCGTTACTAATAGCAAACATAACTTTTAATATCCCCTATTTATGTTTTTGATATAAATGAGCGAGCCGCGTATTTACTGCGCGCGTGTGTGTGTGCAAGTTTCACACACACAAATATTTGCCATTCCCGTAAACTCGTAAAGTATCGTGAAATTGTAATAGTTCTCGAGTTACATTTACTCTGCGAAGATCGTTTTCAAAAGTAACAATTAATAATATCCCTCGGCGACGTTGTCCGCTCGTGCCGCGTGCCGTTGCTCGGCACGATGTCCGACGTTTCGCTCCACGTGGCACACCATGTCGGCCGACGCGCGCCACAACGCAAACACGCATCAGAGAGTCGTACAGCACCTCCGGGCAAAACCTCCACGTTAATGGCTTCAGAGTGTCATACAGAAAAAAAAATAGTCATCTCTAGTTTACCTCGCATATCCTAGACAATAAGTAGGGTTTTAGTTTATTTCTAAATGGAATAATCTAAGCGGTCAGGTAGAGCGTTCCAAATAAAACTAAAACACTATAAACTATTGTTTTATTTTACAACGTAAGGCACACTGAGCAGTAAAGATATTTTTTTCAGAAACGACCTGGCCACATATGACAGCTCAACGAAGTGGATTATCATCATCACGTGGACATTAACGGCAGCTAAATACTCTGAACGCACGTTTCTAAATGTGGAGATTAAAAAACCGGAGGACCCCGGAGAAAAATCGACGCGTCCACGGGTAGATTGAACGCGTAAACTCCACATATACAACAGGAGTCATGCTCGGGATTGAACCCACGACCTCCTGCATACCAAGCGAAAGAGTAAACATCTCGCCACCGTGGCGCCCACATCTGAGGACAGAGGAGCGAAAAACCCCGAGCTACGAAAAAAATTTTTTGCAGAAAGCGTGGCCGACAACCGTGCCAGCCTTGGGTTGTAATTTATCAAAAACAGACCTTTTTGCAAACACTCTCGAAACGCCGGTTTACAGAATGGCGAGGATTTCCTCCACGCAGCCTCTCCTTCACTTCCTGTCGCCCCCCCCACCTCGCATCGTTTGTTGGTCACACAAAGCGAACTGCAGCAGCTATCTGAGCGCGTGTTGCATACACCGAGAACACTGACACGCAAGGCCAGGGCAGCATCCCCACACATCCATCGCAGCGACAGATAAGAAATGTCAGCTACGACCAGAGGTGGCTCCATGGGGTCAGAGATACGCACAAAGCTCGCATTGCTCCACTGGGAGCCTGGGTTGGAATCTGGGATTTCGGCCACCCGTGGTTCAGCAATGTTCTCAACAATTCCTGCCGAGGTTTTCTCCATTGGGCTGTACAGGCTCTCAGACGTGTTATTTTTTCATCAGGATGTTCTGCGTATTGATGACGGATGTAGAGCGAAGCGTCGGACATCGTGCCGAACAAAAGGTGGCACAAGGCTCTCGAGTGCGAGCGTGCTGATGATCTCAGCTCGGTCACAAAATAACCCTACACAATAACATTGAGTTAAACTTCGCACCTCTGATTAGCGCGGGTGGCTACGTACGGTGTGAAAGAAGTTCAAAATGCATGCGTACAAGTTTGCGTTTGCGCTGAACGTTACTAAATCGCAGTTATGAGAATTATATCAGTTTGGCTGTGACGTGATGTGCGCCACTATTTGTGGAGAGGTCAGAGTCCACAGGTGGTGGTGGTGGTGACGGTGGTGGTGGTGGTGGCTGTACTGCTGCACGTGGCTGCCTGTGGTCCAGCAAGTAGGAGGCAGCAGCAGCCGCGAGGGTTGGTGGATCACGCTGTGAATCTCCCCGTGGGCGTCGAGGAGGTGCCCCTGCATGGCTCGCCAGGAGAAGACGGTACAGCAAATGTGACCCAACATCATCTGTCCCATCTGTATGCCGTAGATCAGTGATCTTCACTCGTTTTCAGAGCGGGGTGGGGCACTTTCGCTGATAAGACATCAGCAGTGTGCGTGCCGCCACACATTTGAAACCATCGGGGGTTTGACAGCAGCACGATGATGATGATGATGGGGGATGTTTTCACTTTTTGTGTATTGTCGCGCGGCCGCACGTCAGTGGCCGCACTAAAATCCACCAGAAGGCCGCCAGCGGCCCACGATAGGAGGGGGATGCCCCCTACGCCAAGCGTGGGTTTCCTTCGGGCGCTCCGGGATCCATCCACGCGTGTCAACACTCACCAGCCATTGGTTGGACACGCCTGAATCGATGCGCCTCTGTGCGTGCGTGTGGATTTCGCGGCGTCCGTTGGGTGCAGTCGCGTACACGGATGGCAGTGCCATCTCAAGCGCTCCCTGCTCTCGTTACGAGCGACGTTGTACCCGCGGCACACCACGGGTGGGGGGGGGTAGGAGTCAGGGGTGCGATGTGTGTGAAAATAATAAGGAAGAGGACAGGGGGGAGGGTCGAGAGGGAATGGGGAATAAGAGGAAAGGGATGGAGAGGGATCTGAGAAGAAGGGTCAAGGGGTCAGGAGAGACGAGGAGAGGGAGGAAGTGGCTACACCAGGGCCTCGACGCTGATTCTGCGTTTACGGTGAGGTGGTAGGGAGAGGGGAGGGATTCAGAGTGGGGGGTGGTGGGGAGATGGTGGGGAGGTATTCAGAGTGGGGGGTGGTAGGGAGAGGGGGGGGATTCGGGGGGGGGGGGGGGGGATTCAGAGTGGGGGGTGGTGGGGACAGGGGAGGGATTCAAAGTGGGGAGGGATTCAGAGTGGTGGGTCGGCCACACACAAGTCGCCTGATTTTACGGGAGGCTTGAGCTCATTTAGATAAACAGATTCTTTGTCTACGAAATTTCTGTGCAAATCTCTTGGACAGCAGTTCTTGGACACCCTGGGTTGCACTGCTCCGCAAGATTTCTGAACGGATTCGCCGTCCCGTGATCTAATACCCATAGCGCGCCAGAGAGTACAATCACAGGGGGTAAAACGTAACGAAAAAATATCGAAAATATATTTGGAAGAGATTAAAAATCCATCCCTCGCTCACCATCACCATCTGGATTTAGCCAAAGACACGTTCTTCACTCTGCCGTCATTCGGGGTCAGTGACCCGAATGGACGCTTGCAAAGCGGAGCACCCCCCCCCACCCCCAGGCTGCTGCATTATTTAGAGGCAGTAATAGAGTCGCGGTAAAAACGGCGAAATAATGACCGACGTTTTAAAATGTTAAAGCTGCCACAGTTCAAGAGCCACCAAATCCATCTGACCCCGGGCGTGCCACGCACGAGGCACGGCTTTGCTATCTCCGCGGTAACACTCGCACATAATCGTCGTCGTCGTCGTCGTCGTCAGCCGTGATCTATCCACCGCTCGATGAACGTCTTACTGCATCGTCTCCATCCCTGGTTTATTTAAACAATTTTAATATCTGTATTTATTCATAATCGCGAGTGCAAGCTACCATTTTTCTACGGAGCCAAATTCACACTGTTGCGTCTAATCGAGTCTACTTTTGTTACGTTTTGTAAATATTGTATTCTTAAATTGTTATATGTGTAACCCAGAGGGGCACCCTTGCGTCCCGATGGGGTTATTACACTCCCGGCCTGAATAAAGGGGCGACTCGCACCCACGCGAATGTCTCGTCGCTCCCCGCGTGCGCCCTAACCCCGTCGCCGCTCCATCTCCCTGATTGCGGTGTCCCAGTAACGTGCGGTGAGGTCAATGGCTGGGGAGGCACTGGCTCGTGTCAGAGCCAGATTCACACACTGAGGGGGGAGTGGCCTCACTGAGGGGGCGTGTCCTCATTGAGGGGGGCGTGTTAGACACGTCCCCCTCAGTGAGGCAGATGTGATCGCTGCCTCCCCTGGTGATTTTTCATTGCAGTTTCATGACGAGACGAGCGGGACTAAATATCTTTATACGCATACGTGAAATAAGTTACCTGGAGTATGGAAGGCGAGGACATGAAATGAACGGGTCTACAAACATTACATTGGTGACACACAGAGAGATAGTAACAGGCACGCGCTTATTGCCCGCGCTCCATACAGTTACTGAGGGGTTGCGCAATCAGAGGGGAGGCTGAGCTCGTCGCTGCCTCACCTAACGTCTCCTCCTGTATTCGCAGCGGAGCTCCGCAAATTTGGCGATTTTGACTATAAAAATGATTGGAATCGTACAGAAAAATGACATTTTTAACACAGATCAGTGGAAAAATCTTAATTTTTATTAGATCTTTCTTTTTTTACTTTTCGTAACAGCTATTTTCATTGCAGTATGACACATTGACACTTGAGGCTCTGCCTGCCCTGCCTCCCCTGACCGCACGTCCCTGCAGTGTCCGCTCGGCGCCTCCGCTCCACGCAGCTGCAGTCACGTGGGGCGCCTGGCACGCCAAAGCGCGCCCCTCCATCATGGACCCCACTTCATTGTCTCACGTTGCGCTCGTCCATGTAGCCACCACTCAAAGATAACCCCCCCCTCCCCCCCCCGGGTAAACTTAGCAGGCTGTTGGGGCAATTGCTGTTAGCGAGCACCTATTAAAGCCGGTACACGAAGGGGTGGCTGGCTAACACCACGCCCGGCCGCCTTTGTCTCTTTAATGGCGATGTTTATACACCGCACCAGGTACTCATTTAAGGCTGAGTCGACCTACGGGAGGCCCAGGACCGGTTCAGATAATCGTCACTGGTGTTGGCCGTGAATGGGAATCGAATCGTTCACACACAAACACGTGTATGTACCGTATATAAAATCAGGGATGCATTTCACTCCGCTCTGTCTGGGTCAGCAACCTTGAAACAATGTTGCACGTGCCCGGTGCACCACCTCCGTTATACCTCGCGCGATGATCAATAGCAACACGTTATCACGGCCACCGCTGCCGCTGCCACCGCTGCTGCTGCTGCTTGCCACCGCACTTCGAGGCTGTGGGGGGAGGGGGGGTCACCCGACAGCGTCTTCTTCTCGACGCGTCTCGCTCGACAAATGTGGCCACGGCTCCACGTCGCAATTCAAATTCACTGAACTCGTCCCGCCGAGCGCGCGACGCGTGTGAACTCAGTCGCGTTGACGACGACGACGGCGAGCACGCCTTTCTCCACGTACGAAGTTCGATTTGAGTTTGTGCGGCGATTTATTTTCCTTCGTTTACAAGAGACGCATCGTTGCACCCCCACCCATGGCAGTACACCCCCCCCCCCCCATTAAACCACCCCCACGCCCCCCCCCCCCCCACCATCGGCCACCCTAACCACGAGCGCGGCTGTAGGTTTTCGACGCAGCGCTGTCTTGACACAGCGGGTCGGCCCCTGACGTCGTCCTAAGCCATCGCCTTTCCGTTTGTAAATCCCAGAGACGCAGGCAGGAGACAGACTCCTCGACTGTCAGCTGAGCCTGCCAAGCCGCCAGTAAATCCACTTGTGGTTGTCATTGTTTTTGTTGTTGCAGGTATGGCTGGCCCCACGTTGCTCCCGATATGTACTTTGGCACAATTGGGTTTCCCTGCCCAATAGCGCCGGTAATGCTTTTTTTAACCCACTTCATGACAACGCTAAACACGTTACGACAACCCACCCCCGATGATGCATACGACAGCGATTTTCGATATTACACTCCTCGCCGTCGGGCTAGGCCACCCCGTGGCGTGCGAGCAGCCGCACCGGCGGCCGCGAGACGCCGATCTGTGTCCCGTGTCCTTAGCCGTCGTGTGGGCGAGCCACTCAGGGGTGGAGGGGCAGAACCTTCGAGAGAGACGCCCTCTTTATCCCGAGCGAAACTCGATTCGGGAGGGATAGATTACAAAGACAAAGAGATTTTCCCCGCCCGCCCCCCCCCCTCCAATTAGAGCATTTAAGGGGACTGTAGGAGCAAGTGCTGTTGGCGAGTAGCACCTATGAAGGCCGGCATGGCCCACGAGCGGGGGTGGGTGGCCAGCGCCACGCCCGGCCGCCTTTGTCTCCGTGGTGTCGATGTTTACACACCGCACCAGGTACTCATTTGAGGCCGAGTCGACCTCAGAGAGGCCGAGGACAGCTTCAGACAATCCTCACTGCTGTTAAACGTGAGCGGGAATCGAACCCCGGTATTGGGGTTCGTAGCGCAGCGCGCTAACCCAGACAACTTCGTATGTGCCCGGTACACCACATCCAGTATACCACGGCTGAAGCTGCTGCTGCGACGGCACAGCGCCGGTGCTATCTAACCTCCACCAATCCCATCAGCTGCTGCACAGTGGACACGCGACCTCCAAGGGCTGCCCTGACAGCATACCACCATCTGGCATCAGCTCTGTCCCCTTGGCCGCTGAACTCATGGGGGAGGGACAAATGGCAAAAAATTAACCCGTAAAAACAAAGTTTTTCACTATAAATCCTTTATATGCGTGGCGGCTAGAGTCCTCTCGTCCTCTGGCTTGAGATGGCTGCCACCTATGGGTCAGATGATTGCATGCCAGCATTAAGCAATTGGTAATTAAATATAATATTTTTGTCCTAAAAAGTGTAAAATTTAGAAAAAAAATGTTCACGAACATTAATTGTCACGCACAACGAGTCTGTGTGGAAAATGTCAGCTCGATTGGATCACGGGAAGTGGGTTAAAAAACGACCGAAAGATTTGCACGGTCATAAGCAAGCAAGCAAGCGCGCAAGTGAACTTAATATAAAGGATTTAAAAAAGACTGCACACAGCAGTGGATCGAACATGGCTGGTAACGATTCCGATTATGGCTTGATTTTTGTGTTTCCTTTGACAATGAAATGCTCTCAATTGGCCAAGCATTCTGATACAGAACCAGCCCGAAAAACATCATTTGGTGCTTGGTGAGGCCTTCATATATATTTTACGTTATTCCCATGATCGTTTGAAATATATATCAGTAGTTAGAGGAGGAAATTTCACAGATATCTGTTGTGCGTATCCCATTAGCGTGGGGCACACCTCATGGGTTCGTCGGTCCTTGAGGACCCAAAAACAGCCCAGATGTCCATTCCCCCACACCTCGATTAACGCTGCAACGCTGCATCTATTAACTCGAGATGTATAATGTGTCGAGTGATCACACTGATTGGCAGTGGTGAAGTGAGAGAGAGATTGAGTGTCCTTAAGGAATGCAGCGTTGATGGTCGCGGTACTAATTGCTATAGTCACGTGGGCCACATGAAAGACTTTCCACTGACTACTGCCGCTCTGTATGTCGCAACAAATCATGAAATGCACTGACAGATTTCGCTAAGTACCTGTGTTTTCCCGTCAGCGCGGAATCCCCGAATGCACTTTAACAACAGGCCGGGCGAGTCGGCACTAGACACGACAAAACGTTTGTTAAGACGAATGAAAGGTCAATGAGCGTCTTGGCAGCAAAACGTTGTTAACGTCGTCATCATCATCGCTGCTGTGTCAAAGGTAAAGGTGCAGCCCTGCAATCGCTCGCTCACAGCACTGCTGGTGGAAGTGGCTCGAATGTAAGTAGCTCTCGAGCAGTTATTCTGAACCACGTTTGGCGATTGCACTACCCTTTGTTGAATTCCGTTTCAACCGAGTAGCCCCTAGCCTGACCCAACGTGGTTCTGAGAAATACACGTTTGAATAATGAACATCAAAATTTTAATCAATTGTCAATTTTGTGAGCTTTCCTCACTAGCTCGTAACTGCGTGACGTAATGTGTTTGCGCTCGCTTGTTACTCTTGGAAACTGACATTGTTTACGATTAGTGAGTTTAGAAAGGTATTTTATATCGCTCTAGATTACCATATGGATTTATATTTTATCGTTGTTATTTCATTTTGGCAGATTCATACGAGATTATTCACCAATTACTCTCACGTACGATATCATTTCACACATATAGAAATCACCTAATTGGTGATTTCGAAAACGTATGGTTTAGCCATGTTTGTTTGTTGGAGTAGAGTTAACCTGATTACTTTAATCTAAATTGTCTTATGGTTGTTATTGTTTGACTTGTATCCCACTTGAGATTTTTGCACACAGCTTTGAAACGTGGTGCTTTTTTCTGGAAGACTTTGCAGTTTTTTTTCCTGTATTTTTGCTGTTGCGTGTAGTCACTTTAAGATGTTCTTTGTCCATATTTTAGTTTGTTGCGGTTGCACCCGAGTCAAGGGCCACATGGCTCACAGGGCTATTCCTAATAAATGAAACTGAACTGAAACTGAACCTCACCTACCCCCTGGGACAATGCCACGTGCGCCCCCTGGGTCCGACTACCCCTGGCCGAGAGCCTCTGCTCAAGAGCTCCCCATCACACGTGGCCTGCCTGTCAACTCACTGTGGTGTTTCCACCTATATAACATTCAGGTCGGGACACACGGGGTTATTTCATTTGCTTTAACGCTGGCATTGAAACGTTTCAATTGCCTGAAGACGAGCGAGTTCAATTCGTTTTCATGTACGCTAAATAAGGCGGCTGTAATCTTTAACAAAAAAAAGTCATAAATTCATTTCAAAAGTTAATTCACGCATCGTGCTATCATGTAGATGGAAGTCAGTTTGAACATTTGTTACAATAACGGGAATAACCCGATGTGATTTGTGAAAATAAATCCCTTGTGCACTGACTCGTGGCCCACCCTGTATATACGCTGTGACTGTACTGTTCTCTATTTGACAGCCGTATAATCTCCTCTCAATCGAAAGCATTTTTTATTTAATTGCCAATTGACTTACAAGGTCATTTTAAACTCCCCCCCCGTCCCCTTAATGACGGAGCGCCGCGTGAACGGTATTTCCCTACACACATATTTGTGTTTAATGATTATCCACGGATACTTATCCGTTTTCCGACCCTCGCCTCAACTATCTCCGGCAGCAGGCAAGCGGGAGGAGACAAGCCGGAGCCAGACTGGACCCTGGCCGCGTGAGCGCAGTGTCAGACGGAGCCATCGCCCTCCTCCCATCGTCCTTCTCCCATCGCCCTTCTCCCATCGCCCTCCTCCCATCGCCCTTCTCCCATCGCCCTTCTCCCATCGCCCTTCCCTCATCGTCCTTCCCTCATCGCCCTTCTCCCATCGCCCTTCTCCCATCGCCCTTCCCTCATCGTCCTTCTCCCATCGTCCTTCCCTCATCGTCCTTCTCCCATCGCCCTTCTCCCATCGCCATTCTCCCATCGCCCTTCTCTCATCGCCCTCCCCCCATCGCCCTTCCCCCATCGTCGTTTTCTCAGCGTTTTTTCCCCTATTCGAGTGCGCGACTCGTGTTGGTCGGAGCAACTTCTCGGGTGCCGACGATCGCTGCCCGGTGTGGTGAAGAAGGTGCCGAACCGAACTGCAGCAGCGTGTTCACAATGTGGCCGCTAGGGCAGCCTTCTTCACTGCAGGGCCCGCGTGACACTGGCGGCCCCTCGTGGCCTTGAGTGCGTCCCCCGACAATGCACAACACGTGACACCACCACCACCATCATCATCATCATCGTGCTCCTGTCAACCCCCCCATGGTGTGAAATCTGTGGCGGCCCTCGCACTGATGATGTCTTATCGGCGAAAGTGGTCCCTCCCTGAAAATAAGGGGCTGTCCATAAATGACGTCACGCACCTAGGGGGGATGAGACATTTGTGACGATGTGTGACGAGGGGGGGGGTGAGAAATGTGACGTCACATCAAATTGCGCAACTTCAAATAAATATAGACAACACGTTCTAGTTAATTAAATAGACTTTTTAAGTAAATATTTTCTCCTAAGACATCAGAGTGCAGCGCCACATTAAATACGCACTAGAATGACAATAGTTTAAAGCGGAGCTTTGTGACGTCTTACACTGAACCCAACATCTCTCTCAGCTCAGTATGCGACGACTGTTTACCTTAGTTCTACAATCCGAGTGACGCCGTGGAACGCGACTGAACGTTGGAATTTAGAAGGCCCTTTGGGCTCTCGAAGAGAACTTAAACACGAATAAAGGCAGATGAGATAGCAAACTAGTGCCCGGCCACCCACACACACACACACACCGCGTGGCACTGCCAGGTGGTAGCGAGGCGATGCGTGGTTTTAAATGATGTGGTGAAATCGCTAAACAGACGGTCGCCAATTCGATTCGACCACCCGGCGCGGCAGCTCAAACCATGGGCAGATTCCTTGTATCACCCACCTCTGTCCATCCAGTCATTTACATTTAATAGTCGTCATGCCATGCGACGGACATTTCTGTGAAGTCAAGTGTTTCGGCAAAGCACCTTCCCCGAATGTGTGCATGGGGAGGGGGAGTGAATCACAGGCGTCTCAGAAGCAGGTGTGGGATGTTTGCTTCCACGGGCTGTTACCTTACACGGGCTGATGCGTTGCGCTCCACGGGAGATCCAGACGGATTCTTAGGCTCACGACCTGACACCGATAGCACAATCAAAATGCAACTCGAAACAAGGGACAGACATTTGATGAGCTAAAATTGCACTTAAACATTGGTTTGGTACCCGGAGGTGGAATTATGATGGCTCAAAAGCTTGGCGCACTCTTCTCGAACCCCGGAGAGCCGAGTTCAATTCCCAGGCTTCTCATCACACGTCAGTGGCAAGTGGTGTCTGAGTCGGCCTTGCCAACGCGCACTGACCACCGTGGCGAGTAAGCCGGTGCCGGTCCGGTGTGGTCAAACAACCCTCACAGCCAACAGGCTCAGGAGAGGTCTTCGCCAAGCAGTTCTTTGCAAAAGAGCTGTACGTTGTTATCATCGTTGCGAGCATGTTATTTTACTGGTAACACGAGAACGTGGAACGTTGCGGGCTTCCAGTAGCTCCGTTCCGTTTGCATGCGCCGAGAGTGACTGAGAGAATTATGCAAATCCTCGCCCCATGAATCACAGCTCCACTGTGTTTTCACGACTCAAAACACACACAACGGTCTCCCCTTACAGGAGAGTATTATTCAAGCTTTGCCGCTTACACAGTCTTGTTTTGGATCTTGTGGTGTGGTAATTCTATGCGTGGGGGGTTCGCAATCCCCGATGCAGTTGTGCCTCTTCCCTTAACAATAACACTTTTCAGATCTCCGTCATACACTGCTGAATGAAGGCCGCCCCGTGCCGTGTCACTCATGGGCGTTTGTTTTGCCGTACTTCGTCCCGCCGGTCAGTGCCGGTTGGTGAAGGGAGATGGACAGGGCCCAGTCCCGTTTCGGATTGGACTCGCCGCTGACTTTAGCCACGACTGGGATCAAACTCGTGTCGCCGGGTTCACAGCGCGGAGTGCTAACCACTGCGTCACAGGTCCACCCGCACGCCTCCTCTTCCCCACGCCGTCAGTCATGGGTGACCATACTTCACCAGCTTTTAGAGTCTTGTTTTAGTTCGCCTGGCATGGCCATTCCGTGCAATGGTGATTTAATGGCAATTTACTTATTTATCCGGGAGAACCACACTTAGCAATACGACTCTTTTTTTTGGTAGGGTCCTGCATTGAGTTTACATTTTAAGATGTTTTGGGCCAATGCTTTATTTCTCCTGCCTCAGCAGTTCGCCTGCTGTATTTTTTCACCTGAAGACGATTGCTGGTGTTGCGATCGAAACGTCGTGATTTTTTTTAATTACTTTTCTATCTACGTGGATTTAACGAAAGACCCAAAGAGTACAATGAAAGAGAGTGTATTCAAAAGCAGGAAGAAATCGGGGCACCCGGAGAAAAACCCTACGTGCAGAAGGAAACAGATGGCAATATAGCACGCCCTCTGTACTGCCCTTATAAAAACGAAGTAGGGTATGGCAACCTCCTCTACTCCCACGGGAAGGCAGTTCCACAGCATATTAGCGATCCGCCAAACCTCACCTCCATCGGGCCGGATGAGAGGCATACATCGCCAACCAGCACAAGGCTGTTTAGAGTGTGCCCGAGTGCCCTCTCCTCCCCCTCCTACCTCCCCTCGAGATGGACAGCCCCAAAGTGAATAACCACCTCCACCCACCCACACACACCGGTGGTGGCGTGAGTGCACGCACACCGCGCATTTTCCGTCGCTCGCCGCGGACTGAACCATTCGCGTGGGTGAAATGGAGGCCCTCTTGGGATGGGTCTGGCATTCTGGACCGGGCGGAAAAAGAAGCCCAAAAAACTCCACGCTCACCAGAAGGGCTGCCTTAAATGTGATGGAAGAGTTGTATGGGCACCAGGCTTTGTGTATATCACTGGTCAACAAAAAAAAATTCTGGCCTGGACTTTTGCAGCTGTTTTAGACTAATTTCAGAGTGCTGATTCCAAATCTGATCTCAGATTTGCTCTATCACATCTCATTTTATGCTATCGGCATACCCCATTTTCATTGATTTTACCCGAAATTAGCTCTGTCACTTATGATTGCAAGTTGTTGCGAGTCAATGACTGCTTTAGTGTTAAAATATGGTGCTGTATTTTTAGGATAGTGTGTTTGTAATATCATTTTATGTAGATATCCACATTTATTTAATATTTTTCTTCTGCAGTTTTTATTGAAAATGCAATATTTGATATCTCAAAAACCTGATGTGATAGACAAACACTGATGCCAGATTTGGAATCAGCACCCCAAAATTACCTTGAAACCGTTGGAATACCTTATGCCAGAAAAAGTGTGTTGACCAGTGTATTCATTGCCTGCCCTCCACTGTTTCACGACGACCTCCCCATTCACGGGGCCAAACGCTCCATTGGTTTTGACTTCGGTTAATCAGTTCTGGCGCTTAAACGTGACGAACGAGTTGTGAAGGTAAGTCCAAGTTTTAAGTGAACACGACAATTACATTTGGCCCCATAACCTGCACAGTAAAAGCACATCACGAAGCTACGCCTTTAATTACTAAATGATATATACTCATAATTAGTTTCATTTGGGTTGGGTCGTGTAAAAAAAATGTGTGTCGTAAACCCTTCTTCCCTCCTCCACCCGACACAGCCAATTAATAAAAAAAGTGTCACGTGACTCAAACGTGGCCACATGTTTCACTGATTCAACAGCGCATGGGTCAACTGAGCTCCGATCTCACTCGAGATCTCGCTCGAGGCCTGAACGGGTGCTCACGAAGCGTCGATGCCCATTTCAAGGTCTCGAGATTGCTCTCCAGCACACCAATGATGAACGACGCATAGGATCTATGATAGTGCTACAGTATAGCATTTCAAACCATCATCAAGCACTCGATGTATCCTTTGCGGAGGTGGGGGGGGGCGTTGGAAGGAGGCACTAAAAATCCACGGCCCTGGGCTACAGGCCCTGGCACCCCCAGACAGAGAACGCTCTCTAAAGACGGCCTCCTTGGGAATGGGCAAGTACGGAGCTGCAGGACACACACACAGCACGCGCCAATGCCCGGGACACGCAAACCAGAGCAATTATTATTATTCCCCCTTTTTGCGGTGGAAGAACATTTGTAATTTGGGGGGGGGGGGGGGTTCATCTTTGTTTTGTCCATCACGTTATCTGGCCCTGGTGGCTCTCATCGTTACACTTGGTGTGTTTTTTGACGAATGATACACGTTATTTTCAGGCGGTGTTATTATTATGGTTTATTATTGTAACTACAAAGTAACGATTTTCAGTCATCAGCCAGTCCACTGTCACACGAAGGCCTCGCCACGTTGGTCAGTACAGGGTTGGTGCATTCAGGGTGATGTCCATGACAGGGTCAGATATCTCTGTGAGCCGTGGCTGGAAATCGAACTCAGGTCTCTGGGTTCATAGCACACTTCGTAAACCACTGCGCCATCACCCTACCATACTAATATAGTATTTATGAATATTACCACTCCAATGTTATTGCTCTATGGTTATTGCTGATTTTGTGATGCTGCCTGAGGCTGTCTGCTTGTTGGCTTGGGACTTGCATTAAATTATTTATTTCAGCAAATAAAACATAAACCCCAAAGAGACCCATCCCTCGCCATTACTCACTCGCCGTGTGCCGAGGCGGCTATTTCTGAGTGGCTTCGGGGAGCCGTCTCCCCGAGTATCAGACCCTGAGAGCACCCCAAGTGACCGTCCCAGAGCACGTGGGACCAGCTGTTGCGGCGGGTCGCGTTGCGGAAGAAAAAAAACCATTCCCACGCATGGCGTCTGCATGCAGCGCATCCCCAAAGTGCGTTTGGAATCGAACTTTGTTCAATCGGCAGTGCGGCTGCCGACGGATAGCTTTTGGGCAACCCTCCTGTGTGTGTGATGTCCGTTGAATTTCTTTCGCACTGTAACGTAGCCGGCCGTGCTAATCGCATGTGCGGGGGAAAGATAGCAAACTACACACAAAAAGCAGTTAAAAGGAAATTAGTTTTCAGTCTAGATGTACATGATCAATTTGGCCAATTTTCAATACGTCCCTAATAGCAACACAACTGTATACGTTAATTAAATTTACATTGCATCATATTTACGATAGTTATCATGAGCCCCTCCCACCTCCCCATTACGGACAAACGGACAGACAGCTAATGCACACAAATGCTTTCAAGCTCAGTCTCCTTCTCTCGTGTTGTGTGCTCCAGAGATTAGCAATCAATGCTTGGAGCAGCAGTGATAACGTGTCATCAATTGATGCTCACGCTGCTCGTTAGCCATTCACCCTCGGCTGTAAATCGTGCGTGGGAGCGGTGTTTTCTGCATCGCAGCCTGCAAACAGATAAGCTATGCTCGCATCCTTATCGCGGACTTTCCGACGCCATCGCCCTTCTCAGCCCACTCGCCGCAACGAGAGACAGAGAGAGAGAGAACGAGCGAGCGGCTGCTCCGTGGCTCGGCTCGGCTCACCGCCCGTGGCCTGAAAATGCCCCCGCAGCACCAACGACGATGTTAGCCGTCACTTCGCCGCCGCAGCGACCACGGACAGATGTGACCGATCAGGCCGTTGTTTGTTTAGCGAGTTCCTTAATTGCCCCGATTCGCTGGACACAGACATTCAATATTTACGCGAAGTCCCCGACCTGCCATTTCATTATGAAACCCGCGTTTGCTTGAGATGTCTCCCCGGGTGATTAGCATCATAAATACATAATCGCCACGCCTCTCCTCCGAAGACGTTTCCACTTTGCGAGCAGCTGAGTTCATTTGCGCAAAATCCCGGTGCGGTTCCTCAACAGGACATGAAGCCACAGTTCGCAATTCACGATGAAGTGAGCAGACCGAGACTTGTCGTGCAGCGTACAGTAAGATGGCACAGCCTATGAAGAAATCGCCCAGATTGTTCCCGCAAGCTAAGCAGCTCTGAGCCTGGATCGTGCTCGGTATGGCTGATCGGCATTAGATAACAGGTGCTATAGGCTGCTGCAGGCCGATATTGTGGGCAACAGAGTGCGGCGCGGCAAGATCCATTGTTGTCTTGTACTACGCTTCCACGTCTATGCTCCCTGCCTTCCCCAACCTGTGGTCAAACAACCACCACGACCCCGCATGGCACAGGGAGGGAGGCCCTCATCTAGCAGTGGATGGATCAAAAAAGGGGGCTGTGTACGTAGCATTCCAATTTTAGGCGCTGTTAAATGTTTGTTGTTTAATCTCAAAATGTATTCACCGAAATTAGCAGGTGTTGCTCGTGACCAAGATGCCACTATTCCACCAGGCCCTCTCTGTCCTTTGTTGTACATACATTCGCTGATTGACGCATTGATGTATCGAGTGGTTATTGGCTGATGCACCACTCTCTGGGCTCGGGGGTAATGCCCATGATGAAAGCAATGGGGGATGGCGGGAGCATTTGCAGCGCCACAGTAAATGCGAGACCCAGAGAGGCACGGCCCCTGGCAGATTGCCTATCCCCGTCACTTGTTGTAAGATCGTCATTTCAGCCGGAAGAGTCCAAAAACACTGTTCTGGGAATGATGTTGGCAACTCAACGTCTACCTCAACTTACTTCGCTTTTTATTATATACATTAAAGATATAAACCTGTGCATGTGCTTACATGAATATAGGTTACATTAGTATAGGATAATTATGGAGAGATGGAGAGACACGTATGTATGTTGAACTACCAATAACAAGGTGCAGCTTGTGAGTGGTAGTAACTACCACTCACCGTGCAGCTCACAGGAGGTATTACTGGTTACACCAGCCCACAGGGGATTATTGTGTCCGTCCGTCCGTCGTTCATCCAAAAATGGGAGGGGTGGGGCTGGGTGGAGAGGGGATTGTGGGGAGGGGCAGGTGGGGAGGGTGGGGAGAGGCTGGGTGGGGAGGGTGGGGCTGGGTGGGGGTGGGAGTGGTGGTGCTGGGTGGGGAGGGGATGGTCACCCCGTGGTGCCCTTATAAAACTCAACGTTTAACCTACTCACGCCGGCTTGTGCCCGCCCTCACAGTCGGGCATATTTGCAGAATACACCACGCCGCCGTTGAAACTGGCCATTGAACGAGCAACCCAACGTTCCTACCAGCTCCCTCCGCAGGAACGTGTTTGACCACACTTCACCGCGCTCATCAGTGCGGGATCGGTGAAGGAGGGGCGCATATATTTGGGAGTATAGTAAAGTACAACAATAGATTTGTATGCACTGCCCTCTGCTGTCCACAGTACTGGCTACACTGCATGTAACGTGCCTTGATGACAGCACACACATATACAACCCATGAAATTGACATTTTCTCTTTTTTTTTAAACCATATAATTGTAATCTCTTTGATAATCCACTGCTGGATGAATACATCGTCAGACTGTTTCGGCTATTAGGGTTATTTGATCATACTTCACCACGCTGGTCACTTCGGGGTTTTTGTGAAGGGGGGGGGGGCTCAGCAGCACAAGTTCAGATATCGCTCGCCACTGATGTTAGCCGTGTCCTAGATTCGAACTCAGATTTCGGAGGTTAACGGCGCAGTTCCCTAATCATTGCGCCACCGCTCGTTCCCTTTGCAAGACAGCATTGCCTTGACATTGTGTCTGCGTAGCGCTGGACGCAGCATGCACACGGCATACCAAGCAGCGCACGCACACAAACTCACCATCGCGCGACATCGCGAAAGGTCAGGGTACGACCCTGCAACTGCTTGCTCCAGGAAAGCCCCACCCACGATCGCGAGTATTCGGCACGACACTTTCACGCCGGCCAGACAACTCGGGAGAGGAGGGAGTCCCCACACTTTACCCAACCACGCGAGTCCTGCCAATAGAAGACTACCTGCGCTGCCCCTACGGGTAGCAGACTGCTGGACAAACAGACGCGGAGCCGGGGGGGAAGGGGCAATGTTTTAGCTGCCGCGCCTGGAGATCAAAACGAACAGGCGACGTCTGGAATGCAACTCCAGTGTTTGTACCGCATCACCACAGCAGCAGCAGCATGCCATTTAAAACCACACACATCGCCTCGCTGCCACACACGGGCCTGGCAGTGCCAATGTGCGCGTGTCACCGCCGGGGACTCGTTCGCTATCTCGTCCGCCTTCATTCGCGTTTGAAGTTATCTTCGAAAGCCCAGAGAGGGGGGCGGGGGTCTTAGAAATTCCAGCGTGCGTTCGCGCTCTCAGTCGCGTTGCACGGCATGACTGGGATTGTGAGGACTAACGTAAACACTTGTTGCATACTGAGAGGGGAGCGAGCGAGAGGGATCTTGAGAGATGGAGGGGGAGGGAGCGAGAAAGCCGGCCGGCGAAAAACGGGCAGAGTGCATTGCAATTCCACCACGCATCCAAACTATCCATCCATCCACCCACCCAATCATCCACCCACCCACTCACCCATCCACCCACCCACCCAATCATCCACCCACCCACCCAATCATCCACCCACCCACTCACCCATCTACATCCCCCCCCCGCCATCCATTCACCCACCCACAAATGTACCCCACCACCCACAAATCCACCACCCACCCACCACGAAAATGACAATGGGTGCAATCACACCTGCAGACCTGTGCAGTAATCGTGGGACGTGGGGCTGTCTGCTGCCGCTGCCTGGCCTTGGGTTGTCTCCAACTGGCCGGGTGTCACTTAGAGCAAGAAGAAGCAGAAGAGGAAAAAAACCCAAAACAAGAGGCAGACTACGGCGGCTTGCTGCTACTGCTGCTGCTGCTCGTTACTCCCCTGACAACCTTGGCCTGAAGGCACTCTGTCACGCTCGGAGCGGTGCTTGCTTTGCTCAGCCTGTTAGTTGTGGGGAGGGGCGGGGAGGCTGGTGGCGAGAGGAGGGCCGGGTTGGGGCTGGTGTGTCACGACCAGCACGGACAACAGGGGAGGGGGTGGGATTGGGCCGGGCACGTGGGGTGGCGTTGGGGCTGGCTGGGGAGTGGCAACGGTAATGGCGCTGCCGGTCGCTTAGCAATACCGCTGCGGGATTCTCTCCACAGGGCCTGTGACGTCATGGAAAAAAAAATCGGCATGAAGATGAAAAAAACAAAGTGCTAGGGGCAGACAGGAATTCCTTCTTCAAGGCCTCAGGGATCCCACAGCTTCATTTCCACGGTTGTCGGGTTTTTTTTGGTGATGGAAAAACAACAGGTCGCTGAGGCTCTGACAGAGAAAAAAACATACAGTGTGAAGAAGTGCTTGCCTGCTGATGACATTTATTTTTAATATAGTGTGCGCCCATTTTTTTTTTGCGTGTTGCACAAAGAATGGCCTGTTGAGATATTTTAGAAGTTTGAAAAATCCACGAGTTTTTATGCGCTGGTACGCGCGCGCGCGCGTGCCCCAGCACCCACACGCACTCGACATTGTGAAGGATCTTGCAATGATGTGGATGGGTGCTGTTCAAATATAAGTGCGGTGGTGCGGTCCGAATGACGATGGTCCTTTGATGAGTTCCAAATGTCTCCCGAATAGTAATAATAATGCTGACATTGGTGAACCATTTATTTATTTATTCGCTGATGTTGGTGCACAATCACAATAAAGACTCAGCACAATCGCCAGTATTGATTCACGTACTCTGAAAATGAGTCGTTGCCCGAAACGTCCCCTGTTATATAACTTTCCTTTAAAGCAGTCTCATTGACGAAAGTAATTTTTAAAATTAACATTGATAATGTTTGTCGTAAGCTCAGTAAAGTAGTATATCCATAATAGAGGTTGTTTTGGGTTAGATCGCGTCGATATATAAATGTGTCATTAAAACCCGCCTCCACCCGACACAGCCAACTAGTACGGGTTGTCACGTAAACAGCACGTGGCCAATTCGTCACTAGTACAGCACTAACCTGTGTGTTGGAGATCCAGGCCACAACATTTGCAAACTGAGTATGACGTTTCGCTAATAATTACAATTAGCTTGGCTCTCCAACACACCGGTGTGCTGTACACGCGTTCTGTTTACGTGACAACCCGTACTAGTTGGCTGTGTCGGTTGGTGGCGGGTTTTAACGACGCATTTATATATTGACGCGATCTAACCCAAAACACCCTCTATTATGGATGATATTGGTCGCGAAAGCCTACTGCGTGTTAAACAGAGTAGCATATGTTGGTGAAAAGTAAATGTCTCGATACGAACTAACTCTGCTCTAACTCCATTAAGTAAATTCAGTGAAGTCGTTCTCAATTAATAGTTACATAAACAGGGCAAAACGTTGGCGTCACAGTCATCGGTGCATTGTGCGGTGAACATAATTAAATTATCAACCGTGGCAAATATCAGCGAGCTGTTAAGCAGTCCATGGTCTCCCTTCACAAAGCTGCACTGACCAGGGTGGTGAAGTATGGCCAAACAACCGCCAACACCGAGACGGCCTGTAGAGGCCTTCATCTCTAAAGCACTTTACTTATTAACTATTATATATAAACACAAAGCAATATACAATAAGGCAATCATACCCTCACGATCACTGAAATGGGTTTTCGTATTACTCAAGGGTAATACAAGTTTAAAATGTGTCTCGCGCATAAAAAGCCAACACATACATCCCGTTTGTACGAGACACGATGAACCCGTTCAGCCAACACATTTATTGACCAAAACATTGAAGAATAATTAATCTGCCCCCTTGAGGTGGGTTAAATATTTTTATACATTTGAGAAATAAATCCTAATAAAAAACCTGGTGCTCGACAAACAGTTTATTCAAAACCGCTGAACCAAAACCCCCTGCTGGATTTCCTTATTGTAAAATGCCGGGGTCTACAGTTTTCAAGAATAACAGTTTTATTTTTAAAATACATATCTAACAACGCCAGGCCCATCCGTGCAAACGCGGCACAAATGAAGTAATTACATCGCAGCTGAAACGCAGTGATAGCAGCACGGGGAAAGCAGCACAGATGTCGTGGGCTCGTCTCTCTGTCCGCTCGCTCTCCGCGGCCTCCACGGAGAGGGGGTGGGAAAGGGAATCATTCTAGATTTGAAGCTTTCGTGACTGCAAGGATTCATATTCTAAGGTTTTTTTTCGGTAAAGTCACGTAGGTAAATAATTAAAATTAACAAAAGTAACATAAAAAATTTAATTTACATTTTTTTACCTACGTGACTTTACTGAAAAAAAAATAAAGCCGTAAAAACAAAGTTTTTAACTATAAATCTTTTATATGCGTGGCGGCTAGAGTCCTCTCGTCCTCTGGCTTGAGATGGATGCCACCTATGGGTCAGATGATTGCATGCCAGCATTAAGCAATTGGTAATTAAATATAATATTTTTGTCCTAAAAAGTGTAACATTTTTGAAAAAAAATTCGCGAACATTAATTGTCACGCACAACGAGTCTGTGTGGAAAATGTCAGCTCGATTGGATCACGGGAAGTGGGTTAAAAAGCGACCGAAAGATTTGCACGGTTGTAAGCGCGCAAGCGAACTTAATATAAAGGATTTAAAAACCTAAGAATAAGAGAATCATTGTGGGAGTCGAGGCGCGCGTGGTGCGTGCCCGTTGCACTTCGTTGGCACTTGGGTGCCGTCGACAGCCGCGCTCATAGGAGGTGCCCGGGACTCGCAGTAAATTACCAAATAAAATCTGCTTAGAAGCCATGCGATTAGTAGAACCGCACGAATGCCGTCTTACAATCTTTAATTACCCCCCCCCCTCCTCCTCCCAGGATTAACTAGCAGTTGCGCGGGTAAGTAATTAGCGTAGACAAAGCATGGCCACCGCGAGCAGTGTCAATACGCAGCGTAATAAGCGGTGCCGTTGTCTCGAGGACTGCACAGTCAGCGATCCGTGCAAGGTCTTCTGAATCGTTGATATAATCTGTTAATACCCACTTGTTTAATTGTGTACGGGGCGATCCGTTTATAGACACACCGCCGCTAAAAGAATAGGACAGGAATGCACGGGGGAAACAAGATTTTGATTTCAAAGCCGCTACACACAAAAGATGCGACGTTCGGTCAACGTTGGTTCAACGATTCCAACCACATGCCAACGTTGCATATATATACACACATGTTAACTCTTTTAATACTCTCTTGTAAGATACAGAACCATCTCTTTCACAATACTCAATCAGCTGTTCAGAATCAGTGGGGTATCTATAAATTTATCACCCTGTGTTTTCCCTTTTAAGAGTATGACAGCTCTGACCAGATATGGGAATTATCAGTCAAGAAGCAACAATTTCTTGATCACAAATATATTCTTATGATCACACTAAATGCTAAAATCATGC
This sequence comes from Entosphenus tridentatus, assembly GCA_014621495.2. Classification (NCBI taxonomy): domain Eukaryota; kingdom Metazoa; phylum Chordata; class Hyperoartia; order Petromyzontiformes; family Petromyzontidae; genus Entosphenus; species Entosphenus tridentatus. The sequence continues at coordinate 11,140,113 of CM025664.2, forward strand.
TGCTAATAACCAATTATATTCTATTGATATAAATTGAGAGTTTAATACGCTTTGTTAATCCACTGCTGGATGAAAGCCTCACCCTTGCTGTATTGGTCATGGGGGTAGTTTGACCATACTTCCCCACGCTGATCAGTGCTGGTTGGTGAAGGAGGGGGGGTTGCCCAGGACTGGTTCGGGTATCACTGGTCACTGATGTTAGCCGTGGACAGGAAAATGTAATCAATTCACCGGGTTCATAGTGCAGTGTGCCAACCAGTGCACCACCAAATCCTCGTACTTTTCTCATTACGAGCGAAAGTTGGTCAAGGTTCCTGTGATTGCGTCGATGCATGCAACCACAAGGCATCTGTACTTTACAACGGCTGCAAGTTACTGTAGCCGTTGTCCATGCCCCCGAAAGATCTAAAAGGAATCCAATTGTAACGCTGATCCATGAGATTGTATTGAATCATGGAGGAGACAAAATTGTGATCAACCCCAAAACGGGCGCACTCTCGCTCAAACACAAAGCTGCTTCAACACGCAAAGGTCCACAGGACTCACTAACACATGTCACCAGCGTCAACTTATTAAAGCGTGTAATTAAAACACACACTCGCGCGAAATTTGCAACTGCTCCAGCTACAGGGTACATGCTATACGAACCAGTGGCGTGCACCGCTTAATGACTCGTGTTATTATTTCGCGTTTAACTGGGTGCAACATGCAATGAATAATTTGCACGCCGTAAAAAAATGTCTTTGTGATAAAACTGTTTGTTTACAAGTCATTACGTGCTCGCTACGCGCGTGTGGCAATCGACACCCCGCGCATCCTTGCAAATGAGACGTTCTCCGTCGTCTCGGGGGGGATTTTCCCCCAGGTGAAGAAATATTTGCGATGCAGTGGAATGAATTTGAATGAAAATCGTCAGTGCCGGTGATGAGCCTGCATTGGAGAGCCAGGTCTTTGCGCTGCCAAGAGGGGGGGGGAGGGAGTTGGGGAGAGGTGGTAGCTTTTGCTGGCCCCCGAAGCAAATTCTCTCAAGGAACCGAGTCCCCTCCCAAGAGACGGGACCCTTCCTCCCTGGACGCCTTTGTCTCTCTGGGCACACTTACCCCCTTTGGCTCGAGAAAACGATGGCGGGACCGCGCCAAGTGAAATATATCTTTGGTTTCAATAAACATTCCACAAAGGAAAGGTCAGCCTCTGTTTTGCGTGAGAGAAAAAAACTGTACTATAATCTTCACACAATTATCCATGTAGTTGTGCGGTCTTGAATCACGGCAAAAGAAAACTATAATGACAGGCCTACCACAATTACCACCAAGCGTCACATTCGAGCGCTGCGCGACGGAGATTGTCATCCTGGCTTGCTGCTGTTCTCCTTTCAACAAGACTCTGCTTCAGAGCACAAATAATAATAACAATACATCACGACATCTATTAACGAGCACAATATTTCACGGACGTAGCCAAAGTTCAGAGTCGCTCAAAAAATCCGGGCGAAGGAGGTGTGGAGGGTTTTTTTTGTTATTGAAAGAGAGGTTGGGGCCCTTAGCTGTGCCTTTGACGCTGCTGTCGATTGAATGCTGTGCAACTACAGTGGCATGGCGTTCCAGAGTTATCAATTGCAGACTTAAAATAATTACGGGAAGCTTTCACGCATAAGATGTGTATTATTACGCGAAAGCAGTTCAACATGTATTCATCCGCTATAATTAACTTATTTAAATACATGTATATACTTGTGCAGTGATCATCCCACACGAACCCTGGGCCCTATAATAATCAAGAAAGCTGGGGCAAACACTCCACGCTCTGATTGGTTAGGGCACGGGGAGCATGAGGATTGGCCGGAACATTCAAAAATGGGAAATAGGTGAGAGATGATGATGATTGGTGGAGACGGAGTGCGACGTGGTGCGGAGCCAGGAACAGGTGAGAAGAGGGAGCGGGAGGCGAAGTTTGGGGCGTTGCGGGAGAGAGCAAGAACGAGGCTGTGGATCCGTGGCGTATAGCAAAGAGCTTATTCCATCATAGAGGTTTTTTTGGGTTAGATCGCATAAACATCCGAGTCAGATTTGGCACGGTACATAACATACATAAATTAATATCTGGTACAAAATATGTATTACCGAAGCTTTCAACAGGTGTGTACAGGATTAACTGCACGTGTGGTAAATGTTACGTTGGGCAAACAGGACGAATGATCAGCACAAGACTAAAAGAACATCAGAGAAATATTAAATTCTCCCAAATACAACTGTCAGCAGTAGCAGAACACGCGTGCCAACAAGGACACTCAATTGATTTTGATAATGTTAAAGTTCTGTGCAAAACTAGCTACAACTGGCCAAGACTAATTAGAAAATCTATCGAAATTGAAAGTAATAAGAATAACTTTAACCGTTCGGATAGCTACCGCCTTAGTACTGTGTGGAAGCGAATCATCAAATAAGACATTATTAAAATGCATGCCTACAAAGGGCAACATACCTAAAAGCCTACGTGTTAAAAATACCTTGTTACATTTTGACTTAAAGCTTTCGTGACTGCAGGAATTCATATCCTTTGGGTCTTTCGATAAAGTCACGTTGATAGGTTAAAAAAGTAATACATTCAACGAAAAACTACGACGTTTCGATCGCAACACACGCGACAGTCATGAGGTGGAGAAAAGGGGGGCAAGCCACTAAAGGCGAGCTGTTTTAAAGGTTTAAAAATGGGCGTGGCCCAAGCGTCCTGGTATCAGAACGAAGTGGGTGGGGCACAAGTGTCCTAGGACCAGTACACTCAAGATAAGGTCAGACGCATGAGCAGCAGAGGTCGCAATCGGGTACCCAATACTCGTACCCTACCCGATACCCGGCTACCCGTACCCAGCCGGGTACGGGTACCCGTTTGCGACCCTGGTGCGGCCGGGTACGGGTAGGCCGTGAGTCACTGGTGAGTAACCGTTTGTCACTCATTTCCCAACGTCTTGTCTCTTCTCACAATTCAAGTTCCTAGAATCAACCCACCCGTGGAGAAATAAGAGGGGCAGAGTCTTCTTTCGCTTGTAAAATGTAACACTCTTCTTCCGCCAGTGTTGTCTGCTGGCCAAGTTGCTCCTGGAAAAGAGCTGTAACATGTCACTAAATGGGCTCTACTCAGGAAATGAACTTCTGATTCGGCTATTGACGCAGTGGCTGCCAAACACCGCTCATTGGTGGCGTTCATGACATTGTGTTTCCTCAGCGGGTCGTCGTCTGCCAACGGTGATTTTCTTTGGCCGTTCCACCCAGTTCCGGTCTTTCAGAGTTTTCACGACACTCATCGGCGTGCTCTGAGTGTCATGGAAATATCCCGAGTAAAAATATTTTTTATAGTAAATGAAATAACAAACTCTGCCCCACTTTGGCACCCACGCCCAATGCCCAAAGCAGCGTCGTTATCACTGCAGAGAACGAAAGTAAATCAAATAAACAAAATGCATGTCTTCTTCAAAGTGCCTCGCTTTATCTGTGACCACAAAAAAAGAGCAAACGGTGTTTAAAAATAATCTGCCTCTGTGTCACAAGGGCTGGTGCCACTGACAATGGCGGGCAGTGTTTGTGTGCGTGCAGTCACACTCCAGCCTTTGTTTCCAGCAAGACTTTGTTCAGAACATTAAATAAACCGCAACGAGATTCCGAGTCGTCCTCAACAGCATCATCATCATCTTCCTCCTCAACAACATCATCATCTTCCTCCTCA
>CM025664.2:11143842-11169030 GCA_014621495.2 Entosphenus tridentatus
TCATCTTCCTCCTCAACATCATCATCTTCCTCCTCAACATCATCATCATCTTCCTTCTCACCAACATCATCATCATCATCTTCCTCCTCAACATCATCATCAACATCTTCCTCCTCAACATCATCATCATCATCATTTTCCACTACGGTATCCTCAGGAGCAGTAACGGCACTATCGCCACCACTGCAGCCACCACCATCTACAGCAGCAGCAGCAGCAGCATATGTGGCGAGATCGAATTCAAGATGCGTGTCAGCAGGGTGGAACAGTGGTCACACTCGTGCCACGCCTCACAGCAAGAAGGGCCTGGGTTTGATCCACGACTCGGACACCTTTCTTCTGTGTGTAGTGCCATACGTCGTTTTCCCCTGTCCTGCATGGGTTTCCTCCTGGTGCTCCGGTGTCCTCTCAAAGCCTAAACGATACACTAAGATACTGCTGATTTAAATCGTTCGTGACTGCAGGGATTCATATTCTTGGTTCTTTCGGTAAAGTCACGTAGAAGGGAAATAATAAAATATAAAAGGAATGAATATTATTAAATATTGTTTTATATTTGTATTTTATTATTTCCCTTCTACGTGACTTTACCGAACGAACCAAGAATATAAGATGCTGCTGTTGGCCGAAACAATCTATAGCTTTCCTGGGTAAATAAAAAAATTATATTATTTATAACTTCCGCCACCGACGCCCTCCAACACATCCGTGTTGGTCATGGCGTGAAGTGTTCGGTCCTAACACCGACTGAGACGGACGCCAACCTGCCCCCTCGACAGCGCGAGATCCTCTCTGCCAGGGCCGTGCCTAAGCTGGTCGCCACGGCAACAATATCATCAACAACAACAACAACAAAAACCTGGCTCAGGCCCAAGCGATTACAAATGCAGTTGTGTAAAATATCCGGAGGATTGCGGAGTTTATCACAATGGGAACGCGCACCGTCGCGTCTCGGATTTGGGGTGTTTAATTTCGGCGCGCTGTCAATTGATCACGCCTGCTTCCCGGAAAGCCGATGCGTCTGTGGGGTGTGTGGGTGTGGGATGGAAGGGGATAGATGAATAGAAGTATGACGAGGAGGGGTTAGGAGGAGAGGGGGTGAGATTTGCTTTACATTGTCAAGAATGAAACTAGAAAAATAGTAAAAATTCGGTGGAGAGGCTTTTAAAAAATGTGAGCCGCTTTTTTCATTTACAAGTCAGTCGGTTGGGAAATTAAACCGTGTAGCGTTTGATTTTTTTGTATTAAACCAACACATTGGCCTCTACATGTTAACACTTTTGCATTTATTGGCGAATTGGCCTTCCCGAGTCGTGGTTGCCAGCAAGCACCTGCTAAAGCACGCGGATTCTGGACCCATGTCGCCCTTCTGGGTCTCATCAGCACCGCCAATCATGATGATCAAACACTGCTGGTTTACCAGACGTTATTAGAAATACCGCTCAGTGGATGTTTAACTTTGCCACTTTATATCTAAGCGAGGGAGCAGTGGTGCAGTGGTTAGCGTAGTGCACTATGAACCTAAAGAATTTGAGTTCGACCCGTGGCTACGGTTGATATCAGTGGCGAGTGACATCTGGACCTGACCCCAGGTCGCTGTTTCACAAACCTGCAACTCACCAGTGAGGTCAAGTATGGTCAAACATGCATGTGGGGAAGCCCTCATACAGCAGTGGATGGACCAAGTGATGGACATTACAATATTATCTTTACTAAGATTGTGTTATAAATCCCCAAATCCCCTAGAATCTCATCTGGTCTTGGAAGCTAAGTAGGGTTGAGCCTGGATAGTACTTGGAAGGACATCCACTATGCACAACTGGTTGTTATACGATGCTTTGGGGCTATGTGGTGGACACCAGAGGGCAGTACAGCAAACCCCATTGTTGTACCGAACTTCTATGCTGCCGCATCTATGCCCCCTGTCTCCACCAACCCGGATCCGACACAGGATGTGGAGGCTCTGGTCCAGCAGCGGACCGACACGGGGCTCTACATGAACACGGGCACGTGACATATCAGCAGCTGTGAGCGTGTGTAACATTCGGGGAAGGATTATGTTTCAAAGACATTTTTTTTTAAACAAGCCCATTCGCACACACACAAACACGCACCACTGTTTGCCCAAAACATGTTTTTCCATCTTCTGCCATCCCATTAGAGAGAGAGAGAGAAAGAAAATATATATTTATATAATAAAAGTAAATAACAAAACGAAAAACACAACAATCAAACCTAAAAGGGAAATGGGATTTTCAATTATTAAACACGGACAAAGCACTGTAGACCAGTGCAGCTGTGTTGGTTTGCTCAGTTTATCACGTGGTAAATATCAATTCAGAGCTCACGGTGAGCGGACTCCAAAATCAACAGCAATTCATTTCGCGCGCACAGTCGGTGAGATCGGCAATAAAGGTCCTTGCCGTCGCCTCCACGGAGGGGCAGGGCGTTCCCTAAGAGGATAAATGGACCGCATAGCCGGGTGGCCGTAGCGTGGGTAGGCATCGGCCCTTGTAAAATGAATGCGATTTGGGTCCCCCTGTTTGTCATTCACCGCCTCTTCGTGGCTCGGCCAGTCGGGCCTGTGCAGTTGCACCGCCTACGCACTCACCAATGTTTATAACCGTGGCCACAGTTAAGCCAGCCTTTTTTTTGCCTCCGCCTAACAGTCAGTAAATGTTTGCAGACAAAGTCCACGTGAATTAATCCAGACGATTTAGTCCTTCCTGAAATGTCTGTGTGTACTTTCAAAATCCCATCCCCATCAACAATGTTTAAGACCAACTCCTCGTTTTTGTGTCCGGCCGAATCCACAGTAGATGTATTATTTTATATATACTGGTCTTGACAGAGAACGGTCATGTACATATATGCAGGACCCTCCTGGAAAAAAAGTCGTGAGACACGGTGAAGCTTTCCCGGGGTATACAATTGCAATTGTTTTTGGTATTTAATACACATGTACCGTACACTATTTTCTGTGTATGCATGGATCCTGTGAGCAGCATGCCTCCGATGTTTTGCCCACGCATGTCTGCTCCGAATTACAGTAATCAAGCATTACCCACAACAGCGTTACTCGCCATTTCCGCCTCCCCAAGAGACTTTTGGCATTTGAGCAACTGCTGCCCCTAACCCGTGTCCACGCCACACGCGCCCCAGTGCCTTATCCTCAACTCTGTTTCAGCAGCCTCGTTCCTCCCTAAGTTGCCGCCACCTCTCAAGACCCTGCGACGTAAAAGCCTAAAAAGTGCAACCAGCACTGGCGCATGAGCTGATGCCATCGGTGCGTTTGCCTCGGTGGAGATACTCCACTCGGATACGGTTTGCACGGTTGGCTACGTACGGTGGAAAGAAGTTCAACATACATACATTCCATTTCTTGGCTGCTACTTTGTCATTATGCTTGACCATCGGCCGCCGTTCCTTCTAGCTCTGTATAAAAGGTAAAGGCGCATCCCTGCAATTGCCTGCTCACGCCACTGCTGGCAGAAGGGCCTCCTCGAGATGAAACTCTCCAGAGGTCCCCTCGAGAAGGAGTTTTGACCGACTCTTTTTGCCCACTGGTCATACACCTTGGAAGGGTACCCACGTTTTACCCCACCACGCACGATCTGCCAAACGACTATCTGTAGCGTAGTAATTTTATATAATGTATACAAATGTAAACTAATAAAAAAGAATTACCAGGTAAGGCCCACTGAGCTATATAGCTCTTTTCGGAAGCGACCTGGCTGCCACAAATGATAGCCCAATGAAGTGGCTGTTCGTTTGGAAATGTATCGCTGCCACAAAAACTCTAAACGCACGTTGATTCTCAATGTGGAGAGAAAACCCGGAGGACTCTGAGAAAAATCCATGCGACCACGGGGAGAGAGACACCGCAAACTCCAAATATACAGCAGGCCGCATGGTCGGGATTGAACCCACGACCTCGTGTATACCAGGCGAGGGAGTTAACATCTCATCACCGTGGTGCCCATTGTTCACAGAGGTCGAGGAATGGAGGGAGGGAATTTACGAAACTCCAATAATTTGACTGCCGCATCTGGAGATCGAAGAAGCGACCTCTGGATTTCAAGTCCAATGTGCTCACCACTATTACAACCAGGCCAGCGTCCCTCCCTCTCTCTCTTTCTATGAATAGTTTTGAATTCCTACCAGAGCACCAATTCCGGAGTGAACGCGATCAGACGGACAACCCAAAGAAGAAGAAAAAAAAACCACCACATGTTGCTGCAGTTCAACCAGAGGGAATTAACCACTGCCATTAAGATTCTTCGCATTCCACTGAGGTTACATTTTCCACAAAGTGGGACTCCCAGAACGCCTGGGACTTCATGCTGCAAAAAAAACTTTTCTTCTTCTTACCCAACATTGGTGCAACTCGTTCTTTCGTGCACACGCTTATTGGTGTGAGGCCGTGTCAAAGGTTCTCCTGTAAACTTGTGTCTCAGCATGGGGGGTTGAGTTGCGGATTTCATCTTTCACGTAAAGTTGGCGGTCCCAGTGGCTCGCGTGTACATTTACCGCCATCTCGCGGTCCGCAGGAGCGAATGACGTCTCCAACGTCGGCTACATTTATTTGTTTGTACTGTGCCGCGTATCAACATTCATTTTAAACAAAACTATTAACAACCTTGAACACGTTTTTGAGTTTCCACGACGCAACGTGATTATCGTTTAAACACGGCCACCGCAATGAAAACATAGCCAGCAGTCGTACTAAACATACAACATCCCACTAAACGTACACCCCTGTTGTGTGTTTACGTATACGAGAAGCCAACATTATCTGAAGACGCACAGATGTATTATTTAGCCACACTGCTTCTGCAGTGATGTACACTAAAAACCTCAACACGTCTCGTCAATAAAACTGTGGCCTTACAGGACGCAAGAATATAATAGACACAAAAAGCCCTTCCAAAGTCATTCAGTCAAAATGTCCATCGTTCCTTCCGCGACAGGAAAGCACCCATGTTATTGATTTTAATTACAATGTTATTAATGCATTGTGAGCTTTCATGGATTGATCGGAAATCGAGCATAAATGCCATTTTGTCCCCACGAGAGGGAGTTCTTTACCCGACTTGGTTACGATTTCCTCCGCCCCCACTCCCCCCTCGCTTGAACTAACGTCACATTTTCTAAAGTTTAACATTTTTAAGCAATGGTCAGTAGGGGACGGCTGTATGTTGACACAACTCGCGAGCCACACGCACGCAAGCTGAACGAACACAAAATGTAAAACAAAATGTAATCCCATTTAAAACTTGTATTATATTCATGGTTCTCTCGGTAAAATCACGTAGATAGAAAAAAACTAACAATAAAAATAATTGTTATTATTTTTTCTATCTACGCGACTTTACCGAAAGAACCATAGAATATGAATTCCTGCAGTCACGAAAGTTTTAAGTAAATTGTACTTGTATTATTACGTGTTCTCCTCGGACACAAAACACCCACCTCTTTGAGACGCAGCTGCATATCAGCTGGTCGTACAACATTCCAAATGGTGCGTTTCATAGATTGATCCATTTATAGATACCACAGAGAACCACACTTTACTTCAAAGCCTCGACGCGTCTCCCATTCTTCTCAATACCCCGATGAGGTCAATCAAGACTCTCCTCTGTAAGATATGGAGCCATCTCCCACCTGTTGAGTAGGGGATCGTGAGAAATCAGTGGGGTGCCTATGTATGGATCGCCTTGTGTAACTCACGGCAATCAGTCGCATCATATGGATTCCTCAAGTAAAGGCACCAGTTGAATCCCTGTCCTTTGCAGATCAACTCCACCCTCCCCCCTCCCACGACCATAAAATATTCAGCCAGAAAGTTTTCTGTGGTCAAACTACGACTAACAATCAGAAAGTCGTAAGTTCAAATGCCAGTCGAGGGTTGACTTTAGCCTCCGATATCTGCATGGCCGAAATTAAAGTGGCACTTTGTGGGATGACGACAGTGCTCTTCCTACGGATGGACAGGGCCATGTCAGGGGAATGTGGAATTTTCACCACTGGCTTAGGGCTGCTACGGGAGAAGTGCACCTCTCCGGCATAGTGAACCACACATTCACGAAGCGAAATCGAGACTTTGGTATTTGACCAAGAAACTGTGAGAGAAAAAGTCAGTGGGCTTAGACAGAACACGTGACATGGCAAGGAATGATGGCGGATGGTGAAGAATAGTCACAGTGGCGGCCAAGAACCAGAGCACATCGGAGCGCACCTCCGCCGAGGAGATGGAGTGACGAATTCAGCTCGTGTGTGCAGGTGCTAGGTGGACTGGCATAATTTCAGAAACGTGAAAGGCGGCGACGGTTTGGGGAGGCTTTCATCCAGCAGTGGATTGACCTTGGCTGCTGCTGCTGCTGATGATGATGATGATGAAACATCTGAAGTAAATTAATTTGGGGGTGGGGGGGAGGGACATGTGGTTAGAAAAGTGACCGTGAACTGATTTCCACAATTCCCTTCCGAGCTAGAATGAGGTTCAGAGCGCTGGGTCCCTGTCACCTCAACTCACCCCTTCCACTCCGTCCGATGCATCGGCGGCGACGAGCCGGCGATAACGGAGTCACCACCCACCCGCCAACGGCAATGGACTCATCTTCACACATGGGCGACACATTCACGACGAGGGCGAGCACCCCACCGCCGCCGCCGCCGTCATCATCGGCCGCCTGCCCCTGGCTGGAGCGTCGCGCTCCCCACGAGATGCCGCCACGAGACCCCGAGCGCAAAGGTCCCAACACCGTGCTCTGGTGGACCTAAGCGTTGTACGGCACGGTGGGTGAACTTGCACCGACGATGCAGCCCCCCCCCGCCCGCCCCCAAACGCCCGCTCCGTGTGCCCGCTGCACCCAACCCGACGGGCATCGCCGGGTTCTCTGTCGAAGAGCGCCCCCCTCGATTCGCGCGCTCTCAGACGGAGCCGTTGCGCTCCGGGGCCGAACTGCCCCCCACCCCCCGCACGTCAGTCCTTGGTGCCGTGCCAGAATTCAGACAAATATATTTATTTAAGTGATGCTTCAAAGAGTGAGTGAGAGAGGAAAAAAAGTCCCGTTTCTTCACGCAAGCAATATTTCCGCGGTGAAGCGCTGGCATTTTGGAGGGGGCCCCAAAGGGAGGCAGCCCAAAACTTGCAAACCTGGTGGTGGTGGCGGTGGCTTCACACTGGCTCTCTCCACCTCCCAGTCCAAGGAATTTCTCGAGCAACGACTGCAATAACCCCTCTAACGCCGTCTCTTTGTGTGCGCGCGTGTGAGTGCAGCAGAAGGATTTGATCCCCTTTAAATTAAATCTCGATTCATTTTGTGTGTTGTTCTTATGCGCACGCGTGGCACACGTTGCAATGGCAAACAGACGAGAATAACTGAAGTCTAATCACCGTTGGTGTGGGGGGGGGGTGCTGGATCTTCTGTGGCCTTGCCGATCTGGGTCTTACCATCCAGCTCACCTTCTGACTACAGCGCCGAGGTACGACACGTCCACACCGCCGTGCTTTTGCAGCCAGATATTCGGCCGATTTGCACGGCCGATTTGCACGGCCGATTTGTAATCGCGCCATCAGTTTTTTTTTTGCAAATCCACATTGCGCACCTCACATCAGCGAATGCGTCTCAGAGCACTTTAGGTAAACATACATTTTACATGAATGCCCAACACTTTAGTATAAAAAAAGATTGCAAGACAGAGTTTTAGACTATTAACGCAGCAATGTACGATGGAACAAATGTTTCTACAGAATGTAAAGAGTCAAAGTGATTTCCTGATCAGATTCACGTGGTACCGGTGCTCATCTCCTACTTACAAGCCCAGTTGTGGACATTCCACGTGCCTTTGGCGGGGGAAACCCGCTTTAAACTCCTGGACCCTGGAGGAATAATGGGCTGAGTCAAACCCAAACCGCTCTACCGGCTGAGCTATCCGGCCGGTTTACAAAGTAATTATGTCATTAAGATCAAATAACTAAAATGAATAGCACGGTAAAAGCAGCTACCCAGCTGCTTTACAGATGCACTTACGAAGAGGGAGAGGGGGGGGTGGTTTAACGTGTAACGTTTACGTTTATCTCAAATATATCCGCTCCTCTGATCTTCGTAGGGAGATCGCCCCGTAGTGGTGGCGCCAGACAGACCAAGTCACGCGCGGTCAATGCGATAACGCGCGCGGTACCGCATGCGTGGGACGGGGAGTTGCGTCGCTGTTGATTGCCCGCGCCAGATGTGGCGAGAGGTTTACGGACTGCGAATCGTTTCAACGCGGAGGCATTTCGCGACCAAAATTCATCGTCGTAACGGTTTTTTTTTGGGGGGGGGGGGGGTTCGATCGCCTAAATATAAATGTGTCGGTAACCCACCACCACCCGACACAGCCGATTAGTGAGGCCAATCGCCTGATGAAGCTGGTTGTAATCACCGGCGAAATGTCGTCCTCGAATTGTCAACGCTGTGGGTTTACTCGCCATCGCACCGATGTCCCGAAGTAATAGCTAATTGTGACCTTTTGTTTACGTGACAAACCTTACAAATTGGCTGTGTCGGGTGGTGGTGGGTTAACGACACATGTATATTTGCGCGATATATCCCAAAAAAAACTTTCTTATGAAAAGGGACTGTACTGTGTTCGTAATGGGAACCACACACTGCACTGGCCACAGCTGATGTCAATCCGGTGGAAAATATGACATGATTCACCGAACACTTATATGGGTTTATGGTGTGTGTTTTGACCCAGTTATATTTGACTGCATACGTGATGAATATGGGGAGGGGTGGCACAGAGGTTGGTACACTGCGCTATGAACCCAGCGACCTGAGTTCGGTTCCCAGCCACGGCTCACATCAGTGGCGACTGCTATCTGAACCGGTGCTGTTCCTCTCCTAGGTTGACTGAGCATTCAATGCGTGCCTCGCACGGTGCGTGTCTAGAGATCGCGACCGGGAGACAAAGAGGGCCGGGCCTAGTCTCGGATCGTTGTGTCGTCGGTGTTCTCGAACGACTTGCTTACAGTTGTCAAGCGTAACAATCTGATCTTACATGTTGACATCATGATGCGATTTGTCTTTTAGTGGTACAAAGAGCGAATTGTTTTACCTGTGTCACCGCGACGATGTACTTCGCAGCACTGTGGCATATTCACATACACATAGAGTGCTGTATACTGTATGTTACATTCTAATTCGGTTATTATTGTTTCCATAGTGCTGCTCAACTTTCCATGACTGCAGTCTTCCTGCAGTGGAAATGTTAGTTTGATGATTGTTGGAACGCGATTTTTCTGTTATTAAAGTGCATTTGGTCAGCTCTGCTTCTCCCAAACTTCCCCATTACGCATGCACAGCCAAATCAGCGTGGCATTAATGTGACAAATATAAACCACGTGCATATATCAGTGGATGGGGGGATGGGGGGATAGGTACGTGAGAGGGTGGGGAGGCAGGTAGGTCAGTGCGTGGGTTGGAAGGTGAGTGGGTGGGTCGGTATGTGAACTGGTGAGTAGGTTGTGTGGGTAGGTAGGTGGATAGGTGAGTGGGTTGGTAGTTGTACGAAAGTGGGTATGTGGGTTAATGGTTGGGTGTGGGGAGCGGTAGCATAGTGGTTTGCGTGCTGCGCTATGAACCCGCCAAACGAAGTTCGAATCCTGCTCACGACCAACATCAGTGACGATTATTTGAACCGATCCTGGGCCTCCCGTAGGTCGACTCAGCCTCAAATGAGTACCTGCTACGGTGTGTAAACAACGCCACTGGGGAGATAAAGGTGGTCGGGCGTGGTACTGGCCACCCACCCCCTCGTGTACCGTGCCGGCCTTTATAGGTGCTCGAGAACAGCACTTGCCCCTACAGTCTGTTAAGGCTATATGGGGGATCTTTGTCTTTAGTGGGTAGGAGGGTGTGTAGGTACGTGGGTTGATGGATTGGTAGGTAGGTGGTGGGTTTGTGAGTTAGTCGGCAGATATGTGGATGGATGGGTAGGTTAATAGGTATGTAAGGTAGGTACGCATAGTGGTAGTTTGACAGCTGGGTGGATAGGTAGGTACATGAGCATATGGGTTGATAGGTTACATACCTAGAGAGTAATTCAGGAGTATAACTCCGCACGAGGAGGTAGCGAAACTAAGTGCAGAATCACATTGCAACACGGTGGCTCTTTTGTACAACTATTGGTGACCAGGCAGAGACCATCACTTGAGAACCCCGTTTAACCGTCAGGCAGCAAGCCTCGATTCAAACCCCTCATCTCAGCGGAGCCGGCTCCGCGCTCTGACCTCTGAGCCACCTCAATAAACACGATTTCCGATCCCGACTCGATCCCGACTCATTCACACGCACGGAGCTGTCAATCAGTGTACAGCGTGGACCAAAGGTCAGGGACACACAGGGCTATTGTTATTGACAGGATTTTAACGCTGGAATTAAACAAATATAATTGTTTACTCTTAAAGTTAATATTGTATCTATGATTAAGCATGGACATAAATGTTTCTTGTTCCTGTGGGGTCACCTCAAAATCAGTCGTTTAAAAACTCGGCCAAGAACTTCCCCTAGTAAATTGAGACGAAATATAATTGACGAATGTTCAAAGTTGACACTTAATAATAAAAAAAACGTCTTAAATGCATTTCAAACAAGAATTCACGCATCAATGTTAATGCAATTCAGTCTGAATATTTGTTAAAATAAATATAATACCCTAATCTGCCCCCCTCCCACCCCGTGTATAATAACCCGTGACAACACCTGCACAGATTCCATGGCGCGCCTCGTGCAGTCCCCGCTACCGCAGCTGCTGCCCCTCTTGGTGCTGCTCACCGCTGGCCCGGCCGCCTCTCACGACTACGGGGGCATGTCCATCGAGTTCGACCTCGAGGCGGGCGAGCCGAGCCTCCTGACCCTGCAGGGCCGCCTCGACCGCGCCTACGTGCGCCGCGTGCTCGGCTCCCCGGACTGCCCTCCCGAATGCGAGTGCCCACACTTCTGGCCCACGTCCATGTTCTGTGACGCACGCAATCTCACCCGCGTGCCGCCGCCGCTGGCCAGGACGGCCTACCTTTACCTGCAGCGCGGCCTCATCGAGTCCGTGCCCGAGGGGGCCTTCGGGAACGCGACGGGGCTGCGCAAGATCATCCTGGACGTCAACCGCATCTCGAGCGGCAACGTCTCCGAGGGGGCCTTCTCGCAGCTCGACCGGCTCCAGTACCTCTACATCAACTACAACCATCTGACCGAGGTCCCCAAAAACCTGCCGGCGAGCCTGAAGGAGCTCAGGCTGGCGCACAACAAGATCCGCGTCCTGGAGGGCCGAGTCTTCCACAACCTCGCCAACCTCACGCTGCTACTCCTGCACGGCAACGAGATGGCGGTGGTGAAGTCGGAAGCCTTCGCCGGCTTGAAGTCCATCGTTCACATCAACCTGAGCAACAACAGGCTCGACGACCTTCCCGGCGGCCTGCCGAGCCACGTGCTTCAGCTCTACCTGGAGTGGAACGCCATCAGCCAGGTGCCCGAGTCTTACTTTCAACAGTTCCCCAACCTGCAGTTTCTGCGCTTGGCCGGGAACTACCTGAGCAGCCCGCGGGTGCCCGCGGAGGCCTTCAACGTCTCCACCCTCCTGGAACTCGACCTCGCGTACAACAACCTCGACCGCATCCCCGCCGTGCACCGCAACCTGCAGTACCTCTACCTGCAGGCGAACAACGTCAGCGGTACGTTGGGCAGGTGACGGAATGACGAGCGAGTAACCAGGAGTGTTTACAGGGTTCATACTTTTCGATTTAAGGCTTTCGTGACTGCAGGGATTCATCTTCTTGGTTCTTTCGGTGAAGTCACGTAATAAAAATTTGTATTATGCTTTATTTTTATTATTGTATTGCTTCCCTTCTACGTGACTTTACCGAAAGAACCAAGAAGAGGGTTCATACTCTTAGGTTTTTTCGGTAAAGTCACGTAGGTAAAAAAAATAATTAAAATTAATAGAAGTAATAATAGAAATAAAATAATAAATCACGACGTTTCGGAGGCAACACAAGTCTCCGTCATCAGGTGGGACCGTCACAGCCAGATTTACTGCATCAAGTGATTTACAAGGTGCTTCAAAATGTGTTTAACACTTGTGAGAATTTGCGAACAATGCCCCGAGATATGTGCCTCCTCCGAGCTCTGGAGACCACCGGGAGAAGATTCCAGACACGCGTTGACAATTATGGCGAACAAGTGGAGATTATTTGACTTTTAGAAGCTATTAACATTACATTTGTGATCATAAGTTTAACACGTAGGCTTTCGCAACCAATGTTATTAATAATAAAGTGTTTTTTGGGTTAGATCGCGTAAGTATAAATGTGTCGTAACCCTCCACCACCCGACACAGCCAATTAGTATGTTGTGGATTTACTGGGCTGAAGTAGTAACTAATTGGCGTTTTGTTTACGTGACAAATCCCTTACTAATTGGCTGTGTCAGGTGGTAGAGGCTTACGACACATTTATACTTACGCGATCAAACCCAAAAACCTTTATTATGAGTTTGTTATCATGTTACAGTGTATTATTCGTTCTTTTTCCATTAAAAACGATAGTCCCATATAATTGTTAACATTTTCTTAAAGTACCCTGTATTTATTTATAACACTCACGATCTTCCGACATCGTAACAGCGCAGTGCTTGACCCACAGCGCCACCAATCCGCCCCGGCGCTCTTCATCAACACCGCACGCCTCATAAATATCATAAAGCAGCATCGTAGCTTCCCCCCCCCCACCACCCTCCCCATGTTCATATTCCACGTCCAAGATGTTCCCATTTTTGTCTTCCTTCGCACTCAATGTTTCTCTGTAAATACAATACAAATCCACATTTACCAAGGCATGCCGATATCCCAAGTGTTTTGTACCAAGCGGTTTTGATATGCCGTTGCATGTGCAGTAGACGCTGAATAAAATCAAATTCTATTGAGTTATATTATTCATTTGGGTTTATCAAATTGTACACGTGCGAACCGCATCTCAAAATGTCTGTGCAAACAGGGTCGCTTTCGCACGAGATATCGTTTGAACCACCGCCACTGCAGCCCCTGTATTTTTTATTTTCTAGATTTTCTTCTCTTTCCCCCTGCCGTTGTGCCCAAGGAAGGCCCCCCTACGGCCTCAGCTGTCTTCTCTTCCTCATCTTGTATTTATAGAGCGCTTTTATCCAAGGCGCTTTGCAAGGGTTTATGAGTGGTACAATTAGGGTGACTAAAAGCGATACGGTGAATAGGGATGGGGTATAGTGAGGGCGGTTTAGCGAGTACCGGAATGACGGTGGGTGCCTAGGGATTGAGGGAAGAGGATGGACCAGTGAGAAAAGGCGGGGTCTAGAGAGAAGAGCGGAAACTCGACAGGGAGAGTGCTCGCTGCTTCATGTGCAGGGGAAGCTTGCTCCAGAGCAAGGGGGCAAGTAGGGAAACGGTGATTGTGCACAATTAGAGCGGGGAACGGTTCGGAGTAAGAGAGGTTGAGAGCGCAGCGGGCGGAGGGGACACGACACGAGACGAGGGGAGCGAGGTAAGGTGTGGCAAGGTCGTGATGGCAACAGCTGCTGCTGCTTCCTCTGCGAGATGTCTCCCCCACGTGGCCACACCTTTGAGGCGCGAACTCACGTCCAGATTTCCCGTTCGGCGTCTCACATTCCAGAGAGGAGAAGTGGCAGAGCTGCTTGGAGGTCAGTCAGGCTGAGAGCCTGGGTTCGAATCCAGGCTCCAGCCGCCCGTGATCAAACTGGGTTCTGGGTTCTCAAGTGCAGCGAGTTGATCAACAGTTCAGTCACAAAAGGCGATGCAAAGAAAGCCACGTGAAGTTTGTTTCTGCACAACTTGATCTTTAAGAATTCAGATATCGGTTTGACTGTGATGCGACAACAACCTCTTTGTGGCACGGCGGGTGGGGGAAAGTGCTGCAGACACCGACAAAGGGGATGTCGGAGGTAGCTCTGCGAGATCCGCTTCCGCGGGTCGTTTTCTCATGCCGAAGAGTCGGCACTGCCCTGCAAGAGATCCCAATAAATGCTTCATCTCACGTGACGTGGAAACGACAGCACAGTTGGGATCAAAATTGGAGAAAAATTACGCAATCATTATTTGTAGAAGCATCTTTTAAGGAAAACTGTGCTGCTGATCTTCCGAGATAGACTCAAAGGGGCACTCAAATTCACCCACCTCACGCAGAATGAGAATTCACAAGGAAAGATCAAAGCCGGGTGACCTGGCCAGGGTTAGTGGATGTCAGACACGGAGCTTACAAACTCCACATGCACACTGCTCTCATCATCCAGTGATCCGTCAGCCTCATGTTACAGCCGCTCTCAACTCGATACGGCCCCTTGGTGCCTATATGCATGAACCACTGTGCAATAAAGATGTGTTCCAGGCTGCTGTATATGCAATAGCACAATGTGTCTCACCAAATCGCTCGTAATGTGATGTGGCCATAGGGTAAGCAGGCTTTGAGCCTGGATAGTGTGCTATGGGTGACCACGTGCAAGTGGTGTAGGTTGCTCCTGGGCCACGTCATCAGAGGGCATTTCAACAAAGTCCATTGTTATACTGTACTAGGTCCCCAACATATCCGCCCCCTGCTTTCACCAACGACCACTGACCGGCATGGTGAAATATGGTCACCGCACTGCATGGGAAGGCCCTCATCCAGAAGCAGATTTGACAAAATGACCATACACAAGCAACCAAGATGACGAGGGTTGCCACCTCTCCTGGTTTCCCCAGGAACATCCGCTTGTTGACCTACCTAGCTGTCCTGAGAAACATATAAAGCCCTCCCTGTAACTATAAAAGTCCACGTTTTTTGTTATCAACGTTGCAATAACACACCTCTAAAGACAATGCATTGACATCTCATTCTCCCCTCTGCTGGCATCGTAATGCATTATTCCTCTTCTCATGGAATACATCCCAGTTTTTTTCCACTTCACAGATGGAAACCATACATTGGACACGTTTAAAACGCCTTTCACTCGGAGGTCGTTCGGGAAGTGGCCGTGTATCCCCCAGGCAATGTCCACAGACTCAGGATCTCTGAGTCTGTGGACATTTTAATAATGCGCCTTTAAAAAAAACTACTTATACGCTTCCGCTTATTACATTTATAGTTAATATAGTAAATGTTTTTTTAATGTATTTATAATACTCTTTTTATGCTGAGTGTCTGGCTGCTGTGTCCTGTACAGCGCTTCGAGATCCTTGATGAAAAGTGCTACATAAATGCATTTATTATTATTACACCGCTAAAACAACAATTTTTTTGTTTCAATAAAGAGAAAACCGTAAAAAAAAAACGAAACGCAAGACACGGCCGCCCGGCGATAAGAACGCTCGTAAAGGCCAAAGCACACGAATGCGCCTTAGAGTTGAAGGCGTTTCCGGCTCGTGGGAGGGGGGCACGCGCATGTGGCCGGCAGCCCGGATGGAATTTACGGAGAGGCTCCTGGCGTAAATTCCATGAAAGTGACCGAGAGGGCCTCTGGCCGCCGTTTGTAGAGATCGGCGGGCGGGCGGGCGGGCGGGCGAGTGAGTGAGTGAGTGAGCGGGCGGGCGAGCGAGCGAGCGAGTGAGTGAGCGGGCGAGTGAGTGAGAGGGCGAGTGAGTGAGCGGGCGAGCGAGCGAGTGAGTGGGCGAGTGAGTGAGAGGGCGAGTGAGCGAGTGAGTGAGAGGGCGGGCGAATGAGCGAGCGAGTGAGAGGGCGAGTGAGTGAGCGAGTGAGGGGGCGAGTGAGCGGGTGAGCGAGCGCCCCAGGTCAGCTGGGAGTAATCTCGCTGCAGCGGCCGCCTTGCTGGAGCCGTGCCAAATCTGGGCCACTCGGGAATGTCTCCGCCAACTGAGACCTTAATTGTCAGCGATTCCACGATGATTTCATCTGTTTGTGTATAACTGTATACTTTAATTGGCGAGAAGTCATTTTCGTCAGGACAATGTTGAAATATCATCTTAGCTTTTTTATTATTCTTTTTTACGGTAATTTATTCCACCCGGCCACGCATTTGAACCACTTCAGATGGCTACATTTAACTTGCAAAGTAATCGTGGTTATCAGAATCACGCTTTGTAAATAATATATATATAATCACGGACCCTTGTGGAATCGGCATTATGTAACTGTCGACATTTGTCCCCTTGTCTCCGTGTGTCCCCTTGTCCCTGTGTCCGTGTCCCCTTGTCTCCGTATGTCCCCTCGTCTCCGTGTGTCTCCGCGTGTCACCGCTTGTCACTTGGTACCACCATGTTCCCTCGCCTTCCTGTCCCCGTGTCCCCTCGTCCCCGTGTCCCCTCGTCCCCGCGTCCCCGCGGGAGCAGAGTTCTCCGTGGAGAGTTTCTGTCGGAGCACGGCACCCCAGGACTACTCCCGTATCTCGCTGCTCCGTCTCGACGGGAACCGCCTCGCCTCGTGGAATATCCCCAGCGACGCCTACACGTGCCTGCGGCGGTGCCGTCACTTCATCATCTAGACGGCGCGAAGGACACCACGGCGCAGTTGGCATGGCTCCAGCTGCAATGATGGCAAAGGGGGGCCACTCGCTGTCCAGCTTCTAACATGTTAATATTTTGGTATCATCTTATATAACACTGGTCAACACATTTTTTCTGGCATAAGGTATTCCAACGGGTTTAAGGTAAATTTGGGGTGCTGATTCCAAATCTAGCATCAGTTTTTGTCTATCACATCAGGTTTTTGAGATATCAAATATTGCATTTTCAATAAAAACTGCGGAAGAAAAGTATCAAATAAATGTGGATATCTACATAAAATGATATTATAAACAAACTATCCTAAAAATACAGCACCATATTTTAACACTAAAGCAGTCACTGACTCGCAACAACTTACAATCATAAGTGACAGAGTTAATTTTGGGTAAAATCAATGAAAATGGGGTATGCCGATAGCATAAAAATGAGATGTGATAGAGCAAATTTGAGATCAGATTTGGAATCAGCACCCTGAAATTAGTCTAAAACAGCTGCAAAAGTCCAGGCCAGAAAAAAATGTGTATTTTTTTGTTGACCAGTGTAATCTACATTTTTTTCTCTTACAGGTTCATTGTATGTATGTATGTTGAACTTCATTCGCGCCGTACGTGGGCAACCGTGCTAAATCGAGAGTGTGGGCACGTCACACGTGTCGTTCACGATGTATCTGCCAACATTTATTTTATATTTCACACCGAGACATCTTCCTCGTGTAGAATGCGCATCAGCAGGCATCATCCTACGCGTACGGCGCAACACGAATATTTACGACACGCGTGTACGTAGCACCGCAGTAAACGCGATTGGCAACATCCCAGACGCTTCAAAGAATTGTGAGTGGTGTTTGGACGCGGCACCGAAGGCGTTTGCACACTTCAGACACGGGGATCGCTGGGGCGGCCGTGGCTTCATCACGCTACACAAACGCGGCCCCCAGAGCATTCCCCTCCGTAATTCTTCCAAGATGTGGCTTACAGAGTAGCGGCAATTATCCGTCCCTCAGGTCACCTCCAGTTCTGCTCGCACGGGGGGGGGTGTTGCCGGGCGTTATCAACGTAGCGATGGTGGCGGTGGCCACGCGCACGCACACAGCACCCAGCCCGTCAGACGCCCGGGTCGAAGGGGAGCCGGTGTGCGGTGGGGACGCCGCCTCGATGTAACGGTGAGCGCGCGCTGCGACTTCTAAACTCGGTGGTTCACCGGTTCGATCCCTTGACGAGGCAGTCGAAACAATGGCAAGTCTGTAAGATCGTCGCCCACCCACCCACCCCGCAAGCCTCTGCGCCCCCGGCAGTACAATTATAAATAGAGGCTCTTTCCACGTGGAGGCCGATCCGCCAGCAGCGGTGTGAGCTGGCAATTGCAGGGCTGCACCTTGACCGCATTTTAATAGGGGGAGAGGACAAGGCCATAGCAGTCTAAAACATACTCTTTGGTTCTTTCGGTAAAGTCACGTAGGTAGAAAAAATTATAGATCACGACTGTCTTCAGAAGTCGGTCGCTTGTTGCGATCGAAACGTCGTGATCTAGTTTTTTTTCTACCTACGTGACTTTACCGAAAGAACCAAAGAGTATGGATTCCTGCAGTCACGAAAGCTTCAAATCAAGTCTCAAACATGTTCCGTTCACAAAGCGTTTTTAAAGCCACTCGTTTGTAAGTTGCAAACGAACTTGGCACACCGGTTTCGCTTTTAGAACACGGACCACAAATGATGATTACACACCCCGGTTGCACGAACGCTCCCTCGCACCCCCCTCCCCGTGTTTTTTGACGACTCGAATCGGCAGTCAATTCGTGGGTTCTCTCGAACAATTTCGCTTCTCAGGCTCCGGCCAGAATTCTGGGAAAGTCTTCCCGACTCGCCCGGCGGTAACTCAAAGCAACTCGGAAAAGCGTGGAGGTGTCACTGCTGTTTTTTTTTAAATAAACTTTTGTCGTCCGTCAACTATGGGTTGATTGGTAGCTGCTCGTCAGTGACTCGGTGCCAACGCGACCGCAAACTCGTCGGCAGGTAAAACCGATCACTTCAAGAAGCAACAACAACAACAACAGGGGAGACGTCCCACGTCTTCACCCCCACTCTACGCAGGTGAACAATAAATACGTTTTTAATAAATGACGTTAATTTTTTGGTTTTATCCCGGGGACACCGCTGCCACTCATTGGCCTGCCGGATAACATCGAGATTTCACCGAACGATCGCGATGCACTTGAACTCCAATTTCCGTGAAGCCAGCTGCTGCACGACCGAGATGCGGTATAAAAATGCTGCGATCCGAAAGGTGTCGTTAGAGTTCACAGGACGCGCCAATTACGATCCCATGTCTCCTCCCCCCATCCCACGCAACATACAAAAAAAAATCAGCGTCCTCCACAAAAGCCAGAGAGAGCCCCGTGGTGCTGCGGTGCCTCGAGCAACGGAGAACGATGGAGATGGGTGGGGGGCAAAGGGTCTGAAAAATAAAATAAAAGCAACGTAATTTGCAGAATTGGCCGCACATGTCTGAAGGGTTGCTTGTGACGGCGGTGCGGTTTCCACTGCTCCTGGGGCTATCAAACTTGTGCCAAGTTCTGCGGTAACTGCCGCCGCCGCTGCCGCTGCCGCCACCCCCCGTGCCGCAATGAAAGGCAGCGTTATGTGAGAGCGGACGCAGCACAAGAAGCTGCCTATAGGTCTGACTCCACGGCGATTAAAGACGGTGGCACGGTGCGGTGGTGAATAGAGACGCCACGGAACTGGAGTGCGTTGGGTTTATGTTGTATGCGAAAGCGATCGTTGAGAGGCGATTTTTTTTTGCCTGGGTCATTTGACATATTACACACCAGCACATTTATCAAGAATGCTCTTTCATTCTGGAATATATTTTTTTGTGTTAATACACCACCTTCAAAATGTCATCTGTGTGCTGTGAAGAAGAGGCTGTTTGACCATACATCACCACGTTGGTCAGTGTGGGCCGGTGAAGGGGGCGCCCAGGATCAGTTCAAATGATGACGCACCACCGACTTGAGCCATGACCGTCAATCGAATGTCGGTCACTCGGTTCACAACGCACAAACACCACGTGTGTGTGACAGCTGCACCGCCACTTCCCGCTATGTATCATTATCAACCAGGATCCATCCACTGCTCGATGAAGGCCTCCCCAAGCCGTCGCACACAAAGCAGAGTTTTTTAAATATTACATTACTTTTGTTAATTTGCTGGTTGGCTATTTGAGCAAGCCATCTGAGGATATGTTTTTTTGCAAACCCATATTCGAATGTTTTTTTTTATATTTCCAACGTAAACAAACATTGCAGTGAGGGAATGTAAACAACGAGTCTGTGAGCATAGCCTTTCGTCGAGAGATAAGGAGCGAGCCGAGACGTCGACTCAAACCTCTCCCGAGCCTCGCGCCACGGCGAGCAACATTCGCGCCGCATTTACATTTCCTTTCTCTCTCCGTGCAAAGCGCAGACTCGGAAGAGGGGGAAAGAGGTGGGGGCACGTGGGCGTGAGAGGGGTGAGGCGGAGAGAATTCCCACGGCAACATCAAATTTCTCAGACGCTCGCAAAATGACATCACCTTTTCGAGCGTCTCTTAAAACGTTTATCCTGCGCAAAGGAGTCAATTATCTTGGGCTTCATAAAAAATTAAGAATCGCGTTCGTGCGACCAGCTGAGGCTCTTTGCGGCTGAACTTCGCGCCCGTGGGCGTCCCGGCCCAGGCGACGTTCGCTCTCAAAACATAACGTGGCGAAAGACGAATTCAGATCGGATGCCGCAGCTGTGACGTCACGCGGGCGCGTGAACGGTCGCATATGTCACGCGAGCAGCACGGATGGCGTCGCTCAGGAGAGAACTTTGGGAAGGATGAATTCCCTCCGGGGATTTGGACGCATTGTCAATTCGAGTCTAAAGATAATGTTAGTAGCGTTGCGGTGAATTGTTTTGCCTCATCTTCTTGGTTCTTTCGGTAAAGTCACGTAAAAGGGAAGTAATAAAATAATAAAAATAATAAAACATAATAAAATAATTCTCACGACGTTTCGGCCACAACGCAAGCAGCCGTTCTCAGTTGAAACCAGGTCTGTCGAGGCGACAGCGTCTGAATTGTCTCAATTGGCTGCGGTGGTTTCGCACCGATCCGTGTGCGTCGTGAACCCAAGAATCAATGGTTGCGTGCAATGTCCCACCCCTAGCAGAAACTTTCTTTGCGCAGTGCCCACGAGATCACAACGTGATCCATTGCAAACTCTCTAAAAGACGTTGGCAATGATCACGAAGTGGGGCTCCCACTTGGGCATCGTTTGCCAACCGGTCCGGGCTGTAATTCAAATGCAAATTACTGGGCCACCTTTCTTGATGGGTGGGAAAACTGCTCATAAAATACCAGGGTTTCAGAGAAACCAAGGCCAACTGACATTTTCATTCAATTTGGGGATGGCGATGATGGTGCGTTCAGTTTTGCCACATTTTCTAAAACTATGACCTCGACTATTGGGGTGATGTTGATATGTTGACGGTGAGGTTCCCGATCACGTGGAACTGTCATATTCATCGCCAACATTTAACGAGAGTTCACATTTTTGAAGAGAGAAAAAAACAAGTTTAAAATGTTTTTTAATCAAAAGCTAATGTGTATGTCTGTCGTAAACGTAAAAGTAACCATTAAAAGCAGATTGTGATATCACAACGCCTCTCTCTCTTGGCCACCCTTGAGAGTGCAGGAGACAGAAAGTGGAGGGGGGAGGAAAAGGTCGAATAATTTGTGTATATATATATAAAGCGGTGGGAGAGCCGAGGGCGAGCTTTCGAAAAATCTTATATCCCGATTGCATCTCGTAAATAATGTCCCGTGAACGTCGCGTAAAAACCAGCCAACCTGTTAGTCGGGGCCCACGTGGAAGCAGCTGATTTTGTGGGGGACCAAACAAAGGATGAGCCGAGGACTGCGGGGCAGCGAGGAAGGCGGTGGCGCAGGAGGGAGGTCGCGGAGGAGGGACCCACGTCTCTCGAAACGTGGGGCACGGAGAGGCCAAAGGAGTGACGTCTGTGTGGGTTTGCAACGATACCACGGTGCGGGGTGCGGGGAGGAGTGGGAGTGTAGCGGGGAGGGGGGGGGCAGGAAGAGAACAAGGAGGAGGCGGAGCGGTCCGGAGCGAGGTTAGTGCCGAGGGTTCAGACGCGCAGCGGCCGGGCTCAGGCTCCGGGAGGGACACGAGGAAAGAGATTCCCTGACCGGCGTCTGGGTGGAACGACCGCACCGGGTCCGAGTGCCTGATCAGCTGAGCCCCAGGTGAGCCGATTGCTTGTGTGGTCTTCCAGATGTGCGAGCCTATTCGTCAACACCGTCACAATGATTGATGCCCGCGAACCAGGTATTTCCTGGTGGCTCGAGCACGAAAGCCACCTGGCCTCCCGGCATCCAGGTGGAACAAGCAGACGAGAGATGTTGTTGGTGCCCGACCTTGGTCTGTAATAAGGTAGGCATTCATAAGGGGTTGCCAAGTATGTACTGTATGTGCTGAACCAAATACTGAACCAAATCAGCTGGAAATTAGTCCCTAACAAACATAAAAAAACGTGTGATCATTCTGATGACACGACTGAAAACAGTAAATCATTGTAACTCGTATGTTAACGAATGCCACACAACTGAGATACAATTGAGTTTCGTAGCTTGTACAGCATGTGTATGCGGTCACGTGATGCACCCCAAAATTATTTCACCAGCACCTGAAAGCCCCCCCCCCCCCCACATACCTGTGAACCAGGTGAGCCCATTCATCCATCGTGTTTCTTACAGGTAAGATTTGGCACTTCCGATTAGTACGGTTAGCTACGTACGGTGAGAAAGAAGTTAAACGTACATACGTACAATACTATTGTCATTTTAGTGCATTTCGTGTTCGAGCCATTCTTAAAGTGCAACGCTATCGCTAAGGGAGGCGCCGCAGTGTTTCACGAACAGGGGCTGCAGTAGTTTCACAGCAGCGCGCGATGCTGCTTGCTGCTGTCTAACCTCAATTTGCGGGGCATTTTTGAGAATTTGCCGAATTTGGACCAAGACGCTTGCAACACGATGACCGACCTACCCGTTCAAGAACCATGTCAGGGGATCTTTAACGTCTGCGGTGTTAACCAGGGCTGCCCGCCGGGTTTGAACCTCCACAAAGCACCCTGGTGCGTGGAGCTGACAATGCAGCCTGTGAACCCGGTTCCCGTGAGAGATGTTCACGAGCCAAGGTTGCTTTTGCATTGGAGCCTTAAGTGGTCCAAGTTAAAAACGGGCATTTGTAAATGTATAAATATATATCTGTTAAGTTTCATCATCAAGTTCATGAATTACAAGCGAAGATTTGTTTACCACTTTGGCCCTGCTGGAATTTGTCATCTCATAAGGTCGCTAAAACTACCCAAGAATAACCAACTTCCATCACTAGTAAACGCTGTTATTGATTATTGCTGATGATGATGATGACTATCACGATGAACATGATGGCGAAGATGATTTTAATGATGACAATAATGAAAATAACCATGATTATTATAATGCATATAATGATGATGCTACTGATGATGGAGATGATGGCAATGATGATGATTAAGACAACATCAATGATGACGGTGTCAACTGTGACACTCATTACGCATGACACTTCTGATAACGACTGCCGTGATGATGATGACGACGATGATAACAACGATGCCGAGGAAAGTAAATTAACGGATCGAGCACCGTTATGTCCAGGCCACCGAGTCCCCGGCACCATGAGGCTCCCACTCCAGCTGACCTCGCCGCCGCTGCCACGGCCGCAGCTGCTGCTGCTGCTGCTGCTGCTCGTGACCTCCAGCGCGACCACCGCCGCCGCTCAGGAGGGCAGCTCCTCGGCTCTTCTCCCTCCGGGCGCCGCTACCCCTCGACCGGAGGGGGACCCCATCCTGTACGAGGGTCCCCACTTCTACCGCGACTGCCCCCGCGAGTGCTACTGCCCGCCGAGCTTCTCGACAGCGCTCAACTGCGAAGGCCGCCGCCTGCGCTCCGTGCCAGAGGTGCCCTCGCGCGCGATGCACCTCTACCTGCAGCACAACTTCATCCGCACCCTGCGCGCCGGACCCTTCGCCAACGGCAGCGAGCTGCGCTGGGTGAACCTCAACGACAACAGGGTGGGCAGCGTCGAGGCCGACGCCTTGGGCGGCCTCAAGCACCTCCTGCACCTCTACCTGGAGCGCAACGCCCTTGCGGAGGTGCCCAGGGGCCTGCCGGGCAGCCTGCAGCAGCTGCGGCTGGCCTACAACAAGATCGCGAGCGTCCCCGCGGAGTCGCTCTCCGAGCTCTCCCACCTCCTCCTGCTGGACCTGACCGGCAACAGCCTGGCCGATGGCGCTCTCACCGGCGACACGTTTAAGGGGCTCTCCAATCTGGTGCAGCTGAATCTGCATGGGAACCGGCTCACGAAGATGCCGGAGAAGCTGCCCACCAGCCTCTACCAGCTGTTCTTGGAGGGAAACCTCATCTCGTCCGTCCCCAAGGGCTACTTTGGCGGCTTTGGGCGCCTGTTCTCCGTCCGCCTGTCCTTCAACAAGCTGACGGACGAGGGTCTG
This sequence comes from Entosphenus tridentatus, assembly GCA_014621495.2. Classification (NCBI taxonomy): domain Eukaryota; kingdom Metazoa; phylum Chordata; class Hyperoartia; order Petromyzontiformes; family Petromyzontidae; genus Entosphenus; species Entosphenus tridentatus. The sequence continues at coordinate 11,167,965 of CM025664.2, forward strand.
CCGGCCTCCATATTTAACATCTCGACCCTGGTGGAGCTCGCGCTGGGGCACAACGGGCTGTCCAAGATCCCTGAGATCCCGCCACAGCTGGAGCACCTCTACCTCAACCACAACCGCATCAAGAGTACGCGCGCACGTGCACGCACGCACGTACACGCGCACACGTGCACGCGCGCACGTGCACGCGCGCACGCACGGGTGGGCTTCACAGCTGTGCGAGGCGTTTAGGAGATCACTTCTTTTTAAAGGCCTCTCTTGAGCTGTCGCCATCGCTTCACAATCCCGTGATGCGATACGGACACTTGGCTTACGGTCGTCGTTTGATGATGATTCACAGCCCTTTTGCAATCTGCTGCTGGATGTGTCAGTTATGGGGGGAGGGGGGTTGACCATACTTCACCATGCTGGTCAGTGCCGATTGGTGGAGCGGAGTAACCCAGATCCCAGAACCAGTTTAGATAATATCGTCATAGTCGAGAGCAGCTCGCAAGCAGAGTGAAAGCACTCAGCCCATTTATTTGAAACGAGTAAGATGAACACGGCATGATCTCCAGCGGTCATGAGTGAGTTTTTGGTGGGGAGAGCCTTTTCATCTCTCAGCGCTTGACAAACTACGCCCAGATCGCCCTGGATGTGCCCGGACTCAGCTCAGCAGGACCGATGAGCCTGAGTTGCTTCTTGTATGGGTGACCACCTGGGCTTGCCAGGCATTGCAGGTGTAATGACGCCTTGACACACTTGTCTTGAGATGCTTTCTTTAGTGTAGAGACACGTTCACTCGAACAGGCAGAGACCCAACTGCAACAGCGCCGAGTCTCCAGTGCATCTCCCTTATATACGGTCCGAGGCCATGCCCCCGTTCCCGAACCTTGTCGCTGGTTCTAGACCGCTCGCTCCAGCAGCAGACTCTACCGCCCTCTTCCATCACCTGGCCACGATCCTATTCTCGAACATTCCCGCAGCCACCAGTCCACTCGTACTGCAAGCTGACTCCCATGTCATTACCTCCGGTGGCCACCAGTCCATTCGCACTGCAGGCTGACTCCCCTGTCATTACCTCCCGTGG
>CM025664.2:11169040-11179925 GCA_014621495.2 Entosphenus tridentatus
TGACTCCCCTGTCATTACCTCCCGTGGCCACTAGTCCCTTCGCACTGTAGGCTGACTTCAGAGGGTGGCTTTAAATTGTAGTCCAGAGAGGGAAAAAACATTAACGGGAGATGATGAGAAGGATTCGTCAAGGGAGGTATTTTTTGGGTGGCTAGAATGGCAAAATCATAAATCATAATGTGAAAATATAATAATTACTTACAGCCGTTTGTAAATCCACTGCTGAGTGAAGGCCTCCACACGTGGTGTCAGTCGTGCGGGTTGCTTGAGCATACTTCACCACGCTGGTCTATGTGAATTGGTGAAGCTGGTTTCCCGGACCAGTTCGAACGTCGCTTGCCACTGATGTTGGCTGTGGCCGGAAATTGAACTCAGATAAACCCTGTTCAGAGTGCAGTGCGTGAACCACCACTCACTCTGGCACCGCATTAACACATAAATATTCTGACACGTTAACATGATACACAGAAGAAATAAACCTCTCTAACCTGATGTTTCAAAAAATAACAACATTTCCAGCATGTCTCCTGCTAACTGATCATGCTCGTGAAAAAATAATTAGAAACTGTATATCATGCAGACGAGACGGGCTTTGTAGTGGAAATTATAATTAATTTCAGAAAATAACTGAGTAAGATAATCTAACTGAAGGCTTAATGTGCATGGAATACTGTGCAGACACTGGCCTTCGGCACACATGGGCCAGGCTTGGCTTTGTCCAAGTGTTGGAATCCACACGGGTTCGCATAATAACCTCCAATAGTTCTTGGATTTTTCATAAATGAAAACACACAGAGAGAGGCCTGGCTCTCCAAGCTCATTCAAATGCCGATGGCTCTTGGCACAAAGGAAACCACTTTGAAGATATTTTAATAAAAGTGGGAAAACGCAATATTCTAGAGAGAGAGAAAGAGATGCAAGTCACTTTGTGGCTTTTTTTAAAACTTGACGCGGACGTTGCCACAGTTTTATTGTCACAAATTCCATTCAACGCCTCAATAAAAAAAACACTCGGCGTATTGAAAAATAAAGAAGGATCAGGCTCGGCGGATGCGCCGAGGAGATTTAATTTCGGGACCTTGATTCATGAAACGCGGCCGCCTTGAACCCTAACGGGGAGCACATGCGCGTGAGCGGGGAGAATGACGGATTGGGTGGTGGCCTTTGGAATTCGAAGGTCAGACCTGCAGAGTGAAAGCCCTGGAGGTGGAAGGAGACAAATGGGCACGGAACTATAAAGAGGCCCGCACCTCGGGCGGTTGTGGGTGCCGTGGGGCTTTGTTAACCCCCCCCCCACATTTGTCTTATTTGATACGGCTAAGAGAGACACCAACAACATTGTTGGGTGAACATCGTGGTAATTTGGAATCTGCATTTTTCTCTCCCTTCACCAACAAGGTGTAAACAGAGATGCCGAGTACGCTCGCGACGGAACGCTCCTCCGCACCTCCGATTAGCGCGGTTCGTCGCTACGTACGGTGCGAAAGAAGTTCAACATAAGCGCACACCTACAATAGGGAGCAGTCGGCTCGGCACTGAGTCAATAGCGGCCGGCAGTGACGGGGATTCGGCATCGTTCGAGTGCAGTGGAGCTACCCAGCTTGCAGAGCGGCTGCGTCCCAACTCAAGCGTACATCCCAACAAGCATCATCATCATCACCATCATCACCACCACGCAATGTTCACACCGCGCCTCCAACGTAGTGCATGCTGCTGCGTCCTATGACAGCCACTACCCTCCACACCCCAGTAGCAGCTGTCCCTGTTGAGGCTCACGATGAATGTAGCGTAGGCCAGTGGGTAGGCACGAGTCTGTTCGTATTCGATGTTGCAAGTATGCGATTTAAGTAATTTGCGAGTGATTTAAATCACATTTATCAAATCTTACCTGAAGAATAACCTCACAGAATCTTTAACTGTGAAGCGGACAGCGCGTAGTAGTTTTAGTTCGTGTAGCCGCAGTATTAACCAGGTCGGCCACCGGGGCTGCAACCACAAACCCCTGCGGCAAGCGGGCAAGCACGCGTCTGCTGCTCCGCCTTGTCGCCACCCTAAGCCACACCCCCCCCCACTCTCCCCCCCTCCCCCCCACGTGTAGCCTTAACAGACTGCTGGGGCAAGTGCTGTTAGCGAGTAGCAGCAGCTGTGAATGCCGGCACGTCACACGAGGGGGTGGGTGACCAGCACCACGCCCGACCGCCTTTGTCTCCCCGGTGTCGGCGTTTACACACCGCGCCAGGTACTCATTCGAGGCTGAGTCGACCTAGGGGAGGCCCGATGAGCGATGCAGATACTCCTCACTTGTCTCGGTGGCCGTGAGCGGGAATCGCACTCGGGTCGCCGGGTTCGTGAGCGCAGTGCGCTAACCGCTGCACCACCGCTCTCTCTCTCACCCCGCAGGCCTGGACGTGGCGTCGCTGTGCCCGTCTCCAGCTCCGCCCGCGCCGCGTCGCCTGCGCTACCTCCGCCTGGACGAGAACGAGATCGAGCGAGCTCACCCGGCAGAGATCATGGTCTGCCTCCCGCTGCTCAACACGCTCATCGTCTGATGCCACTGCTGCATGATGGAGCCCCCCCCCCCCCCATGCTGTCATTTTCACGCACACTCCCGCAATGTTACAACAACAGCAGCAGCAGCAGCAAAAGTCCACCCATCGAAATCAACAGAATATGTTGAGAATATCTAACGGCACACACAGAATATCTAGCGGCACATACACTCCCGCAATGTAACAACAATAACAAAAATAATCCGCCCATCGCAATCTACAGAATACGTAGATTGTGATGGGTTATGTACTAAACTAAACTTGAATATTTGTACTCTGTTTTTTTTTACGATTCGCTTGTTTTCTCCAATTGCATGTGAATCGCATCGTGAGTAGAATGTGGTCTGATGAATTTACACAACGCATATTCACTAAATATATATAGAAACAGGAGCAATACGTTTTTTTACAGTAATTGTATTATTAATTAACTAATGCTAAACATGCCCACATATTTACCATTGTTGTATTAACACGTGCGGTTATTAAAGACCCCTTCCCCTTACACGATTAAACTTCGACATATTTTATGTTGTGGGAAGCGTTCAATAAATATTAACCAATTATGCCCATGCCTGCCTCTTCTCAATTAAGAACATGAATTAACGTCGCCAGATTTCAACGTTGGTTGAACGACTTTGTCTGACCATAACTTCATCACACCGGCTCGCGTGCGTTAGAGGGGGTGGGACTAATTCAGCCATCGCTCGCCACTCACGGTAGCCGGGGCCAGGAATCAAACTCGGCTCGACGGGTTCAACGCACAATGTGTTGACCACTGCGTCACTGAGCAAACGAAAGCGGCCTTTAGGCGGGCCAAAATCATCGAGCAATAAACTCGGGATGACCGACGCGCGAGATGAGCAAACGGGTGGTGAATCTTGATTTGAAGCCTTCGTGACCGCAGCAATCCATACTCTTTGGTTCTTTCGGTAAAGTCATGTAGGTATGAAATAAAATAAATCACGACGTTTCGGGCACAACACAAGCGTCCGTCATCAGGTCCATCAGGTGACATACGCTTTTGTTGCGCCCGAAAGCTTTGACTGTTATCTTTTTCTTTTATGGCCGCAGCGATATTGCAGAATGTGTTGAGTATGTTTTGTCAATTGTCTGTGTGCACCAATGCCAACACAGCAGCATACCCAAGTAACTTCCTTCTTTGAAGCGGTACACTGTGAACAGCATATAGGCACTGTGGCTCTGTAAAACGGTGGGTAGGTGGCGCACTGGTTAGCGCACTGATCTATAAACCCAAACCTCACGTTAGCACCACGTTTGGTTTGCAACCAGCCCTGAGCCCCCCCCCCCCCATGCCCTTCACCGTTGCACGCTGAGCAACCTGGTCTCACTCTCTCCGTACCCATCCGTCGAATGTCCTTCTGCATCCCAGCGCTTGAAGGTTGCCTGCTGCAAGATCACGCGCAGTGCAGGGGGAGCAGGCGGGGGGGAGGAGGGGGGGGGGGGGCTTCCTCGAGCAGAGCCAGAGGCATCGCACGGTCCGCCTCCCGCCACGGCAGCAGCAGCAGCGGCTCTCTGCTTTTGTGATGCGCTGCTATTTCGACAAGCTTGGATCTTGACCTGCCAACTCGGGGTGCAAGGTCGGTTCGCAGCTTTCCCATGTGGTCCACCAATTTGCAATTTTACCCGATGCCAAAACGATCTGCCAAGAAACCGGACCTGTACTGAGTCTGTAAAGATCAATAACCCCAATGCACAACGGCCCACGGGCGTAATTTTAAGAGGCGGCGAGACATTTGGTGAGGCTGAATGAGAGTGCCAGCTGGCCCTGAGTCAAGTCGATTGGTGGTCGCTGACCACTCGTCGAAGCCCCCACCAGGCGCAGGGGATGGAGCTGCCAGGACCCCAACGACCCAACAGGGGGCGCTGGCCACTAACGTGGGAGGACTTCCATTTAAACCCGACCACCACCATCCTCGGTCGTCTTCCACTGCCCCAGCAGCGCAGTGCGTCGTCACCAGGGAATGGACGCGGTGGGCGAAAGGGGCAACACATTTAATTCCTTGCACCCGTGGCCTATCCCAACCACGCAGATGCCACTGGGTGGGTGCCTGTCCGCTTCAAATGAGAATATTTCTCTCCGCTACTTTTATTGCAACGTGGCATGGGGCAGTGTCCATTCGGGACTCTTGCAGAGAAGTGCATCGCCCCCCCTCCCCCACCCCTGTATTCCAATCCCCTGTGTTTGACAACGGTCCGTGGATGTGGATATCATAGAACCACTTCTTAGATCTATTGTTCGTCAAGGGCATGTGCAGTCACGTGCTCGGTGATTGAGATGTTCGTTGCATGGCAATCAAACCAACATTTTGCTCCGTTGATTCTCAGAGCGAGCAAAGCTTTGTTTGACGAATAAAAGTGTGCGCTGCCACTGCAACTGAATAAATTTGCGATGACATTGAGGCCAAGGACACCAAGCAGCTTAAGCGACTCCCAGATAAAGTAAATGGAAAGAATGGGTGCATCAAAATATCAGCTCAAATGAATCTCCGTCTCGTCTCTAACTCCCATCTCGCATAGCACCACCGCTCTATTTGCATCCACATTCCTCTCGCTGACGTCTCTCTATCGTCTACATCACTTCTGTCAACTCACCAGGATTATATAAAGAGTAATTCCTGCTCATGGCTCCCAAGGGGCCAGCGCCACCACTGCTTACAATTCACATCACAGCACAAAATCGACCGCCTGCACAATGAGGATTGATGCCATGGAGGCAATCGCAGCGAACGGTGCCAGCGAGTTACTAAAAGCTCCTTGCCCGCTGAGATGGATGGCATAGCGCCCAAAATATGACCGAATCCGTCATGATCGCGGGACCCCAATCAATACCAAACGTGGTCTGCAAGCCGTGGCCCCAGGTCCCGCGCACGTGGCGTGCGACGAGGGGCAGTAACTCACTCGCTCCTCGCAGTCCGCGTTGTGCTCGACGCGTGCCGCGCCCTTCGCGGCAGCGGAAGGAATTTTGTTGCGGGTTCCATCGGCGGGCGCGGGCGCGAAAATCCAGGTTGGTAAGCCAAGGGGATGCATAGCTGGGCCCTTGATTTGTGACCTTGGCTTAAATGCCCTTTCCCACACCTCCCCACAGTTTCTGATGAGACTTAGCGAGGCCTTCCTGGGTAAACACGAGTCACAAGTGTCTCACAATCGCTCTCATCACCTTTGGCATTCCCTTTTTTAGGCCTGCGTTCTGCAGCCAATGAGTGGGCCTGGGTTCAGCAACCGCGAGTTCATAAGAAACAAAAGGGACATCACCCATGCCACCGGCTAATAGGCCACGGGGCCACCGAGTCCAACCAGCCACCCAAAATGCCCTTACCAGAATATCCCTCCGCCGAAGTAGAATATCATCTCCTATTACTCCACACACGCACAGAAATAACAAAGCTAATGCGCAGCCATTGCGCCGACTCTATATTAATATATGCTTTTGTTCTCAGCTCAACCTTGGCCCTTGTATGTACACTGCGGAGCGGTACGAGGGGGGGGGGGCACGTGGCCCCGCTGTGCCTGGGCTCGCGTCACGTTGCATCGCGGCCATCAATCACGGAAAGCCACCAGGCGCACCGCTTATACCGCGCGCCGCGGGATCCGTGGCCTCGCTGGATTCTTTTGATCGCGCGCGGGGTGGGTTGGAGGGGGGGACACCAGCAGCTGGTGAAGTATGGTCAAGCAAGCCCCGACTTTCTATCAACGCCCCCTCTCCCGTGATCGCTGTGTCTGCAAGCGCAACAGGGTGGAACAGCGTTCTTCACTAATTGTCCGAGGTGGGTGGGTGGGGGGGCACTTTCGCCGATAAAATATCGTGAGTGTGAGGGCCGCCACGCCATTTGAAACCTTTGGGGTTTTGACAGCAGCAGCACGATGACGATGATGATGACGGGGTGGGGGTGTTTTCACTTTCGTGCGTTGTCGGGGACCGCAGACATCAGTGGCCGCACGAAAGGCCACCAAGGGCGGCCCGTGGCCCCTGGTGGCCTTGCCATGAAAGAACTCTGGCGTGGACGATTCCTCCACGGCTGAGTCCTTCGTCATACGACAATGCAACTCAACACAATCGTCAAGAAAACACCACGGTGGCCTTAAAAGTATGTAGCAGCCAACGTTTCGGCCACCGTGCCTTCTCTTCGCAGCACGCAAAGATGTGTCTCTATGCTTGTGCATCACTGCCGAGGCAGTGGGCTGTCCAAGGAGCGTCATCTCTGGCTATAACCTTCACCTACCGCCCCATGCCCTACTGCCTCCATTTCCCCGTGACTTGACACGGGGTGGGGGGGTGGTGGGTAACAAGGGCGGGTTCTCTTACCCAGGGATTACTTTCCGACTGGTCTGTCTAGGTTAGCAACCCGTAAATGAGATATGTCGTCACCCGAGAGCACACGCACTGCGCAGGTTGTGCGTGTGCACGTTTGTTGAACTTCTTTCGCACCGTGCGTGGCCAAGGGCGCCAATCGAAGGTGCGGTGTAATGTGCCCTCGTCCGCATACTCGGCATCTCTGTCACACCTTGTTGATGGAGGAGGGAGAGAAACGCAGGCGTGCGCTGTGGAGATGCCCCTGCGTGAGTGTGTTCGGATTGTTACCGCACGATGCGCGACGATTCGCTACCCACGTGCTGGGAGCTTCGGCAGGGACTGAATTCCGTGGAGCGAAACGTCGGACACGGCGCCGAACAACCAGCGAACCCTGAAACTGTGGTTCCTCTTCGCGCCTGTATCCTTTGAGAGTGAGCGATTACGGTGACAATGCAACAGTCCCCTGCTCTCCGTCATCCCATCGCAACATCTATCATCTGATAAAGTCGCTTAATTGCAATGCGAGATAATTCATTTGACAGAAAATTCCCGTTTGGGATCTGAATGCGCACTTTAGGCATCTCGGCGCGGTGCCTTTGATCTCTGAGACAATTTGCAATCTCGCGAAATACGGAGCAAGCCACTTGGCGTTCCATCATTGGGGACCACCCATCCCCCGCCTCTCCTTGTCCCCACTTTGCTTTAGAAATTAACCCCAAGAGCGTCCGTCACCGTGACAATGGCTCTTGGACTTAACGAGCTTAATAAACGCTGCCATTATGGCTGGCGTGTGGACGGAACCACGTTCATTGCCTCCCCTTCGAGTGGCGCTAACCACACACCTGGGTCTATCCTGGCCTGCACGTGAGCGTTCACACAACAACATGACCACGTACTGAACCAATATTAATCTATTCATGTGCACATGGTAATAGTATACAACCTCGGGTGAAGCGGTGGTCACAGTGGTTAGCACGCTGGAAATAATTCCCAGCTCTGAGAATGAAAATATTACTTTGAAGGCGAGATGTTGCAAAAGTGCAGCGCCGCAACAGCAGGAGGTTAGAGGTCAACTTGAAGGGGTCTCAGAAGTAGTTATATGGTGTCACCATCTATAGGCCGCCCTGGAACGCAGGGCTCCTGCACGCCTCTACCAGAAATCTACCTGAGCAGTGGGGTGGAGCTACCCAAGTAGTGGGTGGGGCTACCCGACTAGTGGGTGGAGCTACCATAATAGTGGGTGGAGCTACCTCGGTAGTGGGTGGAGCTACTTGAACAGTGGGTGGAGCTACCTGACGAGTGGGCGGAGCTACCTCGGTAGTGGATGGAGTTACCGGAATAGTGGGCGGGCCCTGTGAGCAGTGGGGCGGGTGCGAACGTGATTGCGAGCGAATCAGCTCGGGTGGGCTGTGTGGGTTTAGGGGCGTGGTTTCAGTGGGTGTGGTTGTCCAATGTAGGCGGGGCTATAACGTAAGGAGGGGCTCTCGGCTCTACTACTTTCTTTCCAGTTCAGACCCCGCTTGCTTGCCCATCGCCACATATATAACCTCTTGTTGTAACAGCTCTCTCGCTGGTTCAGCTGTTCCACTGCTGGATTATTTTTTCCGCCCGAGGACGACCTCTTGTGTTGCGATCGAAACGTCGTGATATATGTTTTTTTTCTACCTACGTGACTTTACCGAAAGAACCAACGAGTATGGGTTCCTGCAGTCAGGAAATCTTCAAATCAATATGGAGGTTTTTTATTCTTAACGACTAGCCTTTTGCTCGTCCAGGGACGGGTGTTTTTCAGTAAATCTGAAACTTTCAAGCGAAAATCAGACCACGACGTGATATTCATTGCATCCTTTCGTGGGCAATCTGTAAGGACGCGGTGACACAGACTTATTTCATTTTAAGGTTCTAATCCCTTGTTCATCATGACGTCCTTTTTACTTCGATGTCTCAACAGCGTTACGGAGATCGCATGACGTGAGGGTTATAAGTTGATGCTGAGGAGGGGGGAGGAGGCGCCTCGCCCCCCCATGTGGAGTGACGTCACCCACTAATTATTGTTAATGAGGGGGACTGGTCGATGTGGAGTGGCGTCACCCGCTCATAATTATTAATGAGGGGGAGTTCTCCGTGCGGAGTGACGTCACCCGCTCATGATTATTAATGAGGGGCGGGTCCACGTGGAGGACGTAACCTGTTCATGATTATTAATGAGGGGAGCTGGTCGACGTGGAGTGACGTCACGCGCGGGACACACAGACATTCTTGGCTCATTATCGTAGTAAAGTATTATTAATAAATTACTGGCGAAACGTCACAGTACTGGAATTGTAAATGTTGTAGAGGCTTTCACTCTCCAACATGCCGGTGTGCTGTACTAGTAAAGAATTAGCACGTCTTGTCTCCATGACAAACCTTACTAAATGGCTTTGTCGGGTGGTGGCGGGTTTAACGACACGTTTATTTATATATTTACGCGATCGAACCCAAAAACCTCTGCTGTGGATAATATTGGTGGCGAAAGCCCACGTGTTAAACTTACGACCACGTGTCCCATTTGAGCCTTCCAGAAATACGATGGCTTTAATTTGTATCGTACATAAATCATGACAACGAGAAACGCATAAAAGTCACGTACAATATCTTTATTACACAGGCTTAGTTCTTGAAACGAGCAGTTATAAAATTGACCAATCTCATCTGTATAACATAATCGTACGCGGTACCTACAGTGTAAAATTGTACATAACATTGTTTTTCAACATAAACCAGAAACGCCATCAATTGGTTGTTATGACTGGAAGAATTCTGTTTCTGGATTTACCAGATTCTCTCGACTTCGCGTTGATGTCATCTGTATGTCCAACACCTTACACAGAGCGCTTACATCCTTACACGCGACCACATAAAAACCGGCAGCTCTTCTCTAGTATCTACATAACCTCGGGATATCCACACAATATTGACGCTTCGTTAACAATAATAACAATGAAAGAAAACGACTCTAAAGTTATTTTCAGGACATCGTTAGCGCTCGAAAGCGGGCACGCCCGCGAAAGTAACTTTACAATGTCTCCACTGCGTTTGTGTTTGTTAATCTCGTTCACAAAGTCATCAAGCTCGCGTGGAGCCAGCCACTAGATAAGAGCCGCATGCGTCCTTCTGGGTTGCGTTTTTTCACGAAAGCAAAGGTGCAAACGGAGGACCAACTCGATCCAAGCCATTGTTAACTTACTCAAGGGCCCTGTTGTAATGATTTGCATATGTATGTGTAGGCGATATAGTTGTTGAAGAAGCCACACTATGCCAAGGCTGTGTTGTACGGCTCTTATCGTCGCCTAGGCATAGATTTCGTTTCACTCGTGTATTAATGCACGTCGTATTTTGGGTTGTTTGTTGTTGTTGTAGTAGATGTTATCGTAATATCCGAGGGGGTATACGGAAGATTCCATTAATCCACTCCCTTCATGAATTCCATGAATTCTGCAAAACAACGCAAGAGCGAGACATTGAAACAGCGGCGGTGACGCACGTGTAATAAACAACGCGATCTTTCTCAGAAGCCGTGTGCTGTGCAGCGACTTGACCTCGGCATAGGAATGTCTCTACATGTCTGGGGCCGCCAGTATATTATATTAAATGTCCTTGACCATCATTACCGTCATCAATACCCTCATCAATATAATCGAGGCTCTCAATTAACGGCCATTGAGTGACGCTAGAACACCACCAGCACGACCACCACCATCACCGTGACTCAGATTCTACAGCTCACTATTGCCACTTCCACCAGCACTTGACCTCTACTTAGTTCTTTCGCGAATGCAAAGTCCCTAGGCCAAGAGGATCCTGCTGTGTTGAGCTCTGCAAAAGGGCCATTTCACGAAACGTTAGCCTCCTTATATTCAGCGTATTCAGTATTGTGTCCGCTACGAAGCGGGTGTTAATAGTGATGCTTTTTCGATTTAAAGCTTTCGTGACTGCAGGGATTCATCTTCTTGGTTCTTTCGGTAAAGTCACGTAGAAG
>CM025664.2:11190627-11210593 GCA_014621495.2 Entosphenus tridentatus
ACAGGTGATTGTGTCACGGGTGATTGTGTCACAGGTGATTGTGTCACAGGTGATTGTGTTTCGGGTGGCACGCGTGCCCAGATGGAAAGTGATTCGTTAGAGAACGCGAAGATATTTTAATTCTTGGAGATATTTACGGCTCATTCGATCTCGCGGCAGGGCTCATCTTTGCAAGACTCGTGTTGTCTCAGCGGCTTTGCGCGAGATTTACTTAAATAAACCGGAGTCAATTGTAAAATTAGTCGCGTGTCAGCAGTGGCTTTCACCAGGGGCCAGGAGATTATTGGCAGGCGAAATTAAATCGGCTCGCGTGCAGGAGCGAGACGGCTTGTTTCATCGCAACATCATGAACGACGGTGAAGAGATTGGTGAGGGCCTTCAATCAGCAGTTGATAAGATCCTGGCTGACGAAGGTGATGATGATGATGATGATTATTATTGAAAAGTAGTCCAAGTGTCCCCATGTTCAAATAAATGTCGACCGCCGCTCATCTCCATTGATGATCCTTAAGCAGTGAATCAGTGGTGGTAATTCTACATTCCTATGGCTAGGGGCAGTCTCTCCACAGCGAAACCACTCTCTCGTCGGCTTAACACGAGGTTGTGCAGCCTCACCACACAGTATCGATTTTACTGACCCCAGATTGATGATGTGCTGGATTGAACCCAAGCTGGGTGTTTAACTCATGCACGAGATATCTGACATTCTGGGGGTTTGAGGGCGTTTTTGTAAATGCGAGCTTTGCAGTGCAGAAGCAATAACAGATGTGGCTGAAGAGCGCTTTTAATCAATGCGAATCAGCTGCTGTGACATTGCTGGTTGATCGACAAAGGAACTCATCATTAAATACGTCAAGGAGCTTGCTTGGAATTACACCGAGAGGCAGGAAGATGGACACGTGGATTATAGAACATACTACAGTATAATAATTATAAGTATTGTAACGCGCCCACGCTATTCGATCATCCCGGATTACCGGCGTGTGCCGCCACATATACGGGTTAAAGAAGTGAATTAAATTGTGTTTTTGCCTGTAAGCGGGCATGGATAGCAACAAATGACCGAGAGGAATGATGGCCGGCAGTCAAGACTGAGGGCGAAAGTCGCAGCCGAGGCAGGGATGGCATCCGAGAGTGCCCACGGACATGGATCAATGGAATCAGCTCGCGTGCAGGTTTGTAGATCCATCTGCAACGTCATAGAAATATCGGATCACGAGAAGGGGAGGCGTTCATCCAGCAGTGGATCGATCATGCCCGATGACCGAAGACGAATGAGCTACACTGCGTCCCACCTATCGATTCTCAACAATTGAAAACTAAAAAACAAATCTCACCGCAACATCGCTGATTAAACGCGTCGAGTCGCGCGCGACCTTACAAGGGTAGGAGAGAGAGAGAGAGCGAGAGCGAATTTCCCTCTCTTGTTCCACAAACAACGGATCGCGATCACAGCCCTCCCCACCCCACCCCCTCCACCACGTCACTCAAAAGATAATGTTTGGACAAAATCAACAACAGCTGTCACAAGCGCGGCGCGGCGCGATTCCTCGGTGCCAGGAGCCCGCATTGGCTCCCCGGCGCGCCACGCCACTGGCGAGCGTGGCGCGTTCCGTTCGCTGGCGCATTAGACGCGCGGACCACTCGAGCCCCGCGCTTAAAATGCCTGGGACGAGAGAGAGAGAGGGAGAGACGGGGGTGGGGTGGGTGGCGAAGGCACTTACAGAGCCAACGGAGGGCTGCTTGGGCCCCTGGACGCGGGCGAGGCGGCCGTCGGGAATATTTGCGCCGTTCGATCGCGCGGTTATTTTGAGGCGGGCCGCTGGTGGCCACGACTGAAGCGAGTTGAGCCGAGAATTGCGTCGTGATCGTCCGCGGAAATGTTCATTCATTCGTCCAGGTTCGTAGGTCTCTCACTCCGGGGGACTCACAGTCGATGGGCCAGAGGAAATGTTGGTATCGCCGAAGATAGCATTAAATGAGTACCAATGTTTTTTTTTCTCTTTCTGGGTAACCGAAATGCATCGTTTGATGACCCCAATAATTTCAAGTGGATATCACGTAAAATGCACTGTTATTGGCCACGTAAAGAGGTTGTAACCAATTTAAAGCTTTCGTGACTGCAGGGATTCATCTTCTTGGTTCTTTCGGTAAAGTCACGTAGAATGGAAATAATAAAATTGCTTTGTCTCAAACTAGGACCCACATCCAACAGAGAGGGTCCTTGCCGATAACACCTGTCAGGACGATCAGCGTTGGTTCAAGCAAGCTGGCCTCTGCTGACGAGACACTGAAGGTCGAAACCGGTCCAAAGTTTGCTTGTGTTGAACCAATGCCGCTGAATGATGCACTCCCAGATGAACGTGTTGCTGAAGGGCTGTGTAATAAAATGTTTACGTAGCGGAACAGATATGCGTCGAGGCGTATTGCCTGCTTATGTAGTTTGTTGCTCAGGTTTGGCATCAGAGCTGTCCTTCAGACAACTTCTTGGTCCATGGCACCTAAATTCCATTTAATTCGGTGCAACCCAACGGGAGGGAGACCTCCTGTCGTCTGTCTGCCACTGAGGCGCCCCCCTGCGCTACAGCAGAGCAGCAATACGAGGCCTGTCAAAGTGCCCGCCGTTATTAACGACGCGGATCGCAGGAATTTGGCTCCTGGGGTAGCGGCCTGGCTCTTTGCATGACTGGTACAGGGCAGGCTGTCCGCCAGTAAGAGTAATTCTGCACCAGAAAGGTGATTTCTAGACAGCAAAAGGCACGGTTCTGAGCAGAGGATCCATCCGACCATCAGGGGCGGCAGGGCGGTGCCGTGGTTAGACTTGTGCCATATAATGCTGAACAAATACCCGCACATTTCACAACTGGGGAAAAACTACGATTAAAGCATCAAATATTAACAATATCTTTGTTCCCTAACATTTGCAAGTAACATGTGGCAATTTAAAAATGTTTGAAATATTCACACTTTGTTCATGTTTACGTTAAACTTACATGAGGTCCGTGTCCATCAGACCAACTTAGTTCATTGACTACAGATTATGGGGGGCACAGCCCCCCCTCCCTCCCTCCTCTGCGCACATTCAACATTTGTTGCTAGAAGCATCAGCTGCGCACGGCTCATCCAGCAGACGTCGTCGGAGCAGATGAAGCGAGCGGGCACCGTCCTCTCTTCCTTCCCCCGCACCGCCGCTTAGCACCGGTGGGGACGCATGGTGCGAAATAAGTTCAACCTATCTACGTGAATACGAATATAAAAAAGTTCAACACGCGTACAACAAACGAAACACATAAAGCTGTTATTAAAAATGCGTTTTCAATCTAGATACAATCTAGATACAATCTAGATTGAAAAGTTCATAGCTCCAGTAGCTTTCTAATATCTGAAGGAAGCGCGTTCCAGACGGCCACAGAATCGCATCTGACAGCGCAGCAGTCTACAGCAGCCGATCCCCGCGTGGCAGCGGTTCAAGCATCGCCTGCAGATCTGCCCGTGGATCTTGCGACATTATTAGCCCCGGCCTTTAATGTGTCTGCGTGCCTGCCTGCCTGTGTTCATGCACATTCATGTTGCACCGGTTATGCAACACATTGCCGCTGGGATTGTTATAGCGACTGAAGGCAACCGCATCCTCAAAGTTGCATCGCCTAAACACTTGGCGTATTGATTTCATAGAGAGAGAGAGGGGGGGAGCAGTCAGTCATAGGCAGGGATCCATATGGAGTTCTTGTAAGCCTGGGATATTGTCCAAAATACCTTTCACTATTCACGTCATTGGGGTACATTTCTGAGCGCTCACCATGGGGTTCTCCATGCAGCATCGAGGCAAATACACGGACAGGGAAATATTTTTTGTCAACAGCCCATTGCTGGATGAGGGCAGGTCACTGGGGCGATTTGACCATACTTCGCCACACTGGTCAGTGCTGGTTGGTGAAGGTGGTGAGCATAGAGATTGGAGAGTAGTACGGTACAACAATGGATGTTGCTTCGGCGCCCTCTGCTGACAAGGCAGCGGCAGCAGCAGCAGCTGCAGCACCTGCCATGAATACGGCGCTCGCCCATCCAGGCACGATACAGTCTCAACACTGCTTAGCTTTCGAGAGCTGATAAATATTGGACGTATTGTGGGTGATTTGATCACAAGTGCCAATACCTTATAAATATACTTCTCTCCATATTAGCAAAGTTGATGTATGTATCTTGTATGTTGTTAAACCTCTTTTGCACCGTACGTAGCCAACCGTGCTTATTGGAGGTGCGGGGGAACGACAACAAACTTTACACAAAAATCAGTCATAAAGAAATGAGTTTTCAATATAGATTTAAAATTGCATAGCTCCAGTGACTTCCTAATATCGAAAGGAAGAGCGTTCCAGACGGCCGCAGAAGCGCATCTGAAAGCGCGCGACGATGCGGCGAGCGCCGTCTCTGTTCGATGGTTAGCAGCCAAACGTCGCTGCTCCTGCTTCATGGTTTATGCTCCTTGACGAGATCAGCGAGCTAATTGTGGTTCACTTGCGGCAAGCGCTTTGCGTGTGACGAGTGCAACCTTGTAACGTATGCGTTCGGCAGCCGGAAAGAAAAATTAAAACGATGATGATTCCGGCGATGATGACTGACTGACGACTAACGACGATCGGTGAAGGCGATCAGCTTAATTCGATAATCGATTCGCCATGGGACGCGGAGCTCTCTGCCGCGGGCTCTGCGCCTCTCCCTCCGAACGAACCTCCGCGCTAATTCTGTCTCCGCTGAGTGACACGTGGCGCATGCAGCCCAAGCGGAATGGCTTGGCTGGGTGCCCTCGCTGTGTGGGTGGGTGGGCGGGTGCGTGTGGTGGGGGTGCGGGTAACAATAGCCAGAGCAATGCGTTCCCTGCCAGGCTTTTGTGTCCCGGCAAGCGCCAGCCGTGGTTATAATTGGAGTTTTCCTAGCGTGAGTGTTGCAACCCGCTATAAGCAGCTTCGTTCTGATGAAGGATGCACAATCTCCCTGTCCTTTTGCGACGCTGGCGGTGCTCGGCGGGGTGGGGGTGGTGGGGATGTTAGCGGCACTCGCACCTCTTGCAGGCACCCCGCATGCGGTGTTCAATATTTTTTGGGAGTTTTATTTGCTCGGCATACTCGCGCGTTCCGGCCACCGGTAAAATGTCCTTAAATGTTAAAAGTTTGTTTGGGTGGCACCGTTTGTGGCGGCGGATCGCTACCTTTTGCCTGCAGTTGCCGTGCGTTTTACCAAAATATTTGGACAATAATCGAAGAGAGGGAACGACTCACAGAGGCACGAGGAGCGAAACACAGAGTGGGAAAGGCAACCACGCAATGAGCGGGCGCTACCGACAACTGCCCAAGCTCTGCGGTCCTCTATATATAAAGATGTTTTCAGCCAATAGCTGAGCGATTGCATGTGGGGAGGACACCGGAGCAACTGGCGAAAGCCCACGCGTGCGAGGGGGCAACGCTCTATCCCAAACAGATGGGGCTCTACATTTGCTGGCCTTCCAGACCAATGCTGTGCAGCAGCATTTTATTAAGCAAGCAAACTCTGAACCGGCTTCGGCCTTCTGGGTCTCGTCGACAGAGTCACTTTTGTGACTCGCAGATGGCAGTGAGGTGGTGAACTGTTCATTCTCTCTATCAAAAAGGACTCCCTTGCCCTCCAGGTTCGGTCACGCTCCATCAAATGATAAACTTGCATTTTGGAAAAGAGGCGTTTTTGTTACTGATTTTTCGTGAATTCCACATCCCTGCACTGCTTTTAATTTCCTCAAAATATCAGCAATGTGATGGTTAAACGTTCACTATGAAGTCTGCAGTCATAACAGTTAAGTGGTAACGGTGCAGCCCTGTAAGTGCTCGCTAACGCCACTCCCGGTGCAAGGGCCGAGAGGGTGTTTTGGCCTTCTCCTCCACGTTGACCAGGCATGTTGACAAATAAAAGTGTGGACTAAACATGACCATCCCAGCACACGCGACTTGCCGGTCGACTGAGGTGCACCCATTTCTACTGCTGGGTGGGCAGAAGCGACCCCGTCCCTGACGCCTGCGGCATATTTGGAGTTTGCGTGTCTCTCTCCCTGTGGTCGCGTGGATTTTTTTCTCCGTGTCTTCCGGTTTTTCCCTCAACGTTTAGAATCAACGTGCGCTCAAAGCCCTGTACTTGGCTGCTATACATTTGCACGTGATAAGCCACTTCGTTGAGCTATCATTTGTGATCGCCAGGTCGCTTCTGAAAAAGAGCTGCATAGCTCAGTGGGCCTTTCTTGCTAAAATAAAAAATAGTAGCGTAGTTAATAAAACTTGCCCTATTGCTTCACCTGCCACGCCGGGAGATTGAACCGTCAGAATGTGCAAGTCCCGTGTGCCAACCGTGACATAACGGCATCCCACAATAGCAGTATAGTTTGTACTGTTGCTATTTTTTTCTACGTATGATCATGACCGTAATAAGATATTGTTTATAATGCAGGATGAGTGTATCGTGTAGTCCAATTGCCCTTGGAGTGTGCACGCTCATTGTTAATGTTCTCACGTTGCTGCTGCTCAATGCCTTCTGAAGAGCATTCATGCGGTCACACACACGCAACATTGCATTTATAGTGGCGACAAGGGTCCAGAGACCAGAACAAAGAGGTTTGAGATTAGAGTATTACGACTACTGTTCTGTATTCGCAAGAGATGGCGAGCCGTGGCACGGTGGTTCTTACGCACTGCACTGTGTACCTCGGGGCCCAGAGTTTGACTCCCAGCCACGGATAACATCAGTGGCGAATGATATCTCAAGTGGTCCGGGGACCCCCCCCCCCCCACCTTTACCAATCTGCATGGATCAATGTGGTGAAGTATGGTCCAATAACCCCCTGCCCGCCATCTGACTCGCCTTGGGCAGGCCTTCATTCAGGAGTGATTGACCAACGACTGCAGAAACTAAAGTATGCACGCACTAATAAATGTTAAATAAAAAGCTTCCTTTGTAATGCCAAGTAATATTTAAAATATTATGCCACTTAATTAGTACACAACAACAGCCGTCAGCGGACATCCGATGACGATACTGACTACTGTCATATGAATGTGGAATTTCCATCACTGGCTCAGGGAGGTGAGCGGCGCCCCCATATTTTTTTTGTTTGGGCTCAGGGAGGCAAATCTGACTTTGACGATTGCTCCAATTGAGACGAGGGCTTTAACGGGGGCGGGGGGGGGCATAACGCGAGGAGGCAACTCCGTTTACATTTGAAACTCGTTCCAGCACGCGGCAGTCACGTGACGAGGCGTAGCCCTACCGATCAACTACCCGCACCACCACCCCGGGCTACCGACTCAACTTGTCTCGACGTTTCTATCCCGAACCGAGGAACCTCGCGGATGTCAACGGCGGATCCCGTAGGTTCGGAGTCGGCTCTCCAATTACATCTCATCCACAGGAGTCACGGTGACCGGGAGGTGGAAGTAAAAAACGCATTGCTGTGACTTACGGCTGGAATTGCGTTTGCGCAACGCGTTGCGTTGCCTGCCTACCGCTGAAGCCGTATCCAACGTCGGCAGTCTATGAGCTATGTTAAGCTGTCGGCGTTATCGGCCAAACATTCCCAAATGGAGATGCATAGTGCCTGAGTTGACTGACCTTTTGCTGGGCAGGTCGAGGCTGTGGCTTTACAAAAAGAAAGGGGCCTGCGAAGGAGGGTGCTTTTTGGAAGTGACTGCCGTGCCCACAGGTGCGGAGAAATACACCGAATGACTGGCGGCACGACGCTACTCTCCACGCCGATGGCGATCCAATCACAGAGCTGCCTTGGGTTCCAGTTGATGAAATGTTAAGGGATGCCACTTCTCTATTTTTCGTGTAGCGGAATTTGGCGGTTATGGATTGGGACTAGGATTTACCGCTAGGGTATGAGAGAGGTTATGGAAAGAGTGAGGGATTAGGGTGAGAGGCAGGGCCGGTGCTGTGGGCACTTCTCGAGTGGCCCTGCACCCACAACTGTCCCTTTGCCCCAGCCAAGTTCACTCTCCTCCGTAGCGGTCAATAAGGGAGCTCACGAGACAAGGGCATTCTGATTTCCAAGAGGGACCTGGAACATCGAGCGGCTAGAGTCTGAAGTCAGTGTTAGGGTTCTGGCTCGTAGCACCCACGACTCCGTTCTTCGTCCCAAATCTGCGGGGATGGCGGTCCTCATTTATGTATTTCTCTCTCCATGAACTACAGCTGGGCGCGATGCCGCAACACGCGTGGCCCGTGGCATTTGAGCGGCACTCTCCCCGCAAAAGGAGTCAGAAGTCAGGACAGCGAGCGACCCCCCCCCCCCGTCTCCCCCGTGACCAGGCTGAACCGTGCGCGCGTACGGATGAACATTTGCCTGGCTCTGGCTCTGACTTTCCTACGCTGGGGGCTTTGAGGGCCGCTGCGTCGCCCCCGCAGAAACCTGCCCGGGGTTTTATGACGCGCCACAAATGACTTTCCACGGGGGGTTATCGGCCAGACTAACCGACAGCTGCTTATGTAAAGCGGCAAGGCACGTAGGGAGTTAAAAATAATAAGGCTGGTGCTCGGATAGGGGGGTGGCAGGGGAGGGGGGCATTGTAAAGTCTTCGCCGTGCTATCGAGTGTCGGGTTAACAAAAGGCAGAGCACCCCTCCCACCACCATCCCGCCCTCCCATGACCGCAAAGCAAACATTGCCGGCTTCCGCGCTCCGTTATGCGGCCATGAAAGTTAACCCTTTCAACGGCGTCTGCAGGACCGGGCAAAACGTTATTGTTTGCTGCGTCTTTGTCCAGGCTGTGCGCGTGTCTCCGTGCAGAGGCCAACAGGGTCAATCACTGGACCCGAGCGTCTTTTACTCTCGACCCCAACACAAAGAAAGCAACTTTGTCCGCATGAATAAAGGACACTGAGCTGAAACAACAGCATGCGTTTAACAACCATTTAACCCACCCTCGGCGATTGGATGAATGGTGATAATTCGGTGTCGCGATTAGACGCCGCTGAAAGGAATCAAAGGTTCTGTGTTTTTTGTCCGATTTGTATTTTGTCTCCTTTGCATTGCTATCAATTTGTCTCATCTGCGTTGTCCGCCTAATTTCTTGCATTATAGTAATTTGCATACATATTAAATAATCGATTCTCACGCACACACACACACATTTTCCTTGAACTGAAGAATTAACTTCAATCGACGAATGACTCCGTGTATTCTGGTCAAGTGTCACTTATCGCAGAAGTCACCATCACCATCATCCTCACCAGCCACGCTCAATCCACCTCTGGACAAAGGCTTCTCCAATCCGTAGCCCTCTCTTCCAGTGCTTTCCGCGTAGCAATCTGCGCGAGCTGATATCATTGCTCCGTCGCTGCGTGGGACACGTCCCGTCGGGCGTGTGGTTGGTTGCCTCCTTCTGACTGCCACTCTGCTGGGAGCATCCAGGCACAGGTCGCCTGCACTCGAAACGGTCAATGCGGCGAGTACAATTCGTTCTTTCATCCGCGCGTTCCTCTCGCCGTCTCTCGGTGTCATTCCGAGCATGCGCGAATCTGAGCTTCTTCATGCAAATTCGTGTCACGTGTTCCTCTTGCCATAATCAATGCCGAGCCACAAGGTAAGGTGAAGCGCTCTCCTCTTTGTGCGAACCGCTTTGTTGACTGTCATCGTCACGTGCAGTTTCCCAAAAGATCTCCGCTTCTTTATTTGCCCGCTTTCATGCTGGACTGCCTTCGATAACTGCCCAATACTCTTAGGTTCCACCCCCCCCCCCCCCCGGCTTAGCTGTCGGTGCAAGTGGAGGGGGAGTTGGGGGGGTCCAGGTGATTGGGAGCTGGGTGGGGGGTAATTCAGAAAATGTTCCTTGGTAAATTGAGCCCCTGGCTTGAGGTGTACACCGCCCTCTCGCCTGTTTTCCAGTTGTGTTCATCAACGGTGGTTTTCCATCTCTTGAGTGAACCCGTTGTGCTCGGATCTATCTTAAGCCCCACTTTCCAGCCCCCGTTGGTTATACGTTATTCTTCCATTTCCTGCGATGCATTCCCATCGGACGTTATAATTACGATGTCATCTGTAGATGTGATATTGTCAATGTAATCTCCACATATTTACGTCCTTGTTTCTGCATTCCAATTGTCAGAAAGCGTCTCCCGATGTCACTTTGTACAGACAATCTCTGTGTACTGTTGTCGAGCGTATATAAGTGGAACTCCCTTTTGGGTCTTCGCCTACAAATGAAATCGTTAGTTGAGTCCATCAGCCTATTATCCTCTTTCCAGACCAATATTATCCACCAGCATTGGCATCAGCCAGCCAACTCCAGAATGCTGCCCACCTTCCGGACCTCATCAGCAGCGCCAGGTTGCTTGAGCAATCGCTGCTGGGATGTCCACGTGCTCATGGCAATAACGCCCCCTCTAAACTATAACGCTCCGTTCAATCGAAACAAAAGGCAATTGTTGCATACACGCTCATTATCCACACGGGCTTTCCTGGACATGTTCAGAGGGCCTTTGTCCAGCTCTGTGCATCGGCAATAACAACGTCGCGAACTAGTCACGCAGCAAAGTGGCAGAACGTGGAAATGTTACCCGCCGCAGCAACAAAAGCAACAGAGAACAAACACACACACACGCGCGCACACACGGGCGCACGCACAAAACAATCGCTCAGCACACAAGCCGTAACTATACACACACAGCGCGCACAACAGCAGTCGAGGACCCACAAAGGAAGCGGCGTGCTGACGCCACGCTCGTCTGCGTGCGTGTGATGTCAATGGCGTAGGGTTGAAATAGACGCGCGCACTCTTAAGTGTTTTTCAAATGACTTTGCTAATTGGGAATATTTTGCAACTGGACACCTCATCACTGACATCCTCTAGGACGGCGAAGTGTCGGAGTTAGGGGGGTCGCGATGTCGCGACTATTTTAAGTTGGAATCTCAACCCCAGCAGACACCTTTGAACTTGTTCAGCCCTTCTTAAAGACGCACATCCATTCACAGAGTTTGAAAAGTTCGTGTTTTTTTTGTTATTAATTTGCCTAATAGTAATCATAATGTACGGTGTAGCCCTTCTTCAATCCACTGATGGATGAAGGCCTTCCCATACTGTCGTATTGTTTTGTTCGTATTTTTTTCTTTCTTCGAGTCACCAGGTTCCCGTCGATCATGAACATTTATTGCCAAACGGGTTTCACCTTTGCCACATTGATCCGTGCGCTTTGGTGAAGGGTCAGTTTGGAGTGGGACCCAGGATCTGTTCAGATATCACTTGCCACTGGGTGTTGTCATTTGCCACCCAGGTTATCACTTGCCACTGGGGTTATCGCTTACCACTGGGGTTATCCATGGCTGGGAATTAAAGTCAGCAGGTCACGAGGATTTAGGTAGCGCAGAGTGTGATAACCGCTGCGCCTCCACTCCACCCACGACGCCATCGTTCGTGGGGAGCGGTGGCGCAGCGCTTAGCCTCAATTCTAGCGGAGAATTTCACATCTTAGGACTGCCCTGGAATCTACGTCAGACCATTTTATTTCAGTGAACCAGTCAGTTGTGCATGTTGGGTAATGATCCTGCCCAACTCACACGTTCACGCAAATAACAAAAAAAAATATGGAACGCCTCTTTAACAAAATACATCAACCCAATCAACCGCAAGTCAAGTTCTAGGAGAAATCAGGTCGCCTCGAGTCGCGCGCGACTTGGCTGTCGACGTGAATGAGGGACATCCGAGTCCACTCTGCGCACCACTCCGAGAGGCACGTGGCCGCCCCGCTAAATGTGATGGTGCCCCCTGGTGTCGCCAGCAATGCCTGCGCTCCGGTCCAGAGTGCGCCGCGGACTCAATGAAATCTGGGACGGAGTGGCGGCCGGAGCCACAAGAAGTGAATGTACTGCGAAGAGATTTACCGTGGCTCGTAACAGCCGTGATGTCAACACTTTCTCTGTTCAGGCCACATGAGCCATGTCACACAGCATCTGGCGATCGGATCCGGGCCATATCTGGGCAGCTTCTTTGTCAAGCGGTGCTTGAAATGGCAGTACGGGGATATTGCGTTTTAAAAATAATCGGCTGCGTTGGCAGCGGTGTACGCCCACAAACAAAATAAACTCAGCACCTTCGTCTTTAACACTGCCTTAAATAGAGACAAAGCATTTTAAGGTCTTGGACAATGGCTCTGCTTCGGAGCAGAAATAAAGACCACTGGCCAAATTATTCATATTCAGTCTTTTTTTGGGGGGGAGGGGGGGCGGAGCGGGGGTATTAAAGGCAGAGTTAATGAAAACGTTGGTGAATTTACACTGTCATCTGTACACTTTTCAAAAATAAGCGGGCTTGGGCAGGACAGGTCACTAGCCAGCAGATCCGTCCCTCGGTTACGGCGAATTGGGGCGACCGTCCCGAGCCCCGTGCTTTGGGGGGCGGGGGGGGGTGCTTCGCCGTCACGGTGTCAGCTGTAATGTTTCCTGTTAAGTTTGAAGGCGTCGCGTGCGGCGGGGGGGGGGTACACATGGCGGTGTTTGCCCCCCCCGCCCCCTAAAGCGCTGCTAGCCGGTGTATCAGACGAACAAGAGAGCGCAGGTTGTTGCATCACGGGACTGTCAGAGGTGGCGACGGCTTGGGGACGTCTTCGTCCAGCAACGGGAAACTGACGGCTGGTGACGATTACAACTGCGCTCGTGGTGTGCCCTTTCTTCAGCGATCGACAAACTTTGCCGCCGACCTTCGTGTCGTGTATCGGTACGATGATGCTGGAGAATTCGCTGCCGATTCGAACCCCGTTTGGTGCTGGCTTTGTGAGACGAGCCGCAGCAGCCGCAGCAGCCGCTGCCGCCTCCCCCCCCCCCGCGTGGCCGCTTCAGCGCATCGCCCGAACCAGCTGTCTGGGTGCCCCGTGTCCTCACTCACTCACACACTCTCACACCTGGCGGACACCAGCGAGAGCCGCGGGGAGGGTGTAACGGAAGATTTTGCGGTCGGGACACGGGGTGTGCGCAGTTAAACCATGAACTAATTTTTTTGTTCACCGGGTTAAGGCCCACTGAGCGGTATTGTTCTTTTTTCAGAAGCGACCTGGCCACAAATCACGTGGCGATGTATTCTCTAAACGCATGTCGATTCTAAATGTGCGGGGGGTGGGGGAACCGAAGTGCCCGGAGAAAAATCCACAGGGAGAGAAATACGCAAACTCCAAATGTACAGCAGGCATCAGGGTCGGAATCAAACCCACGACCTCCTGCATACCAGGCGATGTAGTTAACATCTCACCACCGTGACAGTTGGAGATGTCATTCGCATTCATCGTCATGATAATTATCATCATCAGCAGAAACGATCCGTCCATTTCTGGATGAAGGCCTCTCACGGTGTCGCGATGCCACATATCCATCGAGCCCCGGCACATCAGCTGATTTGGTGGCTCCGCCTCCGTGGTGGATGTCCTCTGGTACGTGGAGCCGCCTTCTGGACTCGCGCAGCCACCTAAATTAACACTTCGTGATCTGCACTCGCCTCCCGAAGCGGTCGTACGCTTTTAATGACACTTATCTTAGATCTAATTAGGGGAACAGACTTAATGTGTGTACGTTGAACTTCTTTCGCACCGTACGTAGCCAACCGTGCCAATTGGAGGTGAGCACGGTTGGTGCGTGCGAGCCTCTGCGCAGGTACGAACATTACAGCAATACAGCGGTTGGCGTTTCTGGAAACTTTATTTAAAAACAAGAGCAGCGAATGCTCCGGTCAGGTATAAACGGCTTACACAGTGTAAGATCACACATTTTTTTGCTAAGAAATTTTATTGAACACGGCGTTAAAGAGAAGAACAGAATGTTTTTATTTTATTTCCTGCAACAGCACACTGCGTCAGGCGTTCCTGAAGCTCGCGCTCAGCGGCCTGAACGTGCCGGTGGGGTCTGGGATGTACCACTCCTCCCAGAGCTCGGTGTAGGAGGACGTCCTGCCCCACGGCTTGAATGGTCCGTTCCAGTGCAGCAGCTTGGCCTCCCCCATCACGGCCGTGGAGAAGCGAATCGCCGCGCTGTATCCTGCGGGACACCCCCCCCGCACCCCGCGTCGCAGGAGGAAAAATCAAAAAACAAAACTGCGGCGAGCCGCAAACCCTGGGGAAGCAACGTCGCGCAGACGAGACCGCGGCTTGCAAGCGGGGCTCTCTGCTATCTGATGGAAACTCGAGGTTAAAACACCAGTAATTTTCTTCGGCTGATGCCGCAAGTTGCAAAAATAAATACGTGTATGTACTTTCATAATGCCGGATGAGGGCCTCCGCGCGCCGTGCGGTTCGTAAGGAACATTCTCGACCACCGCACTTAACCGCGCAGGTCAGCGCTGCTTGAAGGTGGGGGAACATAGGCGCAGACACACAGAAGTACAGTACAATAGTTGATTCTGCAATGCCCTCTGCCACTCGCCACGTATTTCCGCAGCCCTGCGACACAACCTGCGGTAGGGCAAGCGGTTGGCGCGCCGCTACGAATCCAGGGACCCGAGTTCAATTCCTGCTCGCGGCCAACCCCAGTCTCTTTTATCTTAACCGGTCCTGGGCCTCCCCTAGGTCGACTCAGCCTCAAATGAGTACCTGGTGGGGTGTGTAAACATCGGTACTGGGTCGAGAGTGGTGCTGGCCACCCACCTCCTGGTGTGCCATGCCGGCCTTCATCGGTCGGTGCTAACTCGCTAACAGCACTTACCCAAACAGTCTGTTGCAGGCTACACGGGGAATCTTTGTCTTTGTTGTGGTTGGGTGTGTCGGGGTGGTGGCGCGCAGTGTGTGCGGTGGTCGCTGACCGAGGTAGCGGATGTGCCAAGCGGGCGGCAGGCTGCTGTGCCGGCGATGGAAGACGATGAGCATCGGCGGAGTGGCCACGCCGTCCGCCACGGAGCTGCTGTACAGGTGCTCCCTGCCACGACAGGAGCATCGTCACCATCGTCAGCATCGTCACCATCGTCAGCATCGTCAGCATCGTCACCATCATCACCATCGTCAGCATCATCACCATCGTCAGCATCGTCACCATCATCACCATCATCACCATCATCGTCGTGGTCACCCTCATTATTGTTTATACCGCGCCTGCCGTGCATTGCATCTCGAGGCACGGGAACAGAAGGGCCTTTGAGATAATTACTCAGCAAGTGTGGGTACTCCTGCCTCTTCCATGATGTCTGGGCACGCCGTGGAAGAGTAGGCCAAATACCAATAACCTCGAGAGTGGCTCTCTTCAGGTTATTGGTCTAGACAGCTCCTTCCCGTGGAGGCCCTCCCGCCAGCAGGGGCGTGATTAGCGCTGTTGGCTACGTACGATGCGAAAGAAGTTCAACACGCATACATATACTGACCGACCACCTCTCATCTCTAGGTGTCTGATTTCTCTTGTTCATCTCCCGCATCTCACTAGTCTGCATCTCACTAATCTGCATCTCTCATCTCCACCTCGTGCCCGTCTCTCGTCTCGGATCTGTATCATCTCGCTATCTCTCAGCGGTGCCACTCCCGGGACCCCTCTGCGTGGGTCACCAGATGAAGAACCCTGCACTGAACGACGAATCTGTAGGCGAGCAGAGACCCCCCCCCCGCGCGCTCCCCCATCTTCCGGGGGCGACCGCCCTGGCTGGCAACGCGCGCACGCGGGCCGAGACGGCGGCACGCACTCCTGGTCCCTGATCAGCCACTGCTCCAGCTGCTCGGAGATCCTCTGGCGCCGCCACTCGGTGAGGTTGGCCACGACGACGCCCGGGTTGAACGTGCAGCTGCTGCCACGGATGCCCAGCTTGCTCACGCTCTCCTTGTTGTAGTTCAGGTACGCCATGTACATGTTCTACGACACCGGAGCGGGGTGGTGGGGCGACATCAGGTCTGGAGGTCAGCGCCGTGGGAAGCGTGGCGTAGGGGCCAGCAACATCGCCGCGGTCATCGTCACCATAATTATTGTCATCATCATCGTCGTAGTCGACACCAATCAACAGACGCCTGCAGCATACGCTGCCAAATTTACATACGTATCCATAGCTTTGCCAGCCTACCATTGAGGGCACACGCGGCGTATGCCGTTGACCGATTCACACAGATACACCGCTGTCCGAGTCTACAAATCCGCAGTCGCAGGCAATATATATATTTATTTTAATGCAGAAAACGGCCAGCGCGCAGCTCGTGTGGAGCGCTGGCGAGGACTGGCGCCCATTCTTCTGAGCGCAGAGGTCACGCTTGCACACAAGACTACATCCTGGACTCTAACACTTACACTGTACACTGCTTTTTTGCCTTACCAGGTAAGGCCCCACTGAGCTATGCAGCTCTTTTTTCAGAAGTGACCTGGCCACAAATGATCGCTCAGCCAAGTGGCTTATCGTGTGGAAATGTATCGCAGCCAAATACTCGCAGTGGGTGACGTTGAACCTAAATGTGTAGGGAAAACCGGAGGACCCGGAGAAAAATCCACGCGGCCACGGCGACAGAGAGACACCGCAAACTCCCAATATACAACAGGCGTCAGGGTCGGCGAGGTAGTCACCACCTGGTTAAACAAATACACTTGAAAGCTGGAAGCACGCGACGGCACGGGCACCTGAACGACGATGCCCCGCAGGTTGGCGAGCAGGTGGGTGGAGATGGCGTCGCAGTCATCGGAGAACGCGGCGGCGTGCCCATCCTGCAGGGGGCTCTCAAAGAGCTCCCTGATGTCCCCTGGCCACGGCACACAACGCTCACCCCCTTCAACCCCCTTCAGGGCACCGCCAGCGCCGCTGACCTCGCCGCATTGGCCCGAGCCAACCAAGACGAAGCACGCTTGCCGCGTAGCTTCTCACGCTTTGCGCCGTAGAGCTCAACCAAGATGTGTTTTCGGGTCAACTCGTAATGCTGCGCCGCCACCGCCGACTCAGAGGCGCTAGGAGGAGGAACCGCAGTCGAGCAGGAAAGGCAGCAGCAGCCAGGCAGTGAGCCGGCGCCAGCAATCACTCGAGCTCTGCGGTCCTCTATATATGAAGGTGTTTTTGGCCAACTGATGAGTGTGTACGTGTCGGAGGAGACCGGAGCACCGGTGTAAACCCATGCGTGTGAGGGGGCAACGCTCTATCCCACACAACAAGTGGAGTCCACGTCTGCTGGTGAGCCAGGGTATTGCACCTCAACATTTTTGTGATCCACCAACCCTTGTCTGGATAACATGTGTACGTAGCCACAACTGCCCGACTGTCGTGGCGCGTGTTGTTAAATACACACGCACACACAAGTCAAAATGTCTCCATTCCACGTTCCTATGACGAGGGCCATGCCCACGGCCGGATGAACATCGTCACCTTCTAAAAGGGCGGCGCTAATTAAAAATTCACGCTGGAGGATGATGGTTGAGTCGAGTACTCGCTCCAACGACAGTGTCGCGTCCACGTTGCCGGCGGTTGCTTTATTGACGGCATACATCGCACCTACCGTATGAATGTCATATGGACTTGCCGAGGGAACACAATTTTTGGCTCCGACGTGTTCATTCCTCTCTCGGCAAATATCGATTCGGCACTTTTGAAATCAAAGCGACGCAGAGGGAAACCTGCCACACAGTGCAAGCGCCCTACATCTCACATTTTGTAGGAACATGCTTTTATCGGGTGTCATTAAAATACAGAAGGGGAAAAAAGATAAGTTTCAATCAGAATGAGATGTTTATGTATCTTTGCAGACTGATACCTCGTCATAATGTGCATTACCATAAACACTGTTTATTGTATGTTTTCACCGGCTCTATTTTAGAGTTGTACACATGTTGACGTAGAGATGGGTTATACTGTACGACTGCCTTACTTTAAAAAAATTCTTTATTTACTTATTGGTGACTACTCCCGTTGTCTGGCAGACAGAGCCAGCGACCACGTGGGAGATATAGCAGTCACTTTCTGTACTCACCCAGCACGATGATGTCATCATCAAGGTAAACAGCTCGCTTGTGTTGAGGGATGAGATGGCCGAGATAGAACCTGGCAAAATTCAGCTGAAAAAATCACAGAAAAAATACAAAATAAGAATAATTAAAAGTTTAACATTTCACTGGCTGGGTGGTTCAGCAGGTAAAAGCTCTGATAGGACACAGCTGAGATCCTGGGTTCAAATTCAGGCATCCTCTGTGATTGAACCATGTTCCCAAGTGCAATGAGTTGATAGTTTTGGCCAAGTCATCAATGAACGGCTGTACAAAAATGAGAGCCATTCCAGCTCTAAATTCCAGCTCGGAGAATTCAAAAGCTCTTAAGTAGCGGAGCAATCCCTAAGGAGCTGGCCCCCTACTGTGCGGAAAATAAATCACGTGAAGAAATCTCAGAATTATCTTCGTGATATCCACTGCCTGTAGGCCGTGGGGGTTTGCCTTGCCCCGGGAGAGTTTAGAATGGATCCTTCGTCTCTTGACATGATGCCAGTAGCATAGTCGAGATAAAATTGAAGACGAAAAAATATATAAGAGAATGCGGCGGTATACGTCATTGCAATTAAAACACCGATGGGTTTAATTTGTGGAGATGATGTGAAACAGCGACTACTGACACTAATCACATGTTAGTATATCGTATGAAACAGCAATAACAAAGGATGGGTAATCATGAGAGAGCGCACATATACTCGTTCACACTTACCGGGCTCAGTAACTCTGGCCTCTCAGCTATGACGGGGATTTTTCCACGCACGATGTCAGGGTTGAACTCAATTATAAAATAATCAATATTCTCCAGCACCGACTCCTTTATCCAAGTACTGTTGGAGAACGGACACCAAATGGTCGGCACGTGACGATTCACCAAGCCATGCATTCAAATCGGTTCTTAAGGTCATAGTGCGTGCAACATAATATGTGTTCGTGATAATCAGTTGGTAACAATTCACGCGAATGAAGAGGCCATTTTCATAGTAACAGAATTACAATATAGCACACAGAGCCTGAAAATGACAACATTGAATATAACTATCATCTGGGCTTTTATATAGTTTCTGAATGCGACTGCGTAGGCTTTTGCAGCTGTTCTGTATGGCTCTCTGGTGTGTTTTCGGGTCGTACCCGCGTTCTGTTCGCCTCGATGTCCGACGCTTCTCTGCACGTGCTCGGAGCTTCAATTCATTTCCTGAAGCAGCTCCAGGAAACACGTCGGAGAGTTTCCGAATGTTCTTTGTGCAAGACACTAAAAGCCAATTTCATCGCCGCGTCCGATATGCCCGCATCGTTCTTGTAATTCCGTCACCACAACATTGCCCGCGCGCTAGCGTCGCGCGCGGTTGAGTGACACGTCCTGGCCAAGGCTGGCGGTGCGTCGGGACGTACGTGATATGCGGGATGGTGTGCCTCAGAGTGACGATGTAGAAGACGAGCCGGGCGTTGGTGTGGATGCGCACGCTGTTGATGGTGGCGATGGTGCCTCCCAGCCGCTCCTCCACCGCGCACACCACCACTGGGATCACGTCTGGGTCAAGGTTCACGGGCTGCCCCTCGTACTGCGCCCACTCGCCTTCTACCCAACAGTAGAGTTGTGAAGATTGCAGAAGATTTGCGTTGTGTGTATGTATATATACAGAATATATGGGATGGAGCAGTGGTGCAGTGGTTAGCACACTGCACTATTAAGCCAGTGACCTGAGATAAATTCCTGTCCACGGGGGTTCACTCAACATAAACCTACCATAATTATAACAATTGCGATTTTGAAATATATAACACTTAGCATTTACAATGCATACACACCCTGGGCAAATGAGAAGCTGCACACAACTTAAAATTTAATCATTAAATGAACTATCAGGATTACGTCACTTCAGCACTGCTACCATCAATTACTCAGTAGAAATCTGTAACTATTTAGAACGTTAATGATGGCGGTTCTTATTTCGTGAATACTTTGTCAGGAAATGAAATTATGTATTCGTACATAAATAAATCAGCAAGCATAATACGATTATCATGGTCCATAAAACGTCATATT
>CM025664.2:11210693-11237666 GCA_014621495.2 Entosphenus tridentatus
TGGCAGGGCTAGGAGGGGCCAGGGTGGTGGCAGGGCTAGGAGGGGTCAGGGTGGTGGCAGGGCTAGGAGGGGGCAGGGTGGTGGCAGGGCTAGGAGGGGTCAGGGTGGTGGCAGGGCTAGGAGGGGTCAGGGTGGTGGCTGGGCTAGGAGGGGCCAGGGTGGTGGCAGGGCTAGGAGGGGTCAGGGTGGTAGCAGGGCTAGGAGGGGTCAGGATGGTGGCAGGGCTAGGAGGGGTCAGGGTGGTGCCAGGGCTAGGAGGGGCCAGGGTGGTGGCAGGGCTAGGAGGGGTCAGGGTGGTGGCAGGGCTAGGAGGGGTCAGGGTGGTGGCAGGGCTAGGAGGGGTCAGGGTGGTGGCAGGGCTAGGTGGGGTCAGGATGGTGGCTGGGCTAGGAGGGGTCTGGGGGGTGGCAGGGCTAGGAGGGGCCAGGCTTGAAGAGGTTTGAAGGGTCACGTTCACCTGAGGTCCTGGCTGGCTCAGCCTGGCCAGCGCTCTGGAGCAGACTGTGGTGAAGAATAATGAGCAGCACTGTCGACAGAGCCAGCAGCAATCCCACGTTCACTGGGGTACACAAATACACAACACGGAGAGGAACAGACTGGGTCGGAGCATCATGTTTATACAACTTGGACATTATACCTTTAGTAATACATTACAATCCCCATGTTACATTATAAGCTGTCTTTGTGGATAAGGAACCATTGATATAAACAGAGCAGTAAAGCAAACTTATATAACATCTATCAGTGCTGTCCTAGCTGAACGGGCCCGATTGTGTTCGTGGACTTGCCCTTGCCTGTGACTCCAGATGACGTAGTGTGAAGATGATGGCTCGTCACTGATTTGCAACGGGTCCGTGGCATGGCTGAAGACTACAAAGCAAACTGCAGTACGATTGTGGAATGTATACCACTGGTTTAATTGCTGATGGGGATGATCACAGCCCTATTGCTCGCTTAATAAAGCAAATGCTGCCGTAAGAGTGAACAAAAACGGGCTTAACTGGAGGTAAAAGCTTTTGTTTATGCTCACGTGATGGAAGAAATTCCATATTCTATGTACCCGTCACATGTATACTGCACATGTTTGTTAATGTGATACACTGTGAGCCCTTTTTTGCCATTCCACGTTTGAAGGCCTCCCTCCCTACGCTGTGCAGGTCATGGGGACTTAATTCACCATACTTCATCACGATGGTCAGTGGGGGTTGGTAAAGGCGGAGGAGCGTAGACATGGACGTATAGTACAGTACAACAATGGAGTGTGCTGCACTGCCCTTTACTGCCCACAGTTAACCCCTTAGCCTATGCACGTGCATGTAAAGAAAGTGTGAAAACAAAAGATGCTTTGTTGACTAATTATTTCTTCAATTATACGTTACAGTTTACACATTATATGATATGCAACCACGAGCATTTTTGTAATATCTATCTCTAAAGACAGATATTTTGTTTAAGCTAGTAAGTTTTAAAGAAAAGCCAACAACGTTTGCCGAGGATAAGCAGCAATGTTTATAACACAGTCAGATGCAGACATTGAAAAATTGGCAGTCACAAAGACTGCCCCAAATTCCGTCCAGATGTAGACATTGCTAAACTCTGCAATAGCCGACTGAACACAACGCTTGCATCACTATACGCCGCTTTAATACAAATTAATTCGCTTCAAACGTGGAAAAACTTCGTCATGTTGTAGTACAGAACTTACCGATTGACGGGATATCACTTTACACAGCAAACGAGTGGCTTAATTAAGTCGGATGAGAAAGGAAAGTGGGTGTGATGGAAACGGAATGCCTGACACGCGCACTCACCAGTCCTGCGAGAGGGCATTTTTTTGCATCGCCTGGTTTTTCAATTCCAGCCCAAACCCATAGCCCTGATCCACCACTCCCCCTGCCGCTCCCTCGCAATGAGAGCTCATTCCACACTCCCAGCCCCTCCTACTCCTTCCTCATTCACTCCTCCCACTCCAGATTCTCAGCCACAATAACTCAAACGCAGCCTCCTCCTCTTCCTCCCACCACAAGCTGAGCCACCACCATTCGCAGCCTTCCTCCTCCTCCTCCTGCACCGCCACTTAACATGCCCCTTCGCCGTTTCTCCTCCTACTACTACGACTCTCCCCCTCCATTCAAACACCATCTCCCTTCGCCTGAATTCATATCCTACTCATACAGACGCCAATTACCTCCTCTGAATCCAGACTCCAAGCCTCTCCGTTCAAAGCCTGGCTCCTCCTACCCCATCCAGCCCCAAAATAAAATGTCCTTCTTACTTCAAACCCACATCACATCTGCTACCATTACTCCCACTCCAGACTGCCTGCGCTAATACCCATCTTCTCTTCCACTGCCAGCCAGCAAGGTTTTTCCCACTCAGCCCCATCCATTCAAACCACGTGTCCGCCCACGACTCCAAATGTCAACACCCATACCGCCGTTTCTCCTCCTCCTCTCACTCAACAATCTGAGACCCCTCCATGTAATACCAAAGCATCTCCACCTCCTCCTACTAGCACATCCAACATCACCGGTGTGCTGAACTAGTAACGAATTGCCATGTTTTGTCTACGTGACAACCCTTACTAAATGGCTGTGTCGGGTGGTGGCGGGTTTAATGACACATTTATATTTACGCGATCTAACCCAAACACCTCGATTATGGATATTGGTCGCGAAAGCCTACGTGTTAAACTGACCCGATTTTCTTCCTACACTCACAGTCAATCCAAACATTGACATCCTCGCTCCAACTAATATCACCCTGGCTAACGACAGATTTGGTTAGATCATGTGGACTAACTCACAAATCTATTGTGAATATTGGCCTACAAAAACTACGTGTTAACTGTGAATTACTTGTGCACATCCAGACCGCACAAATTCACGTAATATCATATTTTGTATTGTGAAAATAATTGATATTTCAAGCGGCAATAGTCACGTGATGAATTCAGTTTCTTTGATCTACCGTGTATCCACCTTTGGAGCACATTAATCTCCAACAGACACAAAGGTTGTTTACTATTGCAAAGCAGTTTTCGTCTGTGAATCACACGAGAAAGCATTAGGAAATAGTATGTATTCACCATATAAATGTTCACATGAAGATATCCTTTAAAAAACCTGAACACGGCACACAAGGGAGTGAGTGTCCAGCACCACGCACGGCCGTCTTTGTCTCCTTAGTGGCGATGTTTACACACCGCACCAGATACTCATTTCAGGCTGAGTCGACCCAGTCGACGTTATTTAAAACAGTGTACACACACACAAGCAAAGGAGAGCGACTCGGCTTTCTTTAGTACAACAAGGTCGGAAATCATGCAGAATTAGTGACACAAAGAGGGAGTTAGTGACAATTTTGGAACGCAACCCTCTATTTCCCACGAGGTCTACGCTTCGACGAACGCGGTTTTTTTAATCGCCAAACTGGGAACCCTCCAAGCACGTGACCCCCGCGTTGGGCGTGGCCTGCCTCTGGTCTCAACGAGGAGCGCTACGGAAAGCGAGCGGTACCGATCGCAGCAAAAACGCGTTTTGATGTTTGCGAACATAAATTTTGCTTCGGCAACGAGTTGTCCGCAATAAATCCTTTGATCGGTTTGGCTGGTGTACTTTCGGGGTAAACGCATAAGAGCGGCACGGCTTTATACTAAACGTTCACCCTTATTTCATATGTTTACGAAAGTTGTAGTTCACCAACAGTTCATCCGTAAACGCACTCAACAATAAGCGGGATATCGATGTTTTTTTGAAAAAAAAAATCGCGAACCCACCCCGCCGTCGGCGCCGGCTTCCGCGGGGGGGGGGCGGCGGGGGGGGGCGCACAGCTGTTTTATATTTTCCAGTCTACTCAAGCATCTCGCGTGTTGGCAGACGTCATCAAGTGAACTTGCCTCGACCAATCAGACGCGCGCGGGTTGCCTGTACGGCGTGGGAATTACAATGCGAGTTTCTTAGGCTTCGGCGGGGGTAGCGTGGAAGGAGGCGGTAACCATGGCGTCCGCGGCTCAGGCGAAGGCGGCCGAACTGCAGCTGCAGATGCGGCACAACGCCGAGGAGCTGCACGACTTCCTGCGCGACATGGAGGCGTGGGAGGGCGACATCAAGAGCAGGGACGCGCAGCTGCGCGGCGAGCAGGCCGGCGGGGTCGCCGCGAGCGCGGTGAGGGGAGCCCTTCACACCCCCCCCCACTAGCCCCTACCCACCACCTCCACTAGGCCGCGAAAGTTCGGGAAAGGCAGCGACACTGAGGCGTTGGGTATCTGTGTATCTCTCTCTGTGTTGTCTCTCTCTGCCTGTGTGTCTGTGTGTCTCTCTGTGTCTCTGTGTTGTCTCTCTCTCTCTGCCTGTGTATCTCTCTGTGTTGTCTCTCTCTGCCTGTCTCTCTGTGTCTCTGTGTTCTCTCTCTCTGCCTGTGTGTCTCTGTGTTGTCTCTCTGCCTGTGTCTCTGTGTCTCTCTGTCTCTGTGTTGTCTCTCTGCCTGTGTCTCTCTCTGTCTCTGTTGTCTCTCTCTGTGTGTCTCTCTCTCTGCCTGTGTGTCTCTGTGTTTTGTGTCTCTCTGCCTGTGTCTCTCTCTCTGTGTCTCTGTGTTTCTGTGTTGTCTATCTGTGTCTCTGTGTGTCTCTCTGTGTGTCTCTGTGTTGTCTCTGTCTGCCTGTGTGTCTGTCTGTGTTTTGTCTCTCAAATGTAGTTCTACCTGATGAAGGTTGCTTGTGTTGCAATCGAAACGTCGGTTTATATTAATTAATTAATTTCCCTTCTACGTGACTTTACCGAAAGAACCAAAGAGTATGGATTCCTGCAGTCACGAAAGCTTCAAATCAAGATTCCCCCCCCTCGTCACGCATCGTCGCATGTCTGACCCCCCCCCCCCCCAGGTGCGTGACGTCATTTATGGACGGCCCCTTTAACGTTCAGTGCGAGGCGTGTCTTATCCACGTGTTTCAGTGTCGTTCCTGTGCAGTATTATTGAGCTATTATTCCATCGTTTCACCTTTCAAGTTCAGTGGTCGTTGGTATTGTGTCAGAATCGTTATTTAGACTGCACTTGAAGCCCTTTTTC
Organism: Entosphenus tridentatus; assembly: GCA_014621495.2. Classification (NCBI taxonomy): domain Eukaryota; kingdom Metazoa; phylum Chordata; class Hyperoartia; order Petromyzontiformes; family Petromyzontidae; genus Entosphenus; species Entosphenus tridentatus. The sequence continues at coordinate 11,215,761 of CM025664.2, forward strand.
ACAGATGTCCAAAGCGGGGAGGTCGCGATTTCATATCCCGACTGTCCATCGCTATTGTGAGCCCTTTTGGGTCCATATAAAATACGCGGTACCCACTGACTAGCATGGTGAAATATGTAAAAAATCTCCCACAAGCCGCAGCGGCGTAGGTAGGCCCTCATCCAGCAGTGTTTTAAGAAAGGGCTGTACGCTATATGTACACTCGCTTTGTCAGAAGTCAACATTGGTTGCCTTATGGATATCCTGGTCCCCTTCATAGGAACGTAACATTTTCACCACAAGATGAGACGCCCAATGGAGGTTTGACTGGAGATAACTGACCTTGTATGCGTCAACGCTTAACTACATGGAGTTGTAAACGCCCACAATCAATATGTTGCCTTATGTCACACACGTGTGTATCAATAAACCCCCCCCCCCCGCCCGCATTGCGTTTGGCTCTTGTGGGCCGCGTTTTGCCCTGACCCTACGCCGTTTCTGACCCAACGCCGTTTCTGACCCAACGCCGTTTTAGACCCACGCCTCCACAACGTAATCTCGTTCGTTCGCCGCTTTACTCGGGAAATAAACTTCTGATTCATGATGCCTTTTGCCACCGGGTTTCAGTTGTCATCATGAGCCAGGGTCTATCCACCGTTGGACGAAGGCTTCCACAAGCCGTCGCCATCCCATGGTCTTACAATGAATGCCACAATCCGCCTCGCTCACGCACACCAGCTGATGTTACCCCCCCCCTCACCTTCGCCGGCGTTTGCTGTGATTTGGCTGTCACTCAGTTGTTAATCTCGACCACCCACCAGCCCTTCGAGCAACGTGTCCTGCCCAAACACATTTAATAGGCGTTGTGATGTTTCTGGACAATTGTGACGAACTTGTTGGAAACAAAGGCTGCAAATGTAACACACATTTATGGAGAGATGCATGCTTGCTTGGTATCACACTGAGAGACAGGGGAACACGTGGCCACGCGTTTTATTCACCATATCCTAATTGCATTTATGACGCCTAAATGCTATGGTGATTTTGAGAAGCGTGTTTTTAAAGGTGTAATTTGTCTTCGAAATTAGCTTTTTGGTTTGCTTGAATATTGAGCGACATCAATCACGTAGAAAATAAGGATGGAAACAATTACACCTGAAAAAAAATTATCGCGAAACTAGAACGGTATGCATAATTTTTTTTTTAGGCATGATATTAAAATATAATGAATGAGAAAATGTATGTTATTCTTTGGGTCTTTCAGTAAAGCCACGTAGATACAATAATAATAAAAATATCACGACGTTTCGATCGCAACACAAGCAATGGTCATCAGGTGAAACATATAGCAGGAGAGCTACTGAGACAGGAAAAAATATGTATTTACAAAAATGTATGTTAATTTATGTGTGGTGAATTATGCTTATGATTAGAATCCCACAGGGAGCCTACAGTAACAGGGTTTCTACAAAGCAGTTGTGATTCTATTCTGGTGTATGTGGAAATGTGATATGAATTAAAATAACATCTCTAGAACAGCATGTTTTTTACCTACTATAAAATCTGAATTCAATGAAAAATATGCACCTCAATATACATGGCATTACAAACCAGTTAACAGAATACTGGACAATGTTTGATAGGTTTAACAATGTGATGTGAAAAGGCATTTGCATTACATTTCTCGTGTTTTCTTACAATTGATGTCCTATACCAAATTGAACATTTTATTCATGACAATGTTTTACTAATATTCGTCTTTTAACAGCAAAACTTGCCGCCAGTGAGAAATAAAGATCTAAGGAGGAAGAAGAGAAAGAAGATAGATAATACCGCTTCAGACTGCATAGAGAACGGAGTGAAGCATGGGAAATCGGAGGCCCGCATCAAATCTTATGACTACAGTGCATGGGACAAGTTTGATGTGGTGAGGAGAAGATAATGATTATGATGATAGCATTCACATACATGCTGCTGAACAATCGTTTAACATTCTCCGTTTATATTGTCGAAGTCTCACACTCCAACTTCATTTTTATTCCTCTCCCCAGTGCCAGGTCTTTGGCACAAATTACCTCCATCTTCGATCGTGAGCTGTCTTCATTTCACTGTATAACCCCACCCCCACTCCCTTCACTTTCCTTCAAGTCCCAATTTATCAAGCAACGTTTTCTCTTTTTTGTCTGACATGCGTGAACTCTAATCCGTGCACGTTGCAGGAAAAGGCAGTGGCAGAGACGGACCGGGACAGCACGCCCGAGTGCGAGACGGAGGAGGACGAAGATGAGGAAGTAGCAGAGCGCAAGAAGTGCGAGGAGCTGCGGGCGAAGCAGCAAGCGCTGATAGAGAAAGACAAGGTGCGGAAGTGAGGCAGAGGCTGCCGTGTGGGTGCCTGTGACAAAACTACACCCCGGCTGCACACAACCTCGTCAGGTCTCGGAAGCTCGGAGGGTTGACCTTGGCTAGTACTTTGATAGTAAGACTGCCTGGAAATACCGGGGGGGTTTTGTAGGCTTGGGCTGCGAGGTGATCAGGAGATGACAATACTGCAATGCATTCCTGTTGATCCAAAATCATGAACAAACACAAGATCCAGGTTCGATTTAACACAGTACATAAAAATTACTGGTGATCCCTGACATGCAATACCCCGGCGTCTACAAACTAAGCTGTGTCTGCAGCAGTAGTTACATTGGGGAAACTTAGCGACATGTCTCGGACCGTGTTCGTGAACACAAGGCAGATCTGAAACACGGTAGGACCAACACCTCGGCCGTGGCTGATTATTGCGTTAATGCGGTGGGCTCACGAAATTGATTTCTCTAAAACGTAGGTACTTTGCAAACCCACTGGCTGTCAACAAAGATTCGTTCATGAAGCCATCCATATATATAGACACAGACACAATTTCAACCAAGAAGATGGGTACAAACTGAGCAATCTCTGGAAGGACTCATATTCTTAGGTTTTTTCGGTAAAGTCACGTAACTTTACCGAAAAAACCTAAGAATATGATTCCTTGCAGTCACGAAAGCTTCAAATCTAGAACTCTGGAAGGACGTTATTAACCAGTTGAAGTCATAACTGGCTGTGATATTCCCAACCTTCCACTATCCGATGTTTGTTATTTTCGGCTCTTGTGTTTTGTCGGTAAAGTCTGAAAAAACCTAAGAGTATGAATTCTTGCAGTCACGAAAGCTTCAAATCTAGAGTTATTTTCGGCTCTGATTTTTTACATTAATAGATTAAATTTCTCACTAACACGCCTATCTCGCGCGCCATCCTCGAGGCTGCTGCTTCACAATCTCCCATTAACATGCTCATCTATCACATTAACATGCTCATCTCTCACATTAACATGCTAATCTCTCACATTAACATAGCCACCTTGGCGCACTTGACGGAACAATGCTCGGCGATCTTGCATTGACATGCTAATTTTTGCGTGGCAGCCCTTTGATTGGTGGAAAACCCACCACCGCCGCGGTCGCTGCCCACCACTTGCTTTGGCATTGGCTGCTGACATTTGGGCTACGCCCATTTGAAACCTTTATAAGCAGTTGTCTTTAGAAGCTAATCCCCCTTTTCCTGTTGACAACCGCTTGTGTTGCATTCGAAACGTTGTAGTTTTTTGTTGTTATTTTTTTTACCCTATCTACATGACTTTACCGGAAGACCCAAAGAAAAATGATGGAAGTGATGTGGAACATAGTATTTGCTTTCTTTTAGTACTTACAATTTTACAAGTCTATCATCTGTCAAAACACGTGTGCCACGCAGCAAGAACGACCTGAGTTTGGTGTTCACCCCATGTTCTGCAGGGGTTTCCTCCGTGCTCTCTGGTTTCCTCCCACCGGTCAACACATAGAGTGGCAATAGTATTGCAGGACCCTCCTGTAAAAGAGCCTTCTGACTCAATGTTGCTTTTCTGGGAAAACACCTGTATTATTATTATTGCAGCTGTGCATAATGCTGAAACCTTAATGTTAACAAGTTTAACTTGGCAGAAACTGACTGATGTAGGATGATGAATTATGAATGGATCACAAGAACTGGAGATAAAGTTTACATCGGTGCATGTATAAATTGACACTCGATTATGCTGATGACCATTGCTAAGGGCATATGTAGCATGTAAGAAATATATATTTTGATTAACGTACTAAGTTTTTTCATCGCATAATAAACGCATTATCACCAATTTCTTGGACGCCCTTGCACAATGGCATAATGGCTAATAGCTTGTGGTGTGTCATTTCAGGGTAATGAGTACTTTAAGACCGGGGATTATGACGCCGCTATCGATTGTTACACCCGCGGGATGGAAGCGGATCCTCACAATGCACTCTTGCCGGCCAACCGTGCGATGGCCTTCCTCAAGCTAAAGAAGTACGTCGCTCCCACTTGCTGCTGTTTTATAGTTAAAATAATCCTAAATCATCTGCCTTATCAAAGCGTACCTCGTTTAGCTTCAGGATATTTATAAGAAACACCAGCTGTGTTTTGGCTGAGGATATTGACTGGAGACTGTAGAGATCTTAACAGTAAAATAATCAGAAATTAATACAAAGAAGACTCGCCCACAATAAGATATTTTTTAAAGGCCGTCAGAATAAAAGATGAAGAATAAAGCAAGAAGCAAATGTATTATAAATATACTTGCACAATGGGTGGATTAGTGGTGCAGTGTTTAGCGCACCATGTTATGCAGTAGGATACCTGAGTTCTGTTCTTGGCCACAGCTAATATCAGGAGTGAGTCATGTATGTATGCTAACTTCATTCGTACGTGCGTAGCCAACCATGCTAATCAGAGGTGCGGGGGAAGGATAAACAAATACAAAAAGCTGTTTTCAAGAAATTCGTTTTCAATCTTGATTTAAAAGTGCACAGTTCCAGTGGCTTCCAAATATTGTAAGGAAGAGCGTTCCAGACTGCCGCAGAAGCGCATCCGAAAGCACGCGATGCAATGACCATCTTTGTTCGATGGCGAGTCAAAAGCCACTGCGAGGATGACCGGAGTTCGCATAATGGTTTATGTTCCTTAACGAGATCAGGAAGGTACTATGGTTCATTTGTGGAAAGCACCCTGTGTGTAATGAGTATTATAGTTTAGACATCTGAACCAGTTCTGGGCATCCTCTTTACGAACCCCCGCTGACTGGTTATGAAGTATGGCCGGACTAACCCCATGGCCGATAGACCAATGCGACACGAGGAGGCATTCGTCAATAAGTGGAGTGATAAAGGCCTCTATTCTTTTTTATAGATGTACTCTCTTCAAACTGTGATTTCATCAATTGTCATCGGGTCATGATATGCTTAAATAATAATTTTCAGTCTAATTTCTTGTATCTTATTACTATGTACTGTAAATCTCATTTTTACTTTCTGTACAGTGGGACTCATTGAATTTTTTCTGTCTCAATTGTGTTCTGTCTCTTGTTGTGTTTCATTCATTCTGATCATTAATCCTGGATAAACACTTGAATTAAATTTGCATGAGTCAAACATAATGGCTTCTCACATGCAAGTAGCGTGAGCTCAATTAAATTTTCAACCGATGAATTGTTCCTTGCCAAATGTACACGTGTAGTCGCGCGCATATAAACTATAGCAGAGATGGCTGCTCGTGTTACTGTCAGCGTGAATCGCAGCCTAACCCCTGTGCTAGGTATGAACTGGCTGAGTCGGACTGCAACCTGGCCATCCAGCTGGATCCATCCTACCCGAAGGCCTTCGCACGCAGAGGAGCCGCACGGCTTGCGCTCAACAAACTGAAGGAAGCCAGAGAAGGTAGCACTGCAAACGGGTGTATTTGCATTTGGTATTTTATTTATCAATCTTTTTTTTTACATACTTTTTCCGCAGTTGTATCCAGATTCTGCTATTGGCATCATGTCATTATAAAAAGTTAATATCCTTTCATGTTCGAGAATGACCCACAGGAACAGATATCACAGCGCTACCTCTGGGATTGCTTCGTATGATCTCTGGTCCACATAGTATGGCGCAGCCTTTTCCCATTCACTCTGCCACGGAAGTATTGTTAATCACAGGACAGTGAAACCAATATTTGTAACTCCCACCCACTCTGTATTGAGGGAATGTTTGTTGCGTGTCAGTCAAATTGGTATTTTTAATTCTCAGAGCTTTAATTTAGACAATTTACATGCAGTACCAAACGTAATGTGATTAGTTATTTTGTGCAGTCACTGGTGGCTGGGCTGAGATCATCATCTCACTGCACTTGAGAACCTCGTTCAATCTCGGGCAGCTGCCTGGATGTGAACCCAGGATCTCAGTCGTGCCCGCTCAGCACGCTGACCTCTGAGCCACCCAGCCCGTTATGCTCATGATGTTATTATGTAATGAACAGTTCATATCAGCACAAGTGTTGTATTTCTTGCAGATTAATGTTTAACGCTGAAAGCGCAATGATGTAGGACCACGTGGACTTTTTAATATTTAGTGTCCAGGCTTAAGAACTTGTCTATGAATGACTGGCTCTCTCCATAAAATACATTCCCACTGTTTGCATACAGCATCTCGAGATGCAGTATCGCTTAGATGCTATATGAATCCAGTATTGCTTTAATCATGTGATGGGTTATTTTCTTTTCAACAGATGGCAGCAGAGTGGAAATTGAATTAGCCACTTTCTTTGTTTGATGACAAAATTTGCCAATAACCAAATAAAAAACCAAGTAATTAACATTTCCCCCTGTTAACTTGAAAGCAGGCACAACAGGGGGTTAAACCCACTTGGAGCATCTGCTCGATTTGCATAAATATCCTGCTGGTGATGTTTTAATTTCATGAAAATTGATAGAATTTTGGTGATTACACATTGAACGTGGTTTATTTTGAAAAATATGATGCCATTGTTTTACAGACTTTGAAGCAGTGCTCACGTTTGATCCTGTAAACAAACAGGCCATTGCAGAACTTGAGAAAATCAAAGAGGTAAGTAAATCTGACATTCTCTCTAAATTACAAAAGCATGGGCAATATGCAGAAGCCACACTTTGTTATATTTATATACAAACAAAGCATTGCCATTTAATTGTTGAGCACATTAATGTAAGAATCTTCACAGAATTAATTGCCAAATTTGGTGTCGCTTTCCGTGTGTTGATTAAATATTTAGGGATTTTTGTCGATGTATATAAATTGAAGTTACCTGCAATGAATACCTCTGTGGTGAGAATTTCTCTCTCGTGGCAATGCCGTAACTAAGCAAGCTATCTCTCAACATAATGCCTGCTACATTTTCATTGGTGGAAGTGCCTAATTTACCTTTGTTCCCGTGGGTTTGTTTTCATTTCAATACGCGGGAAGATGATTGAGAAAACAGCCAGGTCTGGCGCAAGTCCAACATCAGTCACAACGCCAAGGCAAGACGTGGGGACGAGGGAATGCACAAGTGTTTCAGTCACAACTCCAAAACCCGAAGCTGCTGAGACAGAACCCAGCAACGTCGTCCAACCGTTCACAAGGCAGCCGCATCTGAGGTCCAAGGTGAGACTTGCTTTTAACTTGGAATTATGGACAGAAATGTAGATCAGTATGTGTAACTGAGCTGTGTCCACTGATTGACCTCAAAAGCTTTGATTAGCAATGCAGCCTTCTTCACGCAAAGGTGGAACTAATATTCTTACAAGTGGATACTCATTACCTCTTAATATCCAGTCGCATGCTAAGCAGCAGCGATGAGCTTGTGAATATAAAAATGTTGGTTCCATCTTTTAAAAACACGTAATTTGGTGTATGTAAACTGACTACATTGCTATCGGATATATATGTAATGTTTTAATATATTTTATATTTGTTGTATTTTATTTGTGAGGCAAGGTATGCTTTCGATATATATTTTACTACAATCCCAAAGCTCTGTTCTTGAAAACGCTCACAACAGTGGAACAAACTGATGTCGATATTTCCATCTGGTGGTGTGAATCACTATTGTCCATCAAACACAGAATTGTTAGTGGAGTTAATTTATTTCCATTGAACGAATGAGGACGACCTGAGATTATAAAATATATATTAGTGGCAGGCGCATGCAGCCTCAGTAAGTGAGAGCAAATTGTTCCAGAGTCATACTTAAGTCTCGACTGCATAAATAACCCGTTTACCCCAGTTCACCTACTCCCCACCCTCGCCCCCCTATGATGTGGACGGCATCTTCCAAGGTTGAATCAGGACCTGGCTGTGTGTTTATAAATGTTGCAATCATTATCCACAGTGGGGGTGGGGAGGAGGGGTTGATTGGGTCGTTCTTCAGGCTGTTTCGCGCAAGGGTTTGTTGTAAATCGTCCTTGCTGTATATGTAACATTTTTCAGCTCGTGATATGACAGCTGAATTGTACAAAAGGCATTTGTGTAGCCTTTGTTATCTTACCAGAAATAAATGTGTTGTATGAAGTATCGCTGTTTTAAATTTATGAGTATAATCCGGATATGAGTATACCCTGTATAAGCACAGTTTTGATATAAGCAACACGTCCTTGAATTGTACTGGTGGGGGAAAGTCAAGTGGAAATTTTGTATACAAGCACACTTAGGATATAGTAGGCCTTGCTTCGAAGGGTTGTGCTTATAACAAGCTTATACTGTCAATCCTGTAATACTTAATAAACCAATGTTTGTACCGTTAGATATTCTCGCCATGGGAGTACATCATAAAAATGTGCATGTGTTGCTGTCCTTGATTGAATGGGTCCCATGGTGTTTATGGAATGCTGTAGTCTGCACCATAAGCCAACCCAGCAGCATCTGTTTAAATGGCAACACTGCTGATGAAACTTGGAAATTAATTTTTGTAAGTGTTTAGCTACTTCAACAAACATCCATTCAGAATGTCCAAAGGCTGATGGACTAAAATGTGATTATTTTTATATCATGAATCAGACCCATATCTGTTCATTTTTTATACATATAAAATAATTGCTCTCACATTTTCAGTACATCTTGTACTAAAGCAGCACATACGCCATTGTCTGGAACACAGGTCATCTCATCTTAGAGCTCAATTTGTGTTTTTCAGATCTTGCTAATAACTTAGTTGTGTGCTTTTAATAAAAACAAATTAGATTCGACTGAATTAGCCAACTGGCTTTTTGGCTGTGATGTATTCATTATAGATTATGTGCTGTCTGGAATGACCTGTCCAGCTTGGCTTGCTTGGCACTTTACATTTTAAAGAACATTTTATCCAACATTCCCCTGCACCTTAATGAAGCACATTTACATTCATTTCAGGAGATGAATGTAAATGGTTGAGTAGGGCACACCATGTGAAAAGGTATTCTGCAAAATAATACATCCTTTTCTCTGAACTCATTGACCAAATGAATTAGCAGTATTTACTGATTGCCCCTTCCTCTTTACGTGATTCACTGCCTTTGCTGATGCCAAACAATTGTGCGTCATCCCTTGTGGCCCATGTTGGCTTATTTCCGATCCCTATAATTTAGGTGAACACAAAATAAGGCATTAGCAATGCGTGCAGTGGCTGGCAAGGTTTGTGAAATGGTGACTGCTGATGTGTTTCCTATAGCGTCGTCTACTGCTGGATGAAGGCTTCCCCCAGCCATTGCCATCTCATGAATCTGCGATGTAATACATAGGACAGTGCAGAACATGTATTGTAATCTGCTATGCTCTCGCATCTATGCTCCCCACCTTCACCAACCCATTCATACCAGCACAGCGAAGTATGGTCAAGTAATCGCAGTGACCCACACTGCTTAGGGAGGCCCCCATCCAGTGGCGGATTAACAATGTACAAACAAACAAAAAAGGTCTGTAAATTCAACTTGGACTGATGTTTATTTGTATTTAATTTACACTGACGAGAAATGCCTTTACGCTCATACTTCTGCGCAGAAACCACTGCGGAGGATGACGATCGAGGAAGTTGGGAGTGACATGCAGCCAAAATTGGTACAAAGCGTGGAGGGGACTGGCTTAAACGCAGAAGGCGTTCACACGCCACCATCACCGCCGCAGCCGCCACCAGCTGCGCAGCCGCAGCCATCGTCGGCGGGCGTGCGAGACTGTGGGAAGGAGGAAAAAAATGTTCAGGCGTCCGTGAAGGTGGCAGACGGGGAGGAAGCGGAGGCGACCAGTGGAGCTGTTGTTGGAGATGAGGGGGACACGCAGCGTCATGGCGATCGGAGGGTGACGGGCAGCAAGCAGCCTGGTGTGATCTTGTAAGTGGAGGCACGTGTGTCCGGCCTAATCAACCGCTCTGTGTGAGCGTGGCACGTAAACTAAACTACAACAATTTTATTTTACCAGGTAAGGCTTACTGAGCTACGTAGCTCTTTTGCAGAAGAGTAATACACCACTTCGTTGACAGCTCAACAAAGTGGCTTATTACGTGGAAATGTATAGCAGCCAAATACAATAAACACGTTTCTAAATGTGGAGGGAAAAACTGGAGGGTCCCGGAGAAAAATCCACGTGACCATGGGGAGAACATGCAAACTCCAAATGTACAGGCGTCGGGACCGAACCCACGACCTTCTGCGTACCAGGCGAGGGAGATAACGTCTCGTGTTTACAGAGCAAATCTTGAACATCTTCCTACACGTGTCTTAACCAAGATACGTGGAAAAGGATGGGTAATTGTACTTCGTTGTAATTTAATCCATGTTCATTTGGTGTTTTTAACCATCAGTTTGTTGCAGTTTTTACATGTGTGCAGAGCAGTGTTTCTTCTGCTCCAAGAATACAAAACTATTTTAAGAAACATACAAAAATGACATGGCATCCAAATGTATGTGAGAATGTACACTTTTCTTCTTTTTACTATAACTTGCAGCCCGTGATACAATTATTTTAAAGACTATGTGTGGAACAGCTTTTGTGTTTGTGTATATTCATGAAAGCACTAAAGTGTACAATATGTGCTTGTGTGTTGAAATGGTTGCATATTAAGGACTTCATATTACCCTCCAGCACTTAGGAACCGACACTGCCATTGTCTGTTCACAGGTCGGTGGCAGCAAGAGACGAGGGGAGGACACAGCAGAGACTGCCAGATACACAGAAGGGCATCCCGATGACCTCTGACCTTGCCCAGACTGTGTCCGTGCCTCCGCCCCCGTCCAACTCCTTCCAGCTGGAGTCCGACCTGCGTCAACTTAAGGGACGTCCGAACCTCCTTTACCAATACGTCAAGGTGCAGTGCCCAAGCATGCGAATATACAGCACAATTATCTGTTGGCTTCAGCCACCAAGCGACGTATCAAGCGTGTCCCTCCAGCCTCCTCCTTCTTAGTCGTAAAGCGATGCGTTCAGGCTGAGTGAGCCGTGTTTGCGTATTTGCCTGGCAGTAAGACGCTGCCTTTTATCTCAAACGTCGGTTACTTTCCTCTCCGTAAAAATGTAAACGTCTACGACGTTGATTCACCTTCTCTCATCTGTTACGAGACTATGGATGGTGCATTAACCGGTGCATGCCTTTCTTGTGTGTGCGCGCGTCCTTGCAGCAAATAGCGCCGATCGCATTTCCCCAAATAATGCAGCGGCCTCTGGAGCCAGATATATTGTACAAGCTGCTCAACGTGCTCAAGGAGTCCTACATCCCGTGAGCATATTTACCGGTTTTCCTTCATACACCACGCAATCCCTCGGTTCAGTGGGTTCTTCGCATTGACCTGCCAGGTTCAATTTGTGCCCACATGTAATTTAAAATGATTTCTGTGTTTGGGTTTTCTCTGTTGTGCATGTACAAGCTAATTCTTGCAGACCAAAGAGTGTCGGTTACATGGCTGGATCCTGCAAATTACAGGCAGCATCTTGGGAAGGCCTTCACCCAGCAGTAGATTCACCTTAGCTGATGATGACGATAGAGTGATATGTTCATTGGTCGTGGGCCTACCCACCCCGCCCCCCCCAACCACGTTTGCCAACCCACATTGACCGGCGCGGTGAAGTATGTCCCAACAACTCCCGTGAGTGCCACGGCATGGGGGGTGGGCAGACATTTCTGATTCTGCCATGCAGTCTTGGAAAATTTCACTTTTTATAAAGTTCACTCTTTCGCCTGGTGGCTGCACGTAGTGTTTTCGCAATGCTCGCAGCGATTATTGATTTGGGAAATTCTTGTCTGCAGATACGTAATAACTATCGTTTACGGCTCACCTGCATTCAGTATTATTTATTTGCTACCTGAGAGACTAAATTGTGCTGTGTAATAACGCCGACAAAACCAGTCTTTGGCTCTGTTGTAGCGAATGGATACGACATCAACTCATGCCTGTCAACCCATACGGTTTACCCATATCCTTGTACAGGGAAATTGAGTTTTCAGGTCCATACAGCGTACAGCCATTTCAATATGGGCAAAAAAATGTGTTTCTTTGTGTTTCTCCCTTGGGATTTATAAGGACAATAAGGTCTGAATTGGTCTGTAATAAGGTAGGCACTGATAAGGGGTTGACAGATATGAGCAACTCGATCTGGATTGTTTGCCAAGCAAAATGATTTAGCACTCTCACCCACTGCTTGTTTGTGTCGACTGTTTTGGAAAATGTAAGTCATTTTCACTCATTAATGTTTATGAGGGAGGAAATGAGCAGAGTATGAAATTAGTTTAGCATAGCCTGTGAAATTACCGTAAATGCCGTAATTTGCATAGTGCATTCATTCTCATGACACTACCGGAGGCTGGGATCGGTTGTCAAGGGAGGATTTCAGAAGCACGTGAATACCCTGGCACATCTTAATTCAATTCCTAGAACCAGAGTGCTGAATTATACGTCTTTTCTTAGAGACGGCAGTGCACAATCTAAAGTTGCATAATTCTAGATTTTAAGTTTTCGTGACTGCAAGGATCCACACTCTTTGGTTTTTTCGGTAAAGTCACGTAGGTAAAAAAACAAACGTCGTGATTTGTTTTAATTTAGTTGTTTTAATTTATTTTATTTAGTTTTTACCTACGTAAAGTTGAATCGTTTTACCACAAAGCGCTATACCAGCGCTGTGTATAAAAAATAGAGAAATGCGCATCATTTAATCGTTGTGTGATACGTATTCATTGCCTCCTGATATTTTCGCAGAGAAACGCATCATTGCAGATATTTGAAAGGGCGTTAAATGTTTTACTTTTAAAAATCTTCTTACAGTCATGTTGCTCTCGATGCCTTCGTGCATTGCAGTTGAAAGATTTCCTGGTAGAATTGATTGCAGACATATGGGATGGATAAGGTATATTTTCACAAAGGGCAGTGAAATTTTTGCCACATGTACGGCTAGCCACCTCTCAGGAGGATAGGACTCCGCTTTGGTGTTGCCGTGTTGAGTGTGGCGCTGGCGGGAGCCTGGTTTTGCGTTGTTCACGTGCTCTCGCAGACACGAAGACAAAGCGCTCATCTTCGCGGTGCTGCACAACCTGTCGCTCGTGCGCCGTTTTGACATGGCCGTCATGTTCATGTCTGCAACGGAGAAGGCTGGTGAGTGGTGTCCCTGGCATGCATCGCTTGTTCATCCCCCCACTGCCTTGCCCTGCGAGCGGTCACACGGCCGTTTCTCTCCCTCGCTTTAATGCCTTGCTCATCGCTGACCTTTTCTCCTCCACTTATTATTGATCGACGATGTTTTTGAGGCTTGGAGGTATGACTAAGTCTTTGTTTTTTCCTGCTCGGCATGGTGCTGGTGGCTGAACCTTGATTCAAAGGAACTGTCGTTTTATGTTTTGGGATGATAAGTGCAGGCCGATGTTTATGAATCAATTACATTTAATAATTTATTAAATGTGCACTATTTGGATAGGCGTAGGCCGATGTGTGTTCGTCATCAGCGGCCGTGGTCTATCCACTGCTGGATAAAGGCCTCTCCAAGCCGTTGCCATTCCTTATGCCGCTCCTGCGCATAAGCTGATCTCGTTGCCCTATCTCTGGTAGATGTCCTCCCAGACGTGTTCCCTCCTTGGGCTGCTACTCCAACGTTTGTCTCACTCACCGGGTGTCATCCCTTCAAGCGATGTATCCTGTCCAAGCCCAGTCTAACTTACATGTGCTCCCTGATGCACGTGTTCCTCTCTCTGTTTTTTCATATAATTCCAAACACTCATTTTTTTCATACTTGTCAGTTTTTGTTGCATTTTTTTGTCATTTTCACATGTTGCTGAGCCATATCTCATCGTGGGTTATATGCACTGATTTAAAAACCTGCTTCCTTCGGTACATTAGTATGTTTACTCACATTATCTAGTTCGAGTGTTAGTCTGGTTTCAACTGCTATTAAGCACCAATAATAATTATACACGTGGAGGTGGTTAGGTGGTTGAGCCTTCACCACAGAGATCCTGGGATAAAATCTAGGTTTCAGCTGCCTACGATAAAAACAGGTTCTGAAGTGTATTTGAGTTAATGGTGTCAGCCCAGTCACCAATGGCTGCCCAAAAGCCATCCACATTGCATTTAGTTTCGCACTTAATTTGCCGAAGTTAAAGCTCTGAGTATTAAAAATACCAATTTGACTTTCACGCAACAAACATTCCCCTCAATACAGAGCGGGCGCGAGAGTGCTGGCCCCTACAGTGTTTTCAGAGATGCCTTGAAGGGCTATAGGACGTTTCTACATGACATTCACTTTTTCGATCCATTCTCTAACACAAACTGCTGCACTGCTGTGCGAGAGCTCCGTCGCATGTAGTGACGCAGATAGCTCAATGAGGATAAAGTTTGGGGGTCAGGGTGGGTGGGTGGGTGGCTGGGGGGGAAATAGAAAGCCCTCAAAACATTTTTCCACTCTGCATGGGCTTGAGGCGCTGGGCCACACATTACTTTAATCCTCACCGACAGCCAGAGGGTCGAGCGATTTTTGCCTGGAAAGTTGAATCAAGCGGTGCAGCCCGCGAGGATTAAGCGCAAAGTAGAGGGCGAAAACAGTGGCTGCGAGCAAAGTGGTCGGTGCGACAAGCGTGCCTTGGCACTCGTCGTAACACCGGCAGCGTCGCGCGGCGTGCCCTCGCGAGCGCCGCTCCACTGAGAGCCGCGTACGCTCTACGTGCAGAGTGCTCGGACTTCTCAACGGGGCGCTGCTCGGCGTGCCCTCGCTGCACTGAGAGCCGCGTCCGTCTGTACGTGTCGAGTGTTCGGTCTTCTAAATGTGGCCCCGGGGAGGAGACGAGGCGTCAGCAACCCTCTCAAGATAAGGGAGTGATGTCGCTGCAATTTGCCGTGCTCTGCACGAGCCGTCGTACCTCTCCGCCGCTGCGTACAGGGGTGAACTGAAAGAAATTGCGCCGATGCCGTTTGCGGCTGTACTTTGTATACAACTTCCAATTGTGGTTGGTAAAAGGGTTGCCGGCTTATGAGCTGGAAACACTGCGGATGAATGTTCCACAAATGCTGGGCTGGATACTGCGTAAATGTATCTTGCTTATCACAATTAGGAACAGGGAAAAAAGTTTTCCTTGTATATGTTTTGTTTATTGTGATAATATAATTAGTTTTTCGCAGCAAAGACTTTTGTGGAGTGTTCAGCAAGGTGTAATAAACGCTGGTTTATTTTTTACGTGTTAAAATATTTTGAGTGAATAATCCCTTGCGATGTAACATCTCTTCTTCGTTTTCCAGGGTGTCAAGTGAGAGCTAAATAGCACACTCGTAGGGACACTTGCACACATTTTCTTTCCCAACAGCGTATAAAGACATCATTGCAAACTTTTAACATCTCTTTAACGTGGCTGTACAAAATGATTGGTAAGAGTGAGCCTCAAACACTTGGTGGACTTGTTATTTGGAATGGCCCAGTAATTCATAATTTTCATGTCATTGTCAAATGTCAATTGCTACGTTTCCATGGACACAAGTACACGGGGAATATTTATACATAAAAAATACACAAGCACAGAACTAAATGGTTGACGGTCGGCAAATTGATTTATTGTGTTTTGGGAGTTTAGTTGTTCCGACCGAATAAGACAAAGCCGCTCTCACGTGGGGGGAAGCTCGCCGCTTGCCAACACACGCTTGCGCTACCTTCGCGTTCACATCACCGGCATTTTAACGGAATGCAACGCTCGGTTTTTGGCCTCGCTTCACCTCCCGCAAAGGGCATTCGTTGGTGTTTATACAAAAGCCGTTCGCGATATGGTATAATAGTTGCTACACCTCAAAGTATAGTCCCGCGCTGGTGCCAGTGCAGAGTGCTTCACGGAGCTTCGTGTGAATAAGAGATTAGCGAATTTTGCACGCCAGATGCCCACTGAGCTAATTAAGGAATTTATCCCGCTACCGTTTTTTGTCAAGGGTGTCAATGCGGTAACATGATTAACATTGCACACGCGCACACACACACAGTTTAATGTATTAGCTATGCCAGGCATACTAACACTCGATCATTAATGCATTATTTGCCTAATGTTCTGTTGTATCTTCCTCACAAATGTGACTCAAAGTAACGAGACATTGATAGGAATTATCTGCAAATGGGATTCAAGAGGGCAGTATCCTGATGTCCTAAGCAGCAAGGCAGTCACTGACTACTTCTTTTAACGGTTTTGTGCGTGTGTTTGTGCATTTCAGTTGTTTTATTAATACCAACGATCTAATTCTTTTTTGTTTCCTCTCTTCAGTCGCCCGAGCGTTATTTGATCACATTGCGTCAGCAGAGGACATCAGTGGCGCAAGTGTGACTGCTTTGAAGACAAAATACAGCCTCTGAACTGGCCCCGTGGACCCCAGTTTGCATGGCCAGTGGAAAACCAGAGCCAGTTCACGCTGGAGCGTCCCTATTACTGTGAAGCCTGCTCCTCTGGTCTGTGACTTCGCTTGGACGCGCCGTTTGAGCTCCACCCAAAAAGAAAAAAGTGACCTGTGTGTAAAAAAAAATAATGTATGCATTGTACATTGGAATAGTGGCCAGGCCACCACTCGAGCTGATGGTTGAATTCATTGGTAACATCTTTCATGACCGTATGTGTGGTGTGTTTTTTTCTTATTTTAATAAATGATTCCCAAGTTACCCATCGCAAGCCTTTAATTGTATGCGTTTTGTTCGTTTGCGTGTAAGATGATGATAATAATAACTGGAGAGCTGCAACAGTTGCTCGGGAGCGGTTTTTCCCCCATTTTCCGGAATGATACAGGGCACACTTGGCAGTTTCCGTGTCTCATTAAACTTGGCGCGTGGCTGTAAGTGGTGCTCACGGTGGATGGCACGAATCGTGATTGATTTTGATCCAAACCTTTTCAGCCAAGGATGTTCTGTAAATGTGGGAGAACAGGCAGTTCCCCCCTCCCACCCCCCCACCCCCCCAATTAACTACAGCATCTGGCCCGAGTGTTACCATCAGGTTAACCCCCCAGGTGCTTGCATCAAAGGGTTGAATGTGAGGCCTCTTAAAAGCGCAGTTTTTTTTAGATTTTGTAACATCTATAAACTGTTGCTTGGGAGGGGGGGGGGTCATGAGCACAACAAAAATGTTTCCTGGGAGGCTTGGAGTGGTTGGTTGCATTTTGTGTAACTGAGTAGTCGTGTGCTAAATGTGGCCTGGTCTGTGGTGATACAACGGATAGAGTTCACAAACCCCCTGGTGGGGTTTGAATCATCACTTTAGGGGGTAAATATAATAAAAAATGAGTACCATATTTGTGTGAACGCCCGCGGTGCTCTTAGGGAAGTAGCTCACCCTAAACATTGGAATGTCGACTTTACACAACTGGCTTTGGGACTTGTCATCAGGCGATGATCTTGCGAAGACTCCTCCACTGCCCCTTCAGAACGTGTCAATGGCCACTGAATTATCGTGGCCCTGCAAGCCAGCCGGACCGCGTGGTGTGCTACAGGCCCGTTTGCTACGTACCCCCTTTAAGTGCGTCTCGCACGTGTGCGATCGAGAAGGAAGGTCAATTCTCGCGGAAAGCGGGCACCGTTTGCGGTGATGCCACCTGACGAACCTGCCCGCACGGGGCGGCTGTGATAAGTGGCCTTGGCCAGTTGGATGCTGGCCGTGATGATCATACTTCATACCGAACCGTGCAACTCAAATCGCTGCGAGCCAGATGGCCCCCACCGTAAGGGGCAATGGGTTCGCTGGCCCTCACAACACTGCACCTACATCTGAAGATGCACTAACCCTGGTATAACTCCGAATCCCGCTTTATTGTGGTCCGTTTTTATTTTTTTTGCGGTCAGGATATAACGATAACATCAAATTTTCTACATGCATCGAATCGCTTAAGAATGACTTTAGACTCGTGTGTCACCTACAATGGGGGTTCACGTGACTCCTCTAGCCACGATCGACCGCTGCACGACCCGCAGAGTTACCTGCAATTGTGGCAACTGCTGGTTCTACTCCTAGGCGGCAGTCTGCCCACTGCCGGCCATATCCCCATGTGCTGGATACTACATAAACATAATAATCGTGGTAGCAGGACACGAGCAGTAGAAGGTCGTGACAGCTCTTTGAATCGTGAAAGCCCTGCTGAGCGGCGGTGTTACCTTCCCATCACAGTATCGTCGTTGTATGTGGGGGGCGACGGCGGCGTGGTTAGCGCTACGCTGCGCTACGAATCCGGCGACCCGAGTTCGATTCCCGCTCACGGCCATCACTAGTGACGATTATATTAACTGGTCCTGGGCTTCCTCTAGGTCGACTCGGCCTCAAACGAGTACGTGGTGCAATGTGTAAAAAAACTTCGTCACTAGGGAGGCAAAGTCTGGCCACCCACCCCCTCGTGTGCCGTGCCCGGCCTTCATACTCGCTGAACAGCACTTGCCCCAACAACAGTATTAAGGCTACACGGGGGATCTTTGTGTGAGATCGTGCACAGCGAATTGTTCCTTACCACGCACTGCCGAGTCCTCTGGCCACGTTAATGATTTCCTGGCCGAGAGAGTGTTCATGGCACCCCCCTCGTGCCCCCCTCTCGTACCGCGGTACGCGTTGTGCCACCTTGCCGTGCTCAACCCAAGCAATTATTTCCGTCCCTCTGATGCCGAGCGCCTTCCAGTTCCCAGTGGCTCGACATCGGAGAAATCGGAGAGATTCGTGTCCCGCTTGCCTCGAGGTTAATTGATTGGCGACTGAAGCGTCGCGTCTCCAGCACTCGTTCACCCGCTGGGATCGAGACGGGCGGAGTATTTGCCGCGCCTACCGCGTTCATTCCACTATTCGGGGACATTTGGTGGAGTGCATTGCTGTGGGACCCCTCCTCTCGGAATGAAAGTGCCAATGCGGTTTGTTTTCTTTCACGCGCGACCTATTCCTAAGGGTCTCGAAGGCGATAAGTTCGCCAGCCACCTCGATCGGACACTGTGGTTGCGTAGGCCGCTTGTGTGTCTCGGTGTGGGCTGGGGTGAGTTCGTTGAGGGCTTGAGATGGTTCATTTTATTTTTAAATCGCCGAGGTGTCAGAGACTGGGGGGGGGGAGGCGTTGCCTTCAGTGACTGGCAGGAGGCCGTGAAATCCGACTCCAATTAATAGTTGCCTCCTCCCGCCCGTGTGCCTCCGAGACATTTTGACAGATTATTTTCAGCAACAGATGAATCCCTAAACCTCATTTATATTGAGCGCAACATCACCTCCGGGGGGGGGGGGGTGTTTTCAAAACATTGTACACTAAAATAGCATTCAAAGACAATGAAATAATGTCATAGGTAAAAGCCATGAGAAAAATAATCGTGAGTCTTGCAACTCCCTCCTTCCTAAGCAACAGCGAGGCTCGTAGCGTGTCGGATCACCGCCGGCGAGGAGTTTCAAATCAACGGGGCAACGCTTGAGAAAAGGCCCCGACCCCGTTCCAGCGTCGAGCGCAAGAGCCGAGAGTGGCAGAGGAGAGAGAGTCAGTCGGTCCTGCTCTGAAAGGGAATGCTCCTTGAACCCCTGCAGTCGGAGGACAGATCAGCCTTCAGACCCAAATGCCTGCGGCGGTGCCGTCACTTCATCATGTAGACGGCGCGACGGACACCACGGCGCAGTTGGCATGGCTCCAGCTGCAATGATAGCAAAGGGGGCCCACCCGCTGTCCAGCTTCCAACATGTTAATATTTTGGTATCATCTTGTATAACACTGGTCAACACACTTTTTCTGGCATAAGGTATTCCAACGGGTTTAAGGTAATTTTGGGGTGCTGATTCCAAATCTGGCATCAGTTTTTGCCTATCACATCAGGTTTTTGAGATATCAAATATTGCATTTTCAATAAAAACTGCGGAAGAAAAATATTAAATAAATGTGGATATCTACATAAAATGATATTATAAACACACTATCCTAAAAATACAGCACCATATTTTAACACTAAAGCAGTCACTGGCTCGCAACAACTTAGTTAATTTCTGGTAAAATCAATGAAAATGGGGTATGCCGATAGCATAAAAATGAGATGTGATAGAGCAAATCTGAGATCAGATTTGGAATCAGCACCCTGAAATTAGTCTAAAACAGTTGCAAAAGTCCAGCCCAGAATTTTAGTTTTTGTTGACCAGTGTTATCCGGAAGGGAGAGCCACCACTCGCTCGTCCCGTGGACCCAACGAATGTTGCCGCCCTGGCTCCTCGTGTGGTGTACAAGCGCGACCCGTGGTGGGTCCCCGCCTCTGGAACGAATTTACAAACGTGCTCCACGAGCGGTTGGCAACTTGAAGACGGCTCGAAGAGCCAATGCATTCCGTAACCAATGTATGTACGTATGGTGAACTTCTTTCGCACCGTACGTAGCCAACCGTGGTAATCGGAGGTGCCTATCTGGTTATATTGTTATCATCGCATTTTATTCTGCTTGTTTACCCAGGGACGCTTCGCTGAGTCCCAAAACTCTCTTTCAGCAGGGTCCTGCCAATTGTATGCAGGAAGGGAGCAATATTGTTGTTGCTGCTGCTGTGTGTAACCCCCATCGAGTAACTTGTAATACTGGTAGGAACCTCTGGTTACACCAGCCCACAGAGGATTATTCTGTCCGTCCGTCGTGCAGGGAGGGGCTGGGTGGGGAGGGAGGGGCTGGGTGGGGAGGGTGGGGAGGATGGGGAAGGGCTGGGTGGGGAGGGGCTGGGTGGTGAGGGGGTGGGAGGGAGGGGTGGGAGGGGTGGGGCTGGGTGGGGAGGGGCTGGTCACCCCGTGGTGCCCTTATAAAACTCAACGTTTAACCTACTCACGCCGGCTTGTGCCCGCCCTCACAGTCGGGCATATTTGCGGAATACACCACGCCGCCGTTGACCCTGGCCATTGACCGAGCAACCCAACGTTCCTACCAGCTCCCTCCGCAGGAATGTGTTATTTATTCATTGATTTGAAGCTTTCGTGACTGCAGGAATCCATACTCTTTGGTTCTTTCGGTAAAGTCACGTGGGTATAAAAAGAATAGATCACGACTGTAGCAGTTCTGCTGCTGTATTTGTCCCACCTGATGACGGCCGCTTGTGTTGCGATCGAAACGTCGTGATCTATTACTTTTCTACTACCTACGTGACTTTTCCGAAAAGAACAAAGAGTAATTATTCATTGTTCAGCATTGTGATATTTAAACCAGTACCAGTTATATTGTTTTTTATTTAGCCATGGGAATAAACCGGATACAATTCATGAACTACTCTCCCCGCTCCTCGTCTTTGTCCTCCGACCAGTCACATTCGGTGGGGGGCAGTGTGGGTGAGCCCCCCTCTTCCGGATACAATCACACCGGAAACTAACGGTTATCGGTTTACGAAACTGGCGATCGTTTCTCAAAACGGTTACCGGTTACCAGTTTAACAACCCTCACTTTTTTATTAAAATTTTGATTTAAAGCTTTCGTGACTGCAGGGATTCATATTCTTGTTTTATATATTTTTTATTTTTTTATTTCCCTTCTACGTGACTTTACCAAAAGAAACAAGAATATGTAACCCTCACTTTTTTTACGCGTTCCGAGTGACGGCGAAGAGGTTCGTACAGTGAGCTCTGTCCCTCCATACAGGGAGG
>CM025664.2:11238066-11275863 GCA_014621495.2 Entosphenus tridentatus
CACCGAGCACACACACACATCTAACACACACACACCGAGCACACACATACATCTAACACACACACACATATAACACACACACACACACATCTAACACACACGCACGGGGGGGGGGGGGGAGTGGTGGGCCTGCAAAATAGTGCGGCTTCGTTCATTCCTTCACTGCTGCGACAGGCAAGATTGTGAGCTCGGGCTGATGGCACGGCGCCTTCCTCCTCCTCCTCCCCTTCATCTTCCCCTCCCTCGCATCCCTCGCTCCTGCCTCCCTCCCGGCTCTCTGCAGAATGAGAGCGCACGTGGTGGAGAGGAGTTGGGGTGCGGGGCGGGGTGGAGGAGGTGGAGGGAGGCTGCTGCCAATACCCGCTGAGCATGCGCACGTGGTGGCAGTCTTGTCTCACTCCCTCTTCCCCATCCCTCTATCGCCCTCGCCCCCCACCACCTCTCCCACCCATCCCTCTCATCATCCCTCCCCACGCTTCTTCATCCCTGCCTGAGCGTGTTCCGGTTGGAGGAGCGCACCGGGCTCCGTGCAGGCACGGGAAGAAGGAGCCCTCCTCGCGCTCCCCGGCGACATCT
Source organism: Entosphenus tridentatus (assembly GCA_014621495.2). Classification (NCBI taxonomy): domain Eukaryota; kingdom Metazoa; phylum Chordata; class Hyperoartia; order Petromyzontiformes; family Petromyzontidae; genus Entosphenus; species Entosphenus tridentatus. Next base: position 11,238,643 of record CM025664.2, read on the forward strand.
CTCTCCGCGGAGGTGGCTCCCCGCGGAGACGACGCACGGGCACGCGGGGGCACGACGAGACGAGGCGGAGACGACGCGCGGACACCGCGGATAAGGCGGATCGAGGCGCGCATCTTCACACCCACGCGGGCGCTCTGCTCACGCGCGCACGTTTCGGCTCATCCCAAGACGCTTAATACCCGGCATCTCAAGGAACACACGCTCGCCGTGCCCGCTGCTGGGTAATGTATCTCATTATACGCGGACTAAACGTGTGTGTGTGTATACTGCGGTGTAATAGGGAGTCGTTGATGAGCGCGCAGTGCTACCAACCCGGCCGCCGGGGTTCCATTCCCGGCCTCGGATGACATCGCTGGCAAATATCGGAACCGGTCTTTAACGTCAGCACTGGGGAGACAAAGGCGACCGGGCGTGGTTGCTGACCGCACCATGTCCTCGTTGCGCCGTTCGGACATTAATAGGAGCTCGCTAACAACAGCAACCGACGTGTGTCCAGTACTATGTTAGAGATGTATTCTCTCTCTCTCTCATTTAAAATGAGAGCTGATATTTCGCTTGTTCCTGCGAGAGAGAATCGGTGCGGATCGTTGGTCTGATCTTCTTACTCCGATGGGATCGTCAAGCCACGACCCTGCTGCAGCACCGACAGCGGAGGTGTTCACGACGACGGCGGTGATGATGTTAATGACGATGTTAATGATGATGTTAATGACGACGGTGCTTCAAGACGTTTCTGCAGCACGCGAACCCGGCCCTGTATGAGCACACGTCACCCGCGTACACATCGCGTTACACACACACACACTGCCGCCACGTAGCCGGTGCTGTTGCAATCGTGTAAAACGGTGGATTCAACGTGCAGGATTACTCAGCGTTATTGCATTTACACACGTATTCCCTGTGCCGGGGAGCCTACAGGCAGGGCACGCGTCCGAGAGAGAGAGTACGGCCGCGCGGGAGATGGAGCCATGAAATCGGCGACCATCCAGGTCAGAGTGAGGTTGTTTTCATTTTTTACCGGAAGAATCCGAAGAGCTCTCAAGCTCCTTTGTCGCAGATGTCCAGACCCTTGCTCGGTCGAAATGTTCCATCGCAGAACTGTGAGATGGCGACCACTTGGAGAGAGGGGGAAGCCTTCATCCAGCAGTGGATCGATCGTGACTGATGGTGTTACAGGTTTAACATGTGTCGTCGTCCTTGCGTTCCTATACGAGATGCATTTTTCTATATACGAGTAAATGCATTGTTGGGCAATGCATTTACTCCGAGCATTACCACGTATCGCAATTGCGTTCATTCTGTGCGAGACGTGGACTCAATGCAATTGCGTGCCATGGTAGGCGCCACAGCGTTGTAACGCATTCCCGATGCGCGCGTGCATTAGGATGTGAATTCATTTGTATGTTAATTTGTATGTGGATTTGTATGTGAATTCATTTGTATGTTAATTTATATGTGAATTCATTTGTACGCGAATTTGTATATGTATTCATTTGTATGTGAATTTGTATGTAAATTCATTGGTATGTGAATTTGTATGTGAATCCATTTTTACGTGAATTTATTTGTACGTGTATTTGTATGTGGATTAAATAGTATGTGAAATTGTATGTGCATTCCTTGGTATGTGAATTTGTATGTGAAATCATGTGTATGTTAATTTGTATGTGAATCCATTTGGATGTGAATTCATTTGCATGTCAATTGCATCGCAGGCGCCACCGAAGCGCTTGAACTGATATAAAAATGCACCGCAAGGGATGTGAACGTGGTGGAGGGGGATGGAACTCGTCCGAGTGAGGACCTCCCCCCACCACCACCGTGGAGACGGAGCGATGAAATCGTCTCGTGTGCAGGTGCTCGAGGTGGATTCGTTGCATCGGGGTGGCAATGGCACGCCCTTCATCTAGCAGTTGATTGATCATTGCCAATGATGATGATGACGAAGACTATGTTACAGTACTATACTGCGATACAAATGCAAATCTTATCTGCATAGACGAAAGAGGGTTATATAGACTCGACGTTTCGGGATACGCACCTACCCGTTAGCCTATTGCAACGTGTGTGCGTGTGTAGCTAAGGCTGCATTTACACACAAATACAGCACCACGTCCGGCCGCCTTTGTCTCCCCGGTGCTGTTGTTGAACACATACCGCACCAGGTACTCATTTAAGGCTGAGTTGACCGAGACAACTCACACGCCGGCCACTAACCTCTCCGTGGCATGTGTGCTGCCCTGCTGTGCGTGCGGCGATGTAGCGGTTGGCGTGCTGCACTACGAACCTGGCGACACAAGTTCGATTCCCTCTCACAGCCAAAATTGGTGACGATTATTTGAGGCAGTTGTGGGCTTTCTCTAGGACGACTCAACCTTAAATTACTCCCTGGTGCATACTCTTTGGGTCTTTCGGTAAAGTCACGTAGATAGAACAATAATGAAATAATAATAAATCACGACGTTTCGATCGCAACACGAGCAATCGTCTTCATGTGAAAAAATACGGCATGCGGACTGGTGCAGTTTGAAAATATCAGCACTGGGGAGACAAAGGCGGTCGGGCGTGATGCTGGCTACCCACCCCATCGTGTGCCATATTGGCTTTCATAGGCGCTCGCTAACAACACTTGCCCCAACAGCCTTTTCGAGGCTGTACGGGGGAATCTCTGTGTGGATGTGTGTGCGTGATACGTGCATGATTATGACATGTACAATTACCCGTCACTTCGCATCCAGGTTAAACATCTCATCCGCTCCACTTGAGCGGAGCAGATGTGAAGAGTCAACTGAAGGCATAGCCGCTGCACAGTGAGCGTGTCTAGAGGATATCTGCAATCACTCGCAGCCCCATGTCAATCCACTGCTGGATGAAAGTGATCTCGCCGTTCTCGGCCACGGGGCGTTGTTCGTCCATACTTCACCACGGTGGGCAGCGCGAGCGAGTCTACGGGTCTCCGCGCGAGTCCGCGGGTCTCCGCACGGGTCCGCGTCTCTCTCCGTGTGAGAAATCACCGGCGGGGTGACGGGCCAGCGAGCCACCCACCGGGCCCACGGCACGCTCGAGCACCCGTCGACGTTTCCCCCCCTCCTCCTCCTCGTCGACGCGCGGTGACCGCCGATGTCCTCCGCTGCGTCCGCAGGTCGCCTGCTCCGCCTCTCATGCCTGGGCCTGCTGGCCGTCGCTCGCCGGACCCCGCGGGCGATCGGAGCGCGAGTCGCCAAGCGGCCCTCCACCTCCGCCTCCGCCGCCGCCGTCCCCCGAGTCTCGGCGGTGCCGCGGCGGAGACGGCACGGCGGGCGCGCGCCGCCCGCGGCCCCCGCTCGCACGCGGCCACGGTGAGCGCCGCCAGCCATGCTCGCCCCGCTGCCTCGCCGTCGTGTGCGTCATGCGTCGGAGAGTTCGTGACCGCCACGCCACATCTTTGGCAGGCCCGGCTGCGGCTCCCCTTGGATGGGGGGGGGGGGGGCGACAGTCGAGGTTAAGTATGGGAGGGTCCACTGTGCTGGGGAGAGTGACCTTGGCTGGGCCAAAGGGACAGGTTGGGTGGTGCGGGACCCACTCCAACACCTCCCTCGTTGCGTGCCTGCTCTCTGGTGGAACCCTCGAGAAGGGGGTCCATTCCTGTGCCCCCGTCTTGACGCCACAGTGCCTCAAGTGGCGTATCGTGCTTGGCACGGCTCCTGGTGCCAGGAACGAAATGTGGCCCCCACCCTGTCCAATTCCCCCCCGCCCCTCCCCCACTCTCCCAAAATTCCCTCTGGGCAACTTGGGCCCCAGTGCAGTTGCACCGCCGACATCACTTAATAACGACGACATCACTCGGTGTGGCAGTGTCAAGATTCCATCCGGTGGGTATGCATCTCCTACGTCCGTTTATTTCTCTCCGTGGTGGTGGTGGTGGTGATGATGTAATTAACACGTTTGGTATTCGTGCCATTCTGATAGCGCACAGTGGCACTGTGGTTTTACCAGATTAGGCAAATTTTGACCGCGACGCCGGCAGGCAATGCCCTGCACAAATCCCAATGGGTTCACGGAATTTTTAAGTGCCCACTGTATTTTCAGTTAATCCATCCGCAGTAGTGACCAGGGCAACCTACAGGATTCAAACCGCCTTGTCTCTGGGTTTTTCAATCAACGCGTTGCACGTGTGTCTTATCCAGGGCAGGACCTCTCTTAGGTGACCGAAAACGGCACCTTCCGCATTGCGTAATAACGCTAATCGGTTCCGTGAAATATCCATGACAGATGTTGAGTGTCCGCTAGCATCGCCCATGCACTGGATACCACGTGTGAGACACGCCGTGTAAATATAGGAACGGCTAATTGCATCGAAGTGCCATTGTGAACACATCTCTGCTCATTATTTAACACACGATTACATTTCACGAAGAGTTAATGATGTTTGGACAACAGAGGATATTAATTTAGTTGTATTATTATCATCTTAGTCAGTTTGCGAAGTGCATTTCGGCCGAGCAGCGGTAAAGAAAGCCATTGCAATGTTTATATTAATCTGAAGTGATAAATAATAATAAAATACACGTGACATAATTTATGAATCCATTGACAGCCCTGCAGAATCCCTGGCTCGTGCCGCTTTGTGAGCTCGCTCACCCCCCCCACTTCCTCCTACAATTCTGGCTGCCAGCCAGGCCCCTGTGGGGCTTGGAAGTCTCCTCGCAGTGAGAGGTTCCCGGTGGTTATTGGTCAGATCGCAGGTAGGGCCGGAAAAAGCCCGCAACCCCTATTTGTCACCGATAAGAGGAGTTCGGCCACTAAATAATGAACACGGTGCAATCGCGTAAAATCGACGCAACTACCTCCTACGAGTAACTCGCTACCGAGACTTTCGTTCGCGCGCTGCTGCCTCTCGAAAGGTTCCGTCGCGGCGGCGTCATCGACAATCATTCCCTCGTTCGCGCGTTCACTCATCCGCTCATTCCCTGATTCGCTCGTTCTCTCGTTCGTGCATCACCTCGGCAGACGAGCGCGGGACTCTCCGAGCCTCGGCGCGAGCAGCGGGCGCCCGGCGCGGCCGCGCGCGTCCCCCGCCAGGCGGCATGGAGGGCGTGCGTGCGTGGGACGCGGTGGGCCTGGCCTTCTCGGCGCTGCTGAACGCCGCCGCGCTGCTGGGCAACCTGGCGCTGCTCGTGGTGCTGCTGCGCGCGCCGCCCCTGCGCAAGTTCATCTTCGTGCTGCACCTGTGCGTGGTGGACCTGCTCTCCGCCACCGTGCTCATGCCCATGGCGATCGCGTCGAGCCGGCCCGTGTCGCTCGCGCTCGGCGGGCCGCCCGTCGGCGAGGGGGACGTCTTCTGCAAGGCGCACGTCTTCCTCAACGTGTGCCTCATCAGCGCCTCCATCCTCTCCGTGTCGGCCATCTCGGTGGAGCGCTACTACTACATCGTGCACCCGATGCGCTACGAGGGCCGCGTGGGCGCCGGCCTGGCCGTCTCCGTGCTCGCGTTCATCTGGGTCGAGTCCGGCCTCGCCTCCGTGGTGCCGCTCCTGGGCTGGCGCGCGACCCCCGACGCCGCGGCGGCGGCGGCGCCGTGGCCCGCCAACGGCACCGCGGCCGCGCCGGCGGCGCGCTGCTCGCTCTACTGGAGCGACGGCGAGTACAAGAACGTGTTCGTGGTGGTGTTCAGCGTCTTCTGCTTCGTGGTGCCGGGCCTCATCGTCACCGTGGTCTACTGCAGCGTGTTCAAGGTGGCGCGCATCGCGGCGCTGCAGCAGGGCCCGCTGCCCTCGTGGACCAACGGCGCGCGCCAGCGCTCCGTGTCGCTCAACAGCCAGACGACCATCGTGAGCGACGCGGCGGGCAACGCGGGGTCGGCGAGCGGCGGCCCGCCCGCCAGGATCTCGCCCGAGCGGGCCTTCGGCGGCGGCAAGGCGGCCGTCACGCTGATGATCCTCGTGGGGCAGTTCGTGGTGTGCTGGCTGCCGCACTTCGCCTACCACCTGCACGCGGCGACGAGCGGGCGGCGGGGCGACACCGAGTCGGCGGAGACGCTGGTCACGTGGCTCGCCTACTCCTCCTTCTCCATCAACCCGTTCTTCTACGGGTGGCTCAACCGGCAGATCCGCGAGGAGCTCAAGAAGCTGGTGCGGTGCCGCTGCGCCGGCCCCTGGCCGAGGGACGAGCCGCCGGGACCGTCAAGCCACGGCTCGGTGGAGGAGAACTTCTTCCAGTTCCTGCAGCGCACCGGCTGCCCCGTGGTGGTCGGGGGGGGGCCCGAGCCGCCCGTCGCGTTCGCCACGTCCACGCCCAAGCGGGCCTTGGACCACATCGCCGCCCTCGGGTTCCGCATCCCCGGGCAGATCCCCGAGGAGCCGTCCGAATACAACGAGCACATGTTCTCCAACTCCGCGCGGGACCCGTAGCCGCCGTCGCCGCCGCCGCCGCCGCGTCACGGCCTTGGCGACGTGGGCGCTTCCCCGGCGACGGCGACGTTTTTTGCCAAAATTCGCGTGAAAATGGGGACATCTGCCAACGTGTCAGCTGGGACTTTAGCCTGCACCGGCAGTGCCCAATAACTGTGCTTTATTTATTTATGTCACCCTCCACCCCCCCTCCACTCTCCCCCAGTTGCATTTTTCATTAACTTGTGGTGAGCCATTGGTGTTTTTTTTTTACGTGGTTGTGTAGAAAGAATGTGGAACAAAATATTAAATTGCCAATCAATCAAACGGTGGCATTTATTGAGAGCGAGCGAGAATCCCAGTTTACCGCTCGGTAAAATGGACGGAATATTTCTTTTTTTTACAGAATTTACCGGCCTTAAAAGGCGTCATAAAAACGTTGTTCAACGGTGCTTAATTTGACTTTTAATCCGTCACGGGGGGAAGGGGGTCCTGCAAAGCCACAGTTTCCATCCCACGGCCCGGTGAGATGACGATGTCTCTGTTCAGCGGCGTTGTACCAGGGGTCATGGACTCGTGTCCTGTAGGTTGCACCGGAGCGCTGCGCCGACAGTCCCGTCCGGAGGAGCTCGGCAGAAGCGCACCGCGTGACATTTTGTCTCTGGGAAACCCGCGGCGCTGCGTTGGCAGTGGCGCACAAGCGCAACGGCGGAATAACGCCGCCCTGAAGAGGAGCAAATACATCGGGAAAGATCGTCTCTTTGCCAGAGGCGTTGCCACAAAATCTTGCTTGCTACCATCTTCTTTTCTTCAATGGGCAGTGCTTTTGTCGAACGTGCTGAATTACGTCGATAGAAAGCGTGGCTGTGTAGGGGCGTAACGATGAATCCCTTCAACATTGACGTTCATTCTCAAGGCTCACAATTGCATGCGTCCAATCACGAGCGTAAGAATCCACAATTCCTTATCTGCTGTTCATTTGACCCCTCCAGCCACTAGAGGCCGCTACATTCATCACGGTGTCAAAGAGTGGAACAAATGCTTGAATCACATTGTGACCGGCGCATCTGTTAGGCTTTGCGTTTGTAAATGGTGCTGTGGTCAGACCCAAACGGGCTAAATATGATTCCAGCTTTGTGAAAACTATGTCCATAGCCCCGATCTGGTAACGTGAATGCCTTGCTCTTATTTTGCTCTCAAGAGGACGCGATGGAAAGCAATTGTTCCGGTAATTTTACCGCGAGCTCCGATTGCCAAATCCGGGGGCGAAACTAACGACCGTGAAAGAACGGTAATCCACAACGGCGATTGCAAATCAGAGAGGAATTTTATCCGGCAGAGAATCGTCCACGTGGCACGACGCGGTGGCTTGTGACGGAGCGTTGTGGCCGCGTGGATGGCGGAGTGTCCTTGAGGAACGAAAACAAACCCAGGCTAAACAACCTGACCTTGCCCTGATCTTATGCGTGTAAGATCAGGGCTAGGGTTACACGTGTAAGGTCAGGGCTAGGGTTACACGTGTAAGGTCAGGGCCGTGCAGTGGACGCAGGGAGCCGCGCTCGCTATGCGAGACGCCACTGCCGGTTGTGGTTGAGCGCTCGCGGTGTCATCGTTGCCGCCGTGAACGCGACGCCGGTGCCCCGGTGCGGCAGGCGGCCGCGAGCCACTCACGTTGATCGCGCCGTTGCTTTTTGTTACTTTTCGTATTCTTTTTGCTTCCTCCGGCTGTGAAGGACCATGCACGCAGCTCGTTTGTCGAGCTGCTTTCGTACCGTACGCAGCCAACCGTCCTAATCGGAGGTGCGTCACGGCGCTAGCGATTATTGTTATAATTATAATGATGATAATTACCACGCCTGTCGATCCGAAACCATCGCTGACAGCTCAGAAATCCGATGGCCGAGTGGCGGCCGAGATGGAACCGGCATCTCGTGTGCGGTGAACTTCAATTTCCGCTGCATGGAAAGAAAAATCAACTCCTATTGAGTGGAGGTCCTCTCATCCGCACATCGATTATTCGGACTTCTCAATACCCATCGACTTGGAGCGTACCACATAAAATTCTATGATCCACACCAACGATTATTATTCTAATCCACGTCGTTGCTTGGATCTGGCGATAAATTAATTATTCTGCCCGAGTACTTAAGAGGCCTTCATCCAGCAATGGATAGATCATGGCAGGTGATGCTAGTGTTGGTGAAACAGAGACGATAGGTTCTTACCCACAGCGCCTGCTGAGCCATGCCAGGTTGGCTCAGCACGGCCCCGGCGGCGCGGCTCGGCGGATTGTAATCGGCTCGCGATTCCAGCACCACGCCCAGGTTGTGGTGCGTGAGTAGTCACGTGGTGCGTGGGGAGTCACGTGGTGCGTGGGTAGTCAGGCGGTGCGTGGGGAGTCAGGCGGTGCGTGGGGAGTCAGGCGGTGCGTGGGGAGTCAGGCGGTGCGTGGGGAGTCAGGCGGTGCGTGGGGAGTCACGTGGTCCGTGGGGAGTCAGGTGGTGCGTGGGGAGTCACGTGGGGTCGCTCGGTTGCCCCTGGCGGGGCAGGGGGAGTGAACTCCTCAACTTGTTGTGGACTTGACGGGTGACATTTACCTACGGCCCTTCGGCAAACATCACGCCCAACGCGCACCACCAGGAGGTGACGGCTGCGTTCTAACCACGCACGAGAGCGGTAAAGATCGCAAGCCGGACGCCGCGCCGAAATGTACGGGTGAAGGTGATCGCCTGCGAATGAGCGTCGATCGAGGAAAATTGATTTTGCCAAAACTTAAGCAGGGACGTGATAATATGAATCAATATTATCTGAAATTTGAAATGCATTCAACCGCAAGTGTTGGTTATTGATCAGTTTACTCGTCGTTTTTAATTACGGATCTTTATTATTTATTTAACGTCATAAGGTCAGGACGCACGCGCGTGATTCCACAATGAGGCTTCACCTCTGCGTTAACCGACGTGGTTTTAAATGTTACGTTAGCGGTCAGGAGTACGATAATGTATCGTTTAATATCGATACTCGAGCTCACGACAACTTTGCTATCGAAGGATCGGCATACGTCGTATGAAATGGGTTCACGTGACATGGTTGACCACCAGGGATTCCCAAGAGTTGTGGGCATGGTGCTGCGAGGTGTGGCAAGCACATGGCAGTGTTGAGTGTCATCTCATCAAATTGCGCGGTGGGTTTTCTCCGGTGTCTATCGGTGTCCTCCCTTACGAAGCCAGACTCTCAATCATGGAGTGGGCCAAACATTCCAATGAACCAGGAGACGATCCTGAAAATGAGCCTCAAGAAAAATCAGTGGAGGCTTTCCTGGGTAAACAATTGACATTATTTCTAATTGTTGCGTGGGTTATAGGGACGCCTGCCTTAGCGTTGTTATTAAAAAATAAGGGGCCCGGGCAACGAATTGTTATTCAGAATGTTTGTGGTTTCAATTCCCGATCCGTTGATGCGACTGCTGCTGTTTATAATCGGTCCTTTTTACCACAAAGAACGGCCACCGTTTCTCAACATGTCATTGGCAACAAACGTGTCGAGTTTTTGTTGTTGCTGTTGTTGTTTCTTCAACGACAGCGCCGTTAGTTTATTTGCTCATCTGTGTTTATTTAATTCATTGGGCAGACCCCTACTCAGCCGGCCTTTGCGGCGCTTGTACGCGTCCACGTACGGACGATTTGTCCATCCGCTGCTGGATGGGAGCCTCCCCTTATTAGACCGAACCTCACCACGCTGTAACGTCGGTGCGGGTTGGTTAAGGCGGTGGGCCACAGACGCGGTAGCGTAGAAGTAAGGTACAATAATAGTTTCTGCAACTGCGCCTCTGTTAGCCACCACGTGGCCACCAATGCGGTGGTGATGGTGCTTCATGTACAGGGTGGACCTAAAGTCAGGACACGGGGTTATTATATTTATTTTAACAAATGTTCAAACTGACTGCCATTAATATTCATGCGTGATGCATGAATTCTCTTTTGAAATGAACTCACGACTTTGTATGTTTTAAGATGATAGCTGTGTAATGTTGAACATTCATCAATTATGTTTCATCTCAACTCATTCCGGGTTCTTGGTCGAGATTTGTAAATAACGCATTTGCCCACAGAAATAATAATAAGAACATTTTATAATAACAGATAAAATATTAACTTAAAGAATAAATCATTCAAATATTGTAATGCCAGTGTTCAAATAAATGAAATAACCTTTCTGTGTCCTGGCTTGAGGGCCACCCTGTAGAACTCGAAGGGTCACGAGTTAACAATGGACGCTCACGAAGGATCGACTCAGCCGATCATCATCATACCTCCACGGTCAATAAAATAACTACCACTTTGTGTCAAGTCAACAGCGGTCTCTCTGCTGACAAACTGGCCCCTGTCATGGGAACGTGGAAATTCCACCCCTGGCTCAGGGCCGCCAATGGAGATGGCTCGGTTGAGCGGCGAGACGCGTTTGATTTTGTTTTACTTTGACGTCAGTCCGATGACTGAGAGACATGGGGCGACAATTGTGCGGGTAAACTCCCATGCTTTAGATGCCGGGAAATCTATTTAAACTCTCTGAAGTTGGTGTGGAGTCACTGCTATGGTGAATTAACAAGGAACACAGCGAGGTAGATAGCGATACTGTAACTGGTTTTTTTTTTTATTATCACGGTCTCTGACACGAAAGGGAGATGTCACGCTTCGTTCGCCTGGCTCTTTTCTGGAGAGAAAAAAATGTCGAGCGTGGCGTCAAGAAATTCACGAAGGCCATCATCAAAAGCAGCAGCCACAGTCAATCCACTGCTGGATGAACAATCCTCGGCCCATATCTTGACGTCTTCCTCTCCGAGCACTGACAGTTGGGAAAAGCTCCCGTCACGACTTCAATCGAACCTGTTATTAGAATGACTATACGATCAGAAACATATTACAAACCTTTATATAAGTATTAATGTATGTGCCTATGGTGCCATGATTCCAGTACATTGTTCTGGTGACTGTGTTTTCCTACAATAGGACAAATCTGTTAGGGAGATATAAATAACTACACCGCGTGCATGGTACTGTGCGTCTCGGTACAGACAGCCTCTTGATGTAGTCGCCTCTCGATTCTCCAGGGTAATCGGGTGGCAGGGCGGTGGCATTGTGGGCAACACCCATGGCTCACAGGAAGAGAGGTCTCGGGCGCCTTCCTCGCCTCTGTGGAGTTTGAATGTTCTCCCCCAGCCTGTACATTTAACTGGTATTGGCCAAAACATTCCCAGAGCTGAAAAAATTTACCTGCGAATGACTCACCTGAGATCACGCACACGCGCACACACGGCAGCAACGTTGGCCCATCTCCTATGGAAACTTGGCAGGACCCGACTGAAAAAGAGTCTTGAGATTCGTTGAGGCTCTCCGGGGTTAACAAGCACAATACAGATACAATAGTCAGTGGAGGTGAGGGCTGATCTGGACAAATCGAAAACCACGACTATTACAATACACGTTGTTACAATTACAGATGTTAAAACAGCCTGTATATTTATTTATTGGCAATCTGGATAATCTACCCCCCCTCCGCCTCCCCCCCCCCACGGATAATCGAGAGTTCACTGTACTTTGCTGGTCGATATTTATTTGATATATATACACATATCTATATTTGTAAACGATTTCATATTTAATTGGACAGGGTACGAGCAGGTCGCTGTTGTATTCTATACGAGACTGCGATGACCGGTGGGGCCACGTGCGTTAGTCACGCGCTTACTGTGACGTCATCACGTGACGCGCAAGGTACGCGGTTGGCGGGACCTCTCCAATGGTAACAATCACGGCCGTCCATAGAGGGGGGGTGCGGGGTCTGGGGCAAATCACACCGTGTGGGCCCCCCCCGACACCTTCAAACTACACCGGAAGTATTCAATCTGACAGCGCGACGTCAAAGCGTGGGCCCCCCCAAAGCGCGGGGCCAGGGGCTGTCACCAAGATTCTAGGGACGGCTCTGGTGACGATTGCACATATTTTGTTGTTTGCTGTCTACAAGAAAGGGGGAAAAAAACAATCGCCTCTCGTACGGTGTGCGATGCGAGTCTGACAAGCGGTGGTGGAATCTCGCGACCCCGGGGCTCCGCGCGTGTCGTTAGGGGCAATGGGGAGGGGGCGCGTATGGTGACCCCCCCAACCCCGACGCGGTGATGAGCGCCGCACCTGCGGGGTTATTTCTATGGCGCGACGCTGCGATGCCGCTGGGAATTAGCGGGGCTCGCGCGTTGGTTTTTTTGTGTTTCTCTTGCATCGTTCTGAACACGAATACGAGAATAATAAAATAAAAAAATCACAAAAGGTGAAACGTGACCATCGCTCCTCCGTGCCGCCTCTTTTCTTTCCCCTGGCTCCCCCCGCTCGTGAGTTCTGAACTCAAGGAATTTTCAAGGAATTTGCCGCGACGGTTCAGCTGCTGCACCGGGAGATGGCATCGAACCGGCGATGTATGGACTCGAGCGCGCCAGACATTCCACCACCGGCAGCTGCCTTCGTTTCTCGGTGAAAGAGGTGACAATGACACGTGTTTTTTTTTCTCCTGTACATAGTTACAACGTGCGGCGAAACCGGTAACCGTTATTCTTCTTGCGGTTACCGGTAATCCAACAACCGATTTAACAACCGTGATTACAAATCGTTCACGCAAAGTAACATCGAAAATGTTGCTGCAAAAAATGTACCGTGAATTTTTTTTTCATTTTCAAATGACTCACAAAGTCTAGCATCGACACGGAACACCGGCCGGAAGAAATCAAGGGCTCAAGAAAAAAAGTTAAAAATAGCGGTGATTTGACCATTAGGCTCAACCTGCAGACGCGTGGTAGCAAGGCGCGACCCACATACGAATTGGGTTTCATTAACGCAGAGCGAACGTCAGCACTAAAAATAGAGGAACCTTGCCACCCACAGGGGCGGCGTTGGGGTTATTTATATCAAGACGACTCCGCAATGAGTCGCGTTGTAAATTAATTAGCCGCTCTCTAACGTGTCACTGAAATGTCACGATGTTCAGACAGAATAGCAACGATAAACCGCAGCATCTCATTCAATATTGGGCGCGCGTGTGCGGTGTGCAGGGTGTGTTCTGTGTTGTTGTCGTGTGGTTTGTGTTGTGTGGATTGTGTTGTGTGTGTTGTATGGTGTGTGTTCCGTTTTTGTGTGGATTTTTGTAACGATAGAATTGAAACGTCGTTTATTTATAGCCATGTGAGAACCTGCTGAGAATGAAATAATTTACGTTTATTTCGCAAAGGAAGAAAATCTGGGTCTGTCGTGTGTGCAAGCACGACAGTCGATTGTGGGCGAATTTATAAAAAAATATATATCACTCGGCATTCAAGTTACAGCAGCCTCGTATTAAAATAAATATTCATTTTAAGAAATAAATAATTCGTAAATGTAATTCAAGTGTTCAACAACAACAACAACATCACGAAGAACGGTGGCTCAAATGAACAGGAGCGAGCAAAGCAATCACGCAGAGTGGAAATAACGTCGCGATGGTGACCATGAAAGATAATGCCGGAGGTGTAAATACAAAAGAAAGAAATCTATTCGCAACTCTCCGACGTGCACGCGATCGGCATAAATCATCTTAGGAACGCGTAGGCAGGTGACCTGGCTCGTGCCATCGTTTCTAACGTGTACAGTTTTTCAGCGGCAATGCCATTCCGTGTGCGAGGAGGAGCACCGTGGGCTCGAGGTCATTTATCACAATGAGTACTTTGCTGAAGGTCATTTACCACAATAAGAAACAAAAAGATTGCCCGAAAAATGTAAAACAACAGATCCCCCACGGTGAGGGTGACACGTCAAGTTAGCGCACTGGATTTTAAAATATAAACCGTTGATTTGCTTAATGCGATTTAAACTACTGTACGTGTTTAACAATAAATGTTATGCCTCGGTCAAAATTTCTGAAACTAAAAACGAATTTCACTGCGTGTGGCCGTGGTGAGAGCATATCTCGTTCCCTGATTGCCCTCTGGTTTATTTGGTTCCTGCGTGCATATCCGTGAACTCGTTTCACCTTTTACAATGTTTTTGAACCATAAGTACTGTACGGAATATAATAATCTGTACTGTAGTCTCCACTCGTAACACTACGCCGCCATCACCACCGCACATCATTCAATCCCTCTGGAAGAGAGAGAACGAATCAGAGGCGCGAGGAACCATAGACAAGCCGAGGTCAACAATTGGCCAAGCTCTGCAGTCCTCGATGTATATGTAAGGTGTCACCGGGCAATTAATGAGTGTTTTACACGTGGGAGGAAATCCGAGCACCCAGAGAAAGCCCACGCATGCGAGGGAGCAACACTCTATCCCATACAGACGGAACCGGTGGAGTCCACATTTTTGCTCGACTGCCATGTCCTGGCAGTCATTACTTCACTATTTTGTCAACAAATACAGAGAGACTCGTGCATTCTGAGCCAATTTTCCACGGCCCTGTAACAGCACAGACTACGTGGGAGGGGGGTTTTGATGGGGGGGGGGGTGTAATCGTCAATACGTTTCAAAACGAATTTTAAAACACGGGTGAAAAGGTCAGACGGGATGGCTGGGGGCCCGTTGTGGTGCCCGTGTGATGCCCCTTCTCCTGCCTCTTGATGACGCGGGGCGCGCGCGCCGCTCACGACCGCCCAGAGGTTGCCCTTTTCCTCTCTCCCCGCGGCTTGCAGAGTTCAGCTTTGATCTCAGCACGGGGGGGGGGGGGTCACTGAGCCGTGCCGGGTCCTCCGCTCCCACTCCCCAGCCGTGGAATCAACGCGCCGGGAATTATTCGGAAGCCCGACGCTCCACGGCCACCGCCGCGACATTAACGACGCGGCATCGACGTGGAATCGACACAAAACCACAACAACAACAACAACAGCCAACAAAAAAAAACACCCAAATATAAACCACTACAGAGGCGTTCGCTGCTTTGAACGAGGTGATAGACGGTCGTTGTTGTGGGGGGGGGGGAGGGGGGGCATCCGTGGGTTGGACCAGAACCGGCCCTAGACCTTTGGGGGCCCTAAGCAAAATTTGGTTGGAGGCCCCTTTGATGTATGATTTTTTTCACCCACTCGCTAGCAGTGACTCTAGGGGGCCCTCTGCTGGCCACGGGGCCCTTTGCAATTGCAAGGGTCGCTTCGTGGCTGGGCCGGCTCTGGGTCGGACCTCAGGATGCCGATCGCCCCAAGCGCATGGGCGACAGCGGACTCGGTGGGCCGATGGGACGGCCACGGTGGAGACGGAACGACGGCACATTCAGCTCGCGTGGAGGAGCTACATCGGTGAATAAAGCATGTCCGATGATGACTGTATACAGAGTGATTCAAAGAAGATGTTTTTTAACACTTCTGCAAATTTGCAACAGTGCCCCGAGCAATGGGCTGCCTCTGGGCTCTGGAGACCACCTGGAGATGATTCCCGGCACGCGTTGACAATGATCGCGAACAAGTGGAAACTCTTTGACTTTTTTAAGCAATTAACATTACATTTGTTATCATGTTACAGTGTATTATCCATTCTTTTATTTTCATTACAAACTATAGTCCCTTATAGGTGTTAACATTTGTTCTAAGCACGCTGTATTTGAACGGCACTGCAGGTTTCCAGGGCACCCATTCGTTTTAAAGAATAAATTGCGGTTTGATGAAGTAAATACAAATAATCGATGGGAAGTCGATGAGGATATTTACCACTGATTTTTGGGGCTCGAATCCAGATTGTTGGGTTCATACCACAGGGCGCTCACAATAGTGTCACAACTTCACGCATATACGGACAAAGATCAAGGTCCCAAGTGTAGCCTACACAGACTGTTGGGGCAAGTGTCGTTCGCGAGAACCTATGAAGGCGGCACGGTACACGAGGGGATGGGTCACCAAACACCACGCCCACCCGCCTTTGTCTCCCCAGTGCTGATGTTTATACACCGCACCAGGTGCAGAACTCATTTAAGGCTGAGTCGACCTAGGAGAGACCGGCTTTATATATTCGCCACGAATGTTGGCCGTGAGCGGAAATCTAACTCGGCTCGTCGTGTTCGTAGCGCAAGTGCGCTAACCACTACGCCACCGCTCCCACAATATGCACACACAGACACACACCAACGTGTGCACGACACGCGCGTGCGCGCGCGCTCATGCTAACAGCGCTCGGCTCTCTAATTTGACAGCCAATTTGTTTTTCGTTGCATCTGCTCGGGCCACTTTGAGGATTTACAAATCGGGTGGCCTCTACGACATCAGGAACAGCGGCGGCAGCAGCGGCTAAAAATAGCCTCGGGTGATGGGGGAGGAGGCGACGGGGGCAAGCTTCCAGCTCTATCCGCACCTCCCACCGGGAGTAAAGGGGGTGGAGGGAGGCTCTGCGATGGTGCATGGATGCGAGGAGGGGGTGAGTCGCAGAGGGACAATAGAACGAGAGACGGAGAGAAGCGGTGGCATACGTGCACAGGGGGGGAATTATGTGTCTGTCTCCCACTGTGGCTCTCTGTGTGTCTCCGTGTATTTCTCCGTGTCACTTTATCACTGCCCCGTCTCTCCGTCTGTCTCTTTGTGTGTGCGACACGTGCACGTGAACAGTGTACTCACTTCCAACCCAAAATGTATCTGCGCCTGTCTCTCTGCCTCTCTGTCCGCCTCTGTCTATTTATGTGGCTCTCTGTATTACTCTGTGTGTCTGTCTTTGCCTGCCTCTCCCTATCTATTTCTCTCTCAATCTATCCTTCTGTGGCTCTCTATGTGTCTCTCTCCGTGTCCCTCTGTCTGGTTTCACTCCATGTAGCTGTCTCCAGGATCTCTCTCCATGTCTGTCTGTATGTTTCCCTCTAGGGCTGTCTGTCTTTGTGTTTGGCCCTGTGTCTCTGTCTTTCGGCCCCTTCCCCGGCTCCACGCGACCCACTTCTTGTTACGATGGCTCTGGGGACGGGCAACGTCTGATGAAGAAATGCAGGGAATGGTGTCAAGGTCAACACAACCACGGCCAATACCATCGATGCCACCAC
This sequence comes from Entosphenus tridentatus, assembly GCA_014621495.2. NCBI lineage: Eukaryota > Metazoa > Chordata > Hyperoartia > Petromyzontiformes > Petromyzontidae > Entosphenus > Entosphenus tridentatus. The sequence continues at coordinate 11,256,036 of CM025664.2, forward strand.
AGCTCATCATTGGTTAATTCATTTCGCCAGATCCTTCAACTGTTGCACGGTCAACACCCTCACGTGGCGTAGCATGGTTGGCGTGGATCCTGGTGCAAGGAATGAAACGGTGCCCCCTGTCCAATGTTACCTCTCCCCTCCTCGTAGCCCAGCGCCCGTGTCCCTCTGGCACGTGTCGCCCTGGTTCAGCTGCACCACTGCGCACGTCGCTCCAATGCCCTCAACAACTCACTCCTCCATTGCCCTTCTCTCGCTGTCCCTCACCTGCCCCCTCCATATCTGCCCCATAGGGCCCCCTCCTCCACATCATCCTCTTCATCCTATTATACATTGGCCCACTTTCACCCAATCCCCTCTCCGCCATCAGGTCCGATGTTAAAAAGCGATCCCAGATATAGCATTAAATCTGCTTGAAAGGCACTTCATCAGCTTGTCTTACGCCGTGCTGCTGCTGCTGCTCGTTACGTGCCTGGCATGTAACACGTAACGCAAGGCGTCTACAACCGCGCTTTCTCCTACCTCGTGCAACCTGCGCTCCTATCCTGGGATGGAGTGGCGGAGAAGATGCCCCCCCCCCCCCTGCTATTCCTCAAAAGAGTCCTCCACTTACCAATCCTTCGCTCTCACTTCATCTTGCGCCACACTGGAGATTTTGTGTGAAGCACTTATCATCGTCTTCATCATCAGCATTAATAATCAGCAATGCTCTATCCGCTGCGGGATAAAGGCCTACTCAAGCCGTCGCTATCTCTCGCAGTCACACGATGTAGCTATCCTTCTAACTCTTGCATATCGACTAAATATCATCGTTCCATCGCTCGGGTGGTGCTACCCGTAGATGCCTCTGCGCCGTTGCTCGCCACTTCGTCTTCTGTGACAGATTGGCTCATGGCGCAGTACCCAGCTACCGTCTACAGTATCTCAAGGTCCTGTTATCAGCATCATCAGCACCTACCCGTGTCACCTCGTCGAAGGGAGGTGAGGGGCGGATCCAATGAGACCAGGATTTGTGTCCAAATTGTCGTTGTGGGTATCTCGTCACCATATCCAGAGTTTAATTTCTCGTACATTATATTTTCTGGGGGTACACCAACACCCAATCCCGTTGACCCTGGCCCTCTCCACCCAGACAGCTGTGGTGGAGAACAGGGACATATTTTACAGATTTCCAGACTGAAGTGAACCTTTTATTTTTCCACGTCAAAACATTTTGCAGTTGTCCGCACAAACCACGAAACACACAGTGGCCGTGTCCCTCGCCTGGCAAAACGTTGTTCCACCCCACCCCAGAATTCCGATATCTGTAGAGACATCACCACGTGTGCTGATGTCTCCACCACGTGTGCAGATGTCTCCAACCACGCCGATTCAGCCCGGCAACAAGAGCTGTGGTGTGGGAAGGAAGACGGCGGTGTCCCAGATAAGTTGTGACCCGCGTAACCCTGGCGTAGCGCTGGAAATAAAATCTATATTTGCATGCACAGCGAGACGAATGACTCCCGTGTAACAATGGCAGTAACAGGATGTATAATATAGCAAGGTGCCTGCTTCCACAGACGTATGTGATGATGAAGGTAGTGGTGGCGGTGGGGGGGTGTAAGGGCTGTGTTTGCTGTGATGGGGATAATGAAGGTCTTTATCTCATCATTGGCCAAGGTAAATCCACTGCTGGATGAGGGTCTTGCTGTGGCGAGTATAGAGGAAGCAACAGCGCAACAAAGTATGTTGATGCACTGCCCACTCATGGCCGCCAGGTAGCGCTGCAGCATAACAAACAACCTGTTCGTGCATGGCTGGGTCAACCTTTCAAACACGATGGTGGTCCAGGCACTTTTTTGCTTAGCTTGCGATATTTTTGCGCAGCTTCAACATATCAATAACAGACATTCTCGATCCACTGCTGGGCGATGGCTTCCCAACGCCGCCGCCGTCTCTCAAGATCCTGCGTTGCAACGATCTACCTGCACACGCGAGCTGGAGTCATCGCTCCATCTCCATTTTGGTCGACGTCCTCTGGGACCCGTGCCATTGATTGGGTCATGCTGCTTATTATCCGTTGTTGTAAACATTGACAATGAATTCGTGGCCCTCTTTTTGGACACTTACGGACACACCAAAGCCTATCATGGGGGGGGCACGGGAACCACGCAAGGCGTTTGTGATCACGATAACACGCCCGAGAGGACATCCACCGCGGAGATGGAGCGATGATGATGATGACAAGGAGATGGGCTCGTGTGCAGGAGCTGGTATTGTGGCATGGAGAGACCGTGAGAGGTGGCGACGGTTTGGGGAGGCACCCAATCCGGCAGTGGATCAACAAAGGGAAAATGTGGTGATGCTCCTGCTGCTGCTGCATTGGCAGTGGTGCGCAAACAACACTCAACACAGTCATCAATAGCACTGCGTGTGGCCTTAAACGGAAAAGAGTATATACTAGGCGACGTTTCGGGCAATGGCTCTACTTCATAGCGTATACATTTAGATGCCACAGAGAAGGAGTGGGTCTCAAGAAAAGCGACTGTGCAATCCATCTCTCTGGCCTGGCTATCTACGTGCTATCAAAAAGGGTCATTGTCCAAAACGTCGACTATTATATTTGTTCCCTTCAAGGCCACAGACACACAGGGAGTGTTATTGACGAACGTGCTGAGCGATTTGATAAACAAGAGGAACATTGGGTGTAAGTGTGCATATGGCAAGGCGACGCAACTTAATTCCACAACGTAATTGCCACTGCCGCATTCGTCGCATTTTAACGAACGCAGAAGTAATTACCCACCAATAATGATCAATGAGTTATAGCAACTTGAGCGAGCTCATTCAATGCGTGGTGCTAATGCTGCTGGCCAATCCGCGGCATGCTGCCAATTTCCCAAGCGCCTTTGAGCACGTGGGCGGCGGGGCGGCGTGACGTCACACCATCATGGCCGCGCCCATGGGTAACGTGGGCGACGCCGCGCCGGGTAATGGGGACACGGGGACACGGGAGTCTGGGGCTGGAGACGGCACGGGGACGCGGGGCTCTGGGGACGAGCGCCATGGTTTGCACCTCTTCCCCGAGCGGCTGGTGCCTAAATACAAGCGCGGATTCGTGGCCAGCTTGAGGTGCAACTTCATGCTAAAGGTCGCGCTGGAGTCGAGTAAGAGCGCCGCACAGCACGCTACATCACGCTGTGCACCACGCTACACTACACACGACATATCACACGACACACCGCACTCTACAGGACACACTATAGGGCACACGACACACCATTGCACCACACACCATGGTGCACACTGCACTATAAACAACACCACACCCATGCGCTACACACCGCCCTGCACGACAGCATATACAACAGCACACTTCACACTAAGTAACCACGCTATCTCGTACAGATGTTTCGATACTCCCATTTTAATGCACTGATTTAATTTCCAATGGTGCAACCTGCAATTTTTTGCTTTTTTCAGATCCGTATGCAAAACTTCTACAAGATGCTTTGAAGAGGTCGGGGTGGTACGTGGTTGTTTTTTCCTTCGAACGCCTAATTATGTTAACCCTAACTCAATGTCGGGTGTCGTTGCGCGGTAGTTAGCGCACTGCGTTCTTGACCAGAGTTCGATTACTGCTATCGGTGGCGAGTGATGTCCGATCCTGAACCCTCTTCCTGCTGAGCAGTGTCAGACTACTTTATCAGGTATAAGTATCTAAACTGAGGGAATCTGATGAGCTATAAAGCTCTTTTCCACAGTCGCTTCACAGACGTTCAGCACCGACGGGGTGTGGAAGATCGCAGCCTTCACGCGGGCCCACTCTGTTCAGTGAGAAATCGGCACCTACCGAGAAGCACGGTTGGCTACGTGCGGTGGAAAAAAGTTCAACATACAAACAACACAAGCTGTTACACCAACAGCCATCGTCAGGGCCAAACAACGCCCCAGTTAGACACCGGGACAAGGATCCTCCGACTGAACATTGAGGAGGGATTCTGTCGGGCGATGTGATAGAGTTTCGTATCTCGTTGACTTCATGACAACCAATAACGTCGATCGAGAATAGATGGGAATAAAAGTCAACCGGCAGGTCGCGGTGTGGTGGGGTAAAGTGTGAGCACTCCCACCCTTACCAAGACGTCTGGCCAGCGAGGAAGAGTAGGCAAAAACCCCTCTAGAGGTTAAATCTTGACTGAAAGCTTTCGTGACTGCAGGAATTCATATTCTTTGGGTATTTCGAAAAAGTCACGTAGATAGGTTCACAATAAAAAAAAAAACGTCTTCAGGTGGGAAAAATGATCGCTTGTGTTGCGATCGAAAGGTCGTGGTTTTTTAAAATTAATTTTGAACCTATCTACGTGACTTTACCGAAAGACCCAAAGAATACCCTCTAGAGGTGTCCTCTAGAGCTCCCTCTAGTGGAGGCACTTCCACTGCAGTGGCGTGAGCAAGCTATTGCAGGGCTGCACCTTTGTCTTTTATAAAACAAGCCTCTGCGTCTGTTCGGCACAGCTGTGCTCTATCGATGTTATTGTATCCACTCAGTGCAGGGCTGGGCCAAGTTGAACAAAAGTGAAGTGGCTCAATATTGATCGATGATCGCGTCAGCACAGATGTTTATTTCGCCTTAGACTATACTGGATTAGACGTGATAGATCTTGTAAATGGGGCGAGTCATTGGGCGTGCTAATGCAGCTCTCATAGCGATTGTCATTTTCACATCGGTGTTGCAAATTGCTTTTAGCCTCGTATTGGCGTGTGCTTTGAGTGATAAGTGGCTTTTTTAAATGTTCTGACATTTTTGCCCAATTTTATCGCAATTCTGCTTCCGACCTCGTGTCATTGAGACGAATCGCTGTGCTCATTCAGAATTCTGACAGAGCAATCCAACCCGCAGTGTTAGAACTACATGCGATATCTTAAGTTATCTCTGGTCTGTACAATATCTAATTCTCAGAGCTAATTAAGTAAAGAACCAAACTTACTGTGATGGGTTTTGTCGTGCAGTCATGTGACTGGGCTTAAAGAACATCGGCTCACTACGCTGATTTGTTTACGGTTACATTTTGATGGCACTGTGGTTAAAAGCAATGTGGCTCGCAGTTACAAGATTGAGTTCTATCACGGTGGGGGATCGACACATCCTTCTGGGGGTCGATAAAACGAGCACCGCTTTGTAGGAGGTAAATATTGGTTGTCCCGTCGGTAGATTTTGCCTCTGACATACAAGTGTGGAATTTTAACAAAAAAACTGGCTTAGAGCTGTAAACTGCTAATTTGAGTGAGGAAACCACTGACATATGTTGAATAGAAATGCACGCGTCTTGCCAGGCTGTCGTGGGGTGACCGTGCCCCGAATTCAAATGTTTGCTTCACGAGCTCTCGTTGTTTTGTGCAGTACCGCGTACAGGGATCGACACTTCTCATGCGAAGAGTGCGACAATAAAGTTGCCGGGGGATTCGACTCCAACACATCACAGGTGCTTCCTTAGAAACCCCCTGCGTTTGACCTTGGCCTGTGAGCATCCTGCTTTGTCGGATAATTCACCACTGGCGCGAGGCTTCGGGCCTCTCATTTAACTCTCTCGTCAAACCTTCCCAACGCACTCCACGTTATCTGGGATTGGCAGGCTGGTTTAATGTCAGGGTTACACACAGAACGAGTCTAAAGTAGGTTTGTAACGATTAACTGCGTAAACGATTTGAAATATTACGATTTGGTGGCATATTATTTAACGATATTTAATTAATCAATTTTGTGGCATATTTATGCGAGAAGAGACTTTTGTCGTCTTTTTCCCCATCTGCGTTGTATTGTTTCTCACTTGTCCAATTTAGTTTGGCTTCCGTTCCGAAATGAGCTCATCATTTGCATGTAACTTTCATAATTGTAAATAACAGATTCTTACGCGCATGATCCGATGCATGTATCGTGACTCTAAGAATCGCTATTCATCATATAATCGATGCATCCTCACATGCTTGGTGTCAAGAGGCTACAGCAGCCTATGGTCGTGGACCGCATTGGTCTGACGACATGGTTGTGACCCTAATCCCACCTCCGAGTGCCAGCAGTTAATGAACGCTCGGCGAACAACTGGGTGTGCTGTTCACTGCAAACAACCTACCGCGGCCACTTTCTTTTGTTCACGAACGTGATGTCACTTTCACTAATGTCACCCCATGTACGCCAAGTTTACACGTAACCCCCCCCCCCAGCTCTTTTGGCCTGTGGTGAGCTATGAGATTTGATGTTGGCTCACGCTCACAAAATACTGCACACTCCTGGGCTACAGATTGCGCTGTGTGTTTAAATGCCACAACGACGTTCGAGATTATTTTCAGTCGCGTATTAAATAGCTTTGTGGGAGCGATTTTCGTGCTCTGCGAAGAAGCAGCCAAAGTGACCCACGAAGGAAGGCCAGTTGACCGAGAGGGCACGGCAAAACTTTTGTCGAAAAGTTAGCGGAGCAATTGCCCATCCTCCTCCTCCGTCCCGCCCCTCTGTGTTTCTACATCATGACATGAATTCACCGCGGACGGCGCACAGACACGACGCGTTTGTCGCTTGGCGGTGTGCCTGCGCCCAGGTGGTGATTTGCCAGAACAACGTGCAGAGCCAGCACTACATGGACCGCGTGGTGACGCACGAGCTCATCCACGCCTTCGACCACTGCCGCGCGCACGTCGATTGGTTCGGCTCAATGGACCACATGGCCTGCTCTGAAGTAGGTCCCCAGCAGGGTCGTTTGCCGCTTATCGTTTTGACCCCAGACGCAGCGTTTTCAGAAATGTATTGTGGATTCCAAAAATTCAAGAGCTGGTTCCGTGACTTGCGACTGAACACACGGTGACTGAATGGAGCGAACCGTCGGACGTTGTGCCAAACGACGCACGGTGCAACCCGAGGGCACGCCGGAGAACCTGGACCGTGCAACTGCAAAAAACCTACGCGGTATAGAATAAGGGGTATTTCTGATTCGTGTGTCTATTGTAGTCAAGTTTATTTATTTAATCAGGTGAGAACTCACGGTACCAGCATAATCTCATATGCAATAGTGTCCTAGGTTATAACAAAATCATAACGAAGTACAGCTATACAGCAACCTATAAATCATAATATACAACTTATCAAATGAGTAATCGAAACGATGCTAAATAATAAATTCCCGTGGCGTAAGTTGGGTCGGGGCAGATACATTTTAGATCCTGATGGTACAGATACAATACATTTTACAGCGGCATTAAAAGAGATGGGGTGTCTATTGTATTCAGCCACATGTGGTTTGTTTTTACGAGCAAATGCTTCCACCTGGTGGCATGCGATGGTGACACGTAGCATTGGAAAGGGGCTACACGAACCGGGTGTGTGCATTATGGGTGTAACATTCATTGGTTTCATGGTTACGTGTGCTCCCCGGTTGCCACAAAAGGCTGCTGCTTTCACCACGATTCAAAAACAGTTATTAGTCTGACTGGGAGAGTGAGTCTATTAGCAAATTTGAGAATGAATTTCCTTTTTCCCGTAATGGTTCTAGAAACTCATCCTAGCAATAATTATAATTTCCAGCCATTTGGAAAGTCATTTTTGGATGAAGGCCTCTCTACGCTGTATCTATCCTGGGGGTTGCCGGACCTGGTTAAGATTGCACCACCGATATCAGCGCGTCAATCGAACATGGGTCACCGAAATCCAAGTGTAGCGCATTGCTACACTGCCCCACCGCTCTACCCCCCCCCCCGACTCTGTTGCCACCATGTGGGAATCCCGCTTTAATGAACGTCCCATGCTAACATACGATTAGTCTGTCCCTACCGGTGGTCATAATGCAAAAATGTGGTACGTGCGAATTTTTTGTTTGTTTACAAGTATTAAAAAAAGGCAATCATAATTGTATTTCTTTCAGATCCGAGCTGCGAACCTCAGTGGGGATTGCTCCTTCCAAAACGAACTCAGGCGATTCAACTTTGGACTGAAAGGCCATCACCAGGTACTTTAAAAAAAATTAATCACAGTTGCGAAGCGCCAACCCAAAACACCAAGTGGTTAAAAACGTAACGGCACCTCTGAATCTCTAATAGATAAGTGAATACACACACACACACACGTACGTGTGCTCCTTGTGGTGTTTGGTACCAATGTATGGCTCTCCGCTTTTCAAATTTAAATAGCTCGTTCCAACTGATTTCCCTTGGCCACAAACTGTAGTACATGTCCCGCAGAAAAACATTCGAGCTCAGCTTCAGACATGTTTCTGTGACCTCCATCCCTCCCTCCAACCAGCCAGACGGCAAAACTTTTCTTTGTATAATATAGTATTAAATGATATGAGTATAGCATAACACTGAAGCCACCTCGTCCAGATCTGGAGGTAAACCCTTCCACTTTCCAGTACTCAACAGCTTCTGAACTCCTGATTACAGCCAATGCGCAATGTGGGCGTCGTCACGCGAGCCAGCTTTTTTAAAATATAGCACGGCACTCTTGCCTGAACTGTGCGACTGTAGACTGAAACATCGCACCTTGCACTGAGAATGGCAAAATCGTACGAAGCGATGATCAACTGTGCCCATGCGTGCAGACGTGCGTGCGCAACCGAGCCGTCTTGTCCATCCTGGCGGTGCGGCCCGCGACTGTCGAGGAGGCCAAGGCGGCCGTGGATCGCGTGTTCGAGCCGTGCTTCAACGACCTGGAGCCCTTCGGCCGCATCCCTCTGAGCAAGAAGCACGCCAAGTTCGCCTTCCTGCAGCATGAGTCACGCGACCGCTACGAAGCCAACCTCTAGTGCACCCGATGGGATGTTACCCCGGTAAATGATTATCGTCGCCTCTTGATTACGAAGGTGCTTCGGGAAGTTAAGACGCACCCAAACCTGAAATCTCACTCTCCCAAAGCTCGACAGCCCTGTCGTCTGCAGGCTATGATGGAGTCAGCTCTCAGGAATTTGGACTGGGAGATTTGGCACTGCCCCAAGACTTGGGAGAGGAAAAATGTTTCCAGCTGCAAAATGGAGAGCACTTGTTTAAAACGCACAGCTTGAATGATTGCTCATAAAAATTACTGATTTATATATAAAATAAAAACTGGAGTATTTACTCTTGTAAATGTGATACTTGTGAAGCAGCACTTGTGGAAGTACCTTGTGTGAAATGCGAATAAAAAAAAAGTTTGATACAAAGAATCCATATGGAGTATGGAAAGTACGCATATAGAAACTTAAGTGTAAAATCAAAGCCACACCATGTACAACAATAAAAGCCAACTGAGAAAACCACTGGACTATTACATTTATTACAAAAGTGTTTTTTTATATCAACCCAACAAAATACCTTGTTGCCGAGTGGTATGTACAAATGTATTGAACCATATAAATTTAAACCACAAACATGTGGAAGTACAGGTTAGGTAACTACAGAGCACATTCACTCATTTGAGCAATACACAGTATTGCAGATTAAATATATAATGTTAAACACACTCCAAGGCAATCCCCATGGAAGTTTCCACCAATGATAAGCCAGCTACCCATGATGACCATGCTTTCTCAGGTGACCTTTCGGCATGTTCACCACTGCAACAAAACTGCGATTGAGGGGCATGATTCCCTGCATGTTTGCACGAGCGTAAGAATGGATTTTAATGGCAATATTTGAATCTTTACATTCCTAACAAAATATTCAATGGGCCAAGACCGAATGCAGTACTTGGCAACACCCGATTGGCGGCAGGTTGACAGTGGTAACACGTGTGCCCCACAGCAAGACGTCCTGTGGTTCGATTTCCAAGTTGGGCACCTTTCTGTGTGGAGTTTGGATGTCTCCCCTCCGTCTGTTATGCATTCAATGTCTGGTTTCAAATAGAACCAGCCAATGGAACTGGTATTGATCGAAAATCCCAGTGCTGGACAATTACCTGCAAATGACTCAATTGGGATTATAGTATTGTCCCCGACTGCAAAAACTTGACAGGATCCTCCTAAAAAAAATCGTGAAGCTTTCCTGGGTAAAAAAAAAATCGAGTTTTGCAAAATAAATTAGCACTAAAAATTAATTATGCAATAACCTTATCTCACGAACATTATCACAAGCCATATTTATTAGCCCTATACACCAACTGTGGTACCAAATTCTGCTGTGGCCCATGAACTAAAAAGGCAGTAGGGAGTCTGCTCACTTGATCATCATCAATTACAGCAGCCACTGGCTGTATTTTAAGACCACGTGATTTTCAGATCACATTTCTCTACTGCCATTAATGACAGTATGCAGACAGGCATCGCCCTGTTATAATAGAACAAGATGCAATGATAGAGGTGACAGTGCTATCATAAATAGCCTTTTTGGAAGCAAAACACTTTGTTCAGTTGGGAAAAACATCCTTTGTGAGCAACCTGGTTTACAACTAGCCTCGAACTTTGCATCAGCTTGCCAGTGAATAGTTAGGGCTGGTTTCAGGTTAGGCATCTTGGGTATAGATTAAGTCTACCATAAGGAGCCCTATGAGCAGTATGTGGAGTGCCGAGTTGCGTGTGAATTGTATTTAATGTAACCCAACAAACTAAAGAGCAATGCACTGCGAGCCAGGTAACCTAAGTTTGATTTCAAGTCAACTAATATCGGTGGTAATGCCAGAACTGATTCTGAACAGCGTCCCCTTCACCAAACCATACGAACCAATGTGGTGAAGCATGGTCAAATAACCTCCATGACTGGTGTGGGAGGTCTTCATTAAGCAGTGGATTGACACAGTTAATTAGGCATGCTTAGGCTGTGTCCCAAGTTATAATACACGAGTTTAAAGTGTCGTTGATGATAAAGACCCTGAAGTGACTGCATGCACGTTACCGTGGCACTGCATCGACATCATCGTGGGGCCATCGAACAGTACGGCAGTCACTCCACAGTGACATCACTAGAACACCACGGCGGTGCATCTGAGAGTCAATTCAATAATATTTTCCCATTAACAAACCCCCCAAAACTCATGTTAAAGACCACTTGTGACACAACCTACATGTGCAGCCGCAGAAATATTTAGTTTCTTGGGTTGCGCCGTCAAACTCGTGCAGAAAGCTGCCCGGGTTGCGGCAAGGTGGATCGTGGGGTGGAGTCCCCGTGCACACTCTCACTCAAACTCATCCACTTCGCCCACATAGTGACACATGTCGTCGTAGCTGAGCTTGAGTAGTTGGTCCGACTGGCCCGTGAGCTGCACGGTCGCCTGGCAGTTGTTTTTGTCTCTGTTCAAGATGAGCCCCACCTGCGGAGGTTGTTGCACACAAATATTTGGAGATCGTCAGAGCTAGCCGCCGTAGTGCTGTGAACACCCAAAATGTAAGAGAGATCAGTCTTCATTAGTATAAAATATCTCAGTCGCAAGCAAGGGGGTTAAATACACGAGGTGAGGTGGAAGGACGCTTTAGTTTCTGGTTCTTTACAGTGTTACCTGTGGCTCACTGCTAGGGAAACTAATGAAAGTCAGTTGTATAAGATCACCCAAGATTGCTGAGGCTATACACAAACCAATGCACATAATTGGGGTTGCAGTAAATTGTAACCTTAATTGACGAGTACCGACCTGTCCTTTGTATTTCCCCAGTACCACCATGACATAATCCTTGTCCGTCTTGGGTATTATGGTCTCCAGCATGGACTGCTCAATTCCTTTAATAGAAAAAATCCACAAGTAATGCATATAATACTTTACAAAATTATGAAAATTTTATTTTAAACAATGTCAAGGAATTTTTATTTTAACGATTTTAGAAGTGCCTTTGTTGAGGTGAGGAGAAAGCAGGTGATGGAATACCTTCCAATATCAGGCCCTCTTCTGTCCTGCAAACGCATATCTCTGGCGTGACCACATCATCCACCGTCATCTGCCAGGAAAGAGGTAGACAGTTCATCAAGAAGCAAAAGGTGCTCACCAGGGTTAATCATATTCCGATTCTCACATCCCAGCATGGTCTGCCTTTCCATATTTCCAGTCGTCTTTGGACAAACATCCCAATGTAGGACTACAGAGCTTGGGCAAGATCTGTCTTAATAAGAATGCACTCTGCCCACCGCGTGTGCCACACATGCAAACACACAAAACCTCTTCATTTGACTTGCTGCTCTCTACGTCACTGAGATTTCGGTTTCTAGAGCAACTAAAAGCACGTGAAGCAGATGAGTAAGCCGGTCCAAAATTAAATATCCATACATTTTATTTTGTTGTACCACCATTGGACACGCAGAATATATCGCACCAGTGCTGCAACCTTGTGGCACACCTTTTTGTTGTAGTATTTGCCTCCCTTGTAAAACTTGTCCACAAAACGGACCCGCAGGTCCCTGCGCAGCCAGCGCGGCTTGGAGGAAGTACTCGCAGCCACCACCTGTTTGCTGCTTTTCCTAGAGCAGAGAATGAGTGGAAGTAAAATGAAAGCACGGTCAAATAAAACACATTGTACAACCAGTTTGAGGTTCATACTATGCAGTCGAGGGCCAAAGTTGTTACCGGCCGTCGTCTTTATCTTCGTGTTTCCTCTTTTTTCCGTGTCGGTCGTCGTCGTCCTTGTGTCGGTCGTCTCTCGGTCTGCCGGCTTTGCTCCCGTCATGGGAGTTCTTCTTACCCTCATCCCTCTTGCCGCTGGAGCGACTCTCCCGGTGCTCATCCTCCCTTTCCCTCTCTTTCTTCTCCTGCTTCTCTTTCTCTTTGTGCGCCTTGCTTAAGCGACCTGTAGGCGATTCAGATGTAAAACTGTTACAGGAGAGGATGCAATCGGAGCGCCACTCTCAAGCAGTGTGATGCAGCAACTGTTAATCACGTACTGAGGTCTTTGCTGTACTTCTCGTACTCCTCCTTGTTCACCAGACGTGTCGCGTACTGGCTGATGGTGATCACGTTTCCCCCAATCGCCAGACGCAAAACCAAGCGTGCGTTGTCTGGGTCCAAGCCATCCACCTGGCGAGGCAATACATTCCACAACCATTCCAATATTCAGAAAGTTGCACAGAAGATGAGGCGAGTTTATGGGTTCTTATTCGGGTTGTTAATTTTTATCAGTGTTTTTCATAATCGCATGCAAACAATGAAAAAAGTTAATAATCTTACCACACATATCAAAGTGTCTTATATGAAAAATACAAGTGCAACTTCCCATTCGAACTTACCACACGGTAAGTGCCTTATGGCTGCCGCTGACCAATTACATTAGAATGCGCTGTGCGGTTAGAATGTGCACACCAATTTCCTTAAACATCAACGGATTCCATGACTTTCAGAAATAACCCAATCCATAACTGATTTTCAAAAATCTACTGTTTCATTAATGAAGTGTAGCTACTGTACCTTCGCATACAGATCCTTGTGTGGCCCTTTCTCCACAACCACAAACGCGCCGGCCGCGTAGCCCTTAGGCTGCTCCTCTGGGCGCTTCTCGCCCGGCTTGAGTGGCCGCTGAGGCTTCATGTCCTTGAGGGCATCGGCCGCCGAGCGGTCCGCTCCCAAACCCAGGCCCTTTGGCCTCACCTCGGCTTCAATGGGCTTCACGTCTCTGTGCGCAAGAGGTACACGGGTGTGCAGAGTGTTTAAAGAGGTGTGCACACCAGACGTGTAATGATTTACACCACTACCACCCCCTTGCCGTTTCGATGAGTTTTAACCATTTTGGATTGTCATTTAATTTTCATCCTTTGCAGTCATCTGTTCCATTTTCCTCATGATACATAATTACATGAATTACATATATTTTACATAAGTTGTGATACATTCGGACACATTTTTCTATTTTATGAGTATAACATTTTAACTGATGAATCGATATATTCCCAGTCCACATTACAGTGTGCAGAGTTTGGTAGTTTTCTGAAGCTGTAAGACTGCTGCTGCAAGACTTACTGTTTAAAAGTTCTGCCAATGCCTTCCCCTTTCTTCCAACCCATTCCTCTTAGCATTGCCAAGCCATACGCCTCGATGGGGACTGCAGCGTAGTCTGCCTCCGTTGCCTAAGAGAAGGAATGCAGAGCTCATTAAAACACACTCAAAGGATGACAGAGCATGAAAAACATTTGAAGATCATACTGACTTCAAAATCCTCCGTGGGCTCTCCACTGCCTACCTCTCCCCTCTCATCTCTACGTCCCTCAAAAACGTATTCTAACAGACACCTGACACTCATTTTTAACCACCACTCCAGCCATCTCTGTGAAGCACTCACCGACTCGGGTCTCAGACTGACGTCCACTTTGTCCCCATCCTCGTATCCCTCAGGGACCTTGTTCTGCATGAGCAGTGGGATCGCGAGGTTTTCATCAACCTTCTCACCCCCATTCTGCAGTTCTTGGAACCTCCGTGACTCTGCACAGCACACCGACATTGCAAACAATGCAAAGTTATTATTGTTCACAGATAAGGCTCAATGAGCTGTACAGCTCTATTATAGAAGCGACCTGGCCACAAACAATGGCGTGGCTTATCACGTAGAAATGTATAGCAGCCAAATATTCTCAAGTGCTTTTCTCGGCACTAAAATTACTCTATATTAAGTCCAAACTGGAAAGTCCCACTGTCAATAATTTGCCTTTGACAATGTGATCTATATTATTTAGTTATCCAGGGAAGCCTCATTGAGTCTCAAGACTCTTGTTAAAGAGGATCCTGCACTGGAAGATTTGGCCAAATACATTCATGAAATTGTACTTCAATACTATACCCAGTCCACCTCAGCCTATTTGTGGGTTTGATAAATCTACGATCCACCAACCCATTCGTCCAAAGCACTCGATTCCAACCATTAACTGCCATACCTGGCTGATGGCCCCCAACACTCAAGTTGCCTTGTCAAATACCCAAGAGCATTGCTCTTGCAGCCTGCCCACCACAAGTTAAACACGTCTCCCTAACCTTCCAGCAGCTCTTGGATGGCCTTGGATTCCACATCGTCCTTCTTTTGCCCTTGATTCTCTTGCCCCTCTGTGGTATTGTGCTTCTCCAGTGCAGGGCCCACATATCGGTTCTTTTGGATCAGTGGTATCACCAGCTCCCCTACCTTCTCCTTGGATTTGACGCTGCAAACATTGGAAACAAAAAAATGCACTCTCAATTTGTATCGACATGGTGCCTTGACTATAACCACATCTCAAGATACTGACGAGTTGGGGAATACTGTACACACCCCTGTAATGGCTTGCCATGTAACAGCGCTCTATTGTAATTGGCATTCAGGTAGTGGTTTCCATAATTCAGTCCTCGCGACCTATCAAGGACCACCTTTCAACTTTTACCAAACCAATCTACTCAAAATATACACGTGAAGTAGTTACACGACGCATGCATCTGATTGGTAAACAAATATGTAACATCCTCGATATTTATTTAAATCGGCATTCTAAGGTGGGACACAATATAGTGGTTGATTCAGCACACTGTGTAGCCGTTGCTATGCTAAGTGTTTAGTCATCAAGTGCATAATACAGGTTTTTCTGCGTTAGATCGCGTAATTATAAATGTGATTTTAAACCCGACGCAGCCAATTAGTGAGGGTTGTCAAGTAAACAGAACATGGCAATTCATTACTAGTACAGCACCGGTGTGTTGGAGAGCAAATCCACAACATTTACAATTTGAGTACGACGTTTCGCCAGTAATTACAACCAGCTTCATCAGGCGACAGGCAGTCATCAAGTGCGCAGTGGTTGGTGTCTTCTCAGCCCATGTGCCGAACGATGGATTGTTGCATCGCAGTCGACGGCTTACAAACTTCACTCGGCAGTGGATTGACCAGACGCCGTTAGAGTTATTAATTAGGGAAACTAAGTTAAAAAACAAACTCACTCAGTATGAATGAAACTCACTCAAGTTGATTAATATAATTGCAAGGCGTCCCTTCCACTGCCAACCCCCCGCGCTTGCCTGCTTAATACCCCCGGTAACGGTGCGCATTGCGGGTAAACAAAACCAGGCAAGACGGGGGGGCCCGTGTCAAAACCTCTAATTTTAGGCCGCGACGCTCGTCCACTTCGCGAACCTCACGACCTCCTTCCCCTCCACGCCCGTGACGAAGTCCGTCTCCTCAGCGCTGGGCTTCTCATCGTGGAGAACGGACGCCTCCTTGACCCTGGAGCGGTCGATCTTCTTGCTGAAGCCGAACGACACGGCCACCTTCGCCCCGGCGTCGCCTTCGCTCGGCTCCATGTTCCCAGCGGCGCGCGACCTCAGTTGATGACGTGCGGACGTTTAGCGGTGACGTCATGAGCTTTGACAGCCAATCAGAAGGCAATCTGCGTAAATGTGATGCAACTGGCGGGAAATTAAAATGTGAGTTTACATTGTTTAATGTACAATGCCAATTGTCGTCTTATTTATTGGTGCCATATATTCTCCCCTAACGACGCTCATTGTTAAGTTGACGTTATTTATTAGAAATGTTTGCGTCTAACCCAGGACCCACATCTGACAGAGAGAATGCTCTTGCCCACACACATCTGATACAGTAGTTCACTCACATTAGTTCAAGCAAGCTTGACTGCTGATGAGACACTGAATTTCAAATCCTCTCACAAGGCCGTGCGGCCGATGGGATGTGTTAAAAACATTGGTTTTATTTATGGAATTGAGATGTTATTGTCTGCTAATTTATAGCTGGAAGATAAGATGATTTTAACAATGGAATGCCACGCCAAAGGGAGGCAGCTCACTATAGCGATGACATTGTTTTGTTTATCGGAGCTACGTGGATTGTTCCACCATGAGACCGTGAAATTGTGACGGCTTGGGGAAGCCTTCATCCAGCAGTGAATAGATCATGACTCATCATGATGACTGATTCATGAATATACTCTAATCATCCTTAAATCACAATTGACACATTATAGTAATGATCATTGACAGATGATTGATACATTTTGGTGATCCTAATAACTGCTACATTACTGTGTTACGATAAGTAATGATTACAACATTTATAGAGAGAAATATGATCGATATAGAAACGTACACGTCATAAATGCTGATTGTGATTATGTGACCAGATGATGGTCGATAAATTACGACTGACTGAATTTCGATTTAAAGCTTTCGTGACTGCAGGGATTCATCTTCTTGGTTCTTTCGGTAAAGTCACGTATAAGGGAAGTAATAAAATAATAAAAATAAAACATGATAAAATAATTATTTTATGGTTTATTTTTCTTATTTTATTACTTCCCTTCTACGTGACTTTACCGAAAGAACCAATAAGATACGACTGACTGATTTTTATGACTGATAAATTATGATGCTGCTAATGCCACTACTATATGAATGATGACCACTTACGAATGCTTAACGCGTAAGCCTTCGCAGCCAATATGATGCATAATGGTGCTTTTTTGGGTCAGACAGCCTTAGGAAAATGTGTGTCGTAAACCCTCCTCCACCCGACACAGCCAATAAATAAAGTTGTCACTTGAATAAACGTGGCAATGCTCAGTGACTGTGTTACTGATTCAGCACCACCGACAATGTTGGAGAGCGAGCCACAACACCTCACAATTGGGTCGTCTAAATTTTGATTTAAAGCTTTCGTGACTGCAGGAATTAATATTCTTGGTTCTTTCGGTAAAATCACGTAGAAGGGAAACAATAAAATAATAAAAATATAAAACAATACAATTCTCACGACGTTTCGATTGTTTTATATTTGTATTATTTTATTGTTTCCCTTTTACGTGACTTTACCGAAAGAACCAAGAATATAATTGGGTCGTCGTTCGACGTTTCGCTGCTCATTGCAACCAGCAGCATCATCAGGCAGTTGCCACATTGTTGGTTTCTACAACAGCCGGATCGTGCTGGTTCACGAATCACCAGCCGAATGAACTTGATTAACAATATTAAACAACGATGAGTTGATGACGACCACCCTTGGCCGACTGCTGCTTCTGCTCTATGATCACTGTTACATTGCTTATGGCTTTATTTTGGTGATTTCTTAAACTTGTTTTGGTTTGGCCATGTTTGTTTGTTGTAGTACGGAGTTAGACTGATGTCTTTAATCTAAGTTGTCTTGTTGGTGTTGTTTGACTTGCATCCCACTGGGATTTTTGCACAGCGTTGGTGTACGGTGCTTTTTTTCTGGAAGGCTTTGCAGTTTTTTCCTGGATTTTTCTGTTTGCGCATAGCCACTTTAATATGTTTTGTTGGTTGCGGTTGCACTCGATTCAAGAGCCGAATGGCTCACATGGCTATACCAAATAAATGAAACTCAAATATCTGTCCATCCGCCAGGTGGCCCCCTAAGAGCCTTTTAGCACAGCCAACCACCCCAACTCCATCATCAACAACCGTGGCTCAGCGTGTTGGGCCCTAGAGGGGGCGCCATTGGCACGCACGTGGGGTCCTTGCTGGGGTGGGGGGCGCTGGGAGACGGGACAAGGGGGTGGTGGTGGTGGTGAGAGATTCACGAGGGAGGAACAAGAAACTGAGGAGGAGGGTCGAAGCCATTGCGTCTCGGCGTGCGGGCGGATACGGCATTAGCACTGCGGGTCAGAGTGGTTGGGTCACCACCACCACGCCATATAGCTTAGCCACTGCGTAAGTACGTGTGTACGTACACGTTAGAGTACGTATTCATTGCGAATCGCACATTATTGATACGTGCATACAGTGTACAGCGAGAAGACTGCAACTTTGGAACCGGGAGCGCTGCTACAAAGTTCATTTGGGTTTGATTCAGGCGCCGAGTTTTGAGTAATGTATGCGCGACAACTTCAGTGATGCAAACCAAACTACAGTACTGTAGACAGGCAGATGGACGTATGAGCTTCGTATTCGTGATGTTTTGTAACCATCGAGACCACAAGTCTCTGTTTTAAAGGAAGCTCTCGAAAACGTAAACAATTGCCTCGATTCGGTGAAGACTTGCGAAGCTGGCCCCAGTCAAGAAGAGTCCCTTCAGTCGTTCATTGAACAATTAAGTCCCTCCATCGCTCCCTTTCTCGGACTATACTGCCGGATTGTTTGTGCTGGATACCACGAGGAGGGACACCCTTGCCTGAAGAATTGAGGACGATGGGAGCCAGATACCCCCTTGGACATCGTCACCACGCCCGCATGGGGACCTCGTAGTCTCGATGAGAACCCAGCCGCGGGTCCCCGCTGCGTAAACCTCCGACGCCTCCTCCTTTCGGACGTTGTGGACCCGCAAACCCCCCTGGCCCCACTGCTTGCCAACGCAGTTGGGGGCTTCGTGTCAGGGTGACATTGGGACCCCGGGTGAGGCCGGATTTGAGGGAGACCTCCACCACAGTCATCTGCAGGTGAGCGACGTGCCACCATTCAGTTTTTTGATGCACTCACCTTTCTCCTTGACTTTTGTCCACGAATGATGTTGAGATCCATGCGGGAGGGGTGTTGAAATGGTGAGGGATATTGATGGGTGAGTGATATTGATGGGTGAGGGATATTGATGTGAGGCATATTGATGTGGGTGAGGGATATGGATGGGTGAGGGATATTGATGGGGGAGGGATATTGATGGGTGAGATATATTGATGGGTGAGGGATATTGATGTGGGTGAGGGATATTGATGTGGATGAGGGATATTGATGGGTGAGGGATATTGATGGGTGAGAGATATTGATGGGTGAGGGATATTGATGGGTGAGAGATATTGATAGGTGAGGGATATTGATGGGTGATGGATATTGATGGGTGAGGGATATTGATAGGTGAGGGATATTGATGGGTGATGGATATTGATGGGTGAGGGATATTGATGGCTGAGGGATATTGATGGCTGAGGGATATTGATGTGGATGAGGGATATTGATGGGTGAGGGATATTGATGGGTGAGGGATGTTGATGGGTGAGGGATATT